>JBAIZL010000005.1:17834583-17837083 GCA_036971475.1 Prosapia bicincta
GATAGCAATCGATGTTAATACAGTTTTTTTTCAAATATTCATTCAATAATTTAATTATAAAAATATGGGTAGTTTAGGTCGGATTCGAATTCACCTCATGTTCGAAGTCTAGTGCTTTTTGGAACTGAGCCAATTTTCCATTGGTAGAAACGAATCTATATGAAAAACTTTCATTTGTATAACCTTAAGTTGTTGCCATGGTTACCTCACAATATCATAAATAATGCTCTGGGATTGAAAATGAATGAAAAGAATAAAATAAACAAAGAAATTGGATTAACAGTATCGAACCTTGCTTCGTAAGCGGAGATTGCGGAAGGAAAGCGAAAAGAATATATACGTATCAGCTGAAGGAATACGTATCAGCATATATATATATGCTGATAATCGAATTGTAAATTCAATTATAATTCTTGTATTTGTATTTAGACTTTTGTTCTTTATTAATACACAAGAAAACATACTGCGATATATATATATATATATATATATATATATATATATATATATATATATATATTGTACAAAATTTCAATCGTTAGTAAAAATACATTTTTATTCATCGAATCAAATTTAAATACATATTTTTAAACCTATATTGGATGACAATTGATGTTAATATAATTTTTTCAACAATTTATTCAATAAATAAATAATAAAATTTAGGGGTCTATCGGGATTCGAAATGAGAATCTTCATGTTCAAAGTAAAGCGCGCTTTGACACTGCGCCAACTTTCCAATAACTATGGAATTGTGTTTCTCAAAGACGTATATGAATTTTTTCGCCCCATCTGGTTGTCGTCAAAACCTCCACTGTACAACGTTAAACTGTTGCAATGTTCACCACACAATATCATAAATAGTGCTCTAGGGTTAAAAATAAATGAAAACAATAAAATAGAGAAACAAACTGGAAATGAGCAAACAGTTATAAAATTTTTCTCTGTTGACCTCAGTAGGAATTTGCTTGATTTTTTCCCTATATTACTTGTTTTATAATTACAAGTAATATAAATACATATGTAATATATACATGTCAGAATAGCAATTGTAAGGGGCAAAACAGAAAGCGAATTTCCTTGCATCTTTCCATTTTTCTTTCTATGTATGGAGTTGGACTATTATTTGTATTCGCCGTTTCGTCGCTCGAATTGTGTTGTAGTTTCTTCTCACTTTAATTTCGCACTGTCCGTTTGTGAAGCAAGGGTCGATACCGTTACAATAGTTTGTTAGTTTATTTTATTCTTTTCATTCATTTTTAATCCTAGAGCAATATTTATGATATTGTGTGGTAACCATGGCAACAATTTATTGTTGTACAATGGAGGCTTCGACAACAAACAAATGGTTTCAATAGAAAAATTCATATGTTTGAAACATACTTTTCTAGCTATAAGATAATTTACTCAGTGCCAAAACGCTAGACTTCGAACATGGAGATACTCAGTTCGAATCCGACCTAGATCCCCCAATTTTTTATAATTTTATTATTTAATAAATATTTGAAAAAACTGTGTTAACATCAATTGTCATCCACTACAAGTTAAAAACATATTTGAACTTGATTGGTTGAATAAAAACGTATTTTATTAACGGTTGAAAATTTGTACAACAATTTGTACAATTTGCCTCTCTCTCTCTCTCTCTCTCTCTCTCTCTCTCTCTCTCTATATATATATATATATATATATATATATATATATATATATATATATATATATATATATATATATATATAAACATAAGTCAAAATACAAATACAAGAATTATAATTGAATTTACAATTATAATTCAATTATAATTGTAAATTCAATTATAATTCTTGTATTTATATTTTGACTTATGTTCTTTATTAATACACAAGAATACATATTGCGATATTTATGTATATATATATATATATATATATATATATATATATATATATATATATATCAAGAGAGTGTGTGCTAATAGAAGGAATTAAAAAAAAATTAAGGAAATAGAAGAAACATTGACCTACAAAATCAAAAGAAAGGGGTTATTATCTATTACAGATATCATGCTATAATGAACACATCAAGAAATAATTAAGAAAATAGAAAAAAAACAATAACAGAATACCAACAAATTAATACACGTAGTAGTAAATAGTAAGTGCTCTTGTAGAGTATAGCGCACACAGAATATCGTCTGCTATTTCTTTACGCTGCGTGCTGTTGTATGATAACATAGTTACAAATGAATAACAGATATTTTTCAGTTGTAGTATGACGTGACTTTTGTTCCTCTCAGTGTGACGTCACAGAAGTAAATACTGTACTGTTTAAAGGCATAAAACGTTTGTAATGCAATGTTTTATTACACTTTCGATTACAAAATTAACATCCTATTCTGCATTGATCTGTAACAAAGGATTCTATAAAATCAAGACTAACATATTACTGACTAGGATTATTTTTCACAATATTTTGTTTGATTTTAACTTTTGGCTGGAATTTTAGTAATATTACAACTTCG
>JBAIZL010000005.1:17842083-17962083 GCA_036971475.1 Prosapia bicincta
TCCAGATAATAACTATTCATCATATATATATATATATATATATATATATATATATATATATATATATATACATAGTATATTGTACGAATTTTCAATCGTTTATAAAATACGTTTTTATTCATCCAATCAAAAGTTCAAATACATTTTTTCAATCTACAGTGGATAGCAATCGATGTTAATACAGTTTTTTTTCAAATATTCATTCAATAATTTAATTATAAAAATATGGGTAGTTTAGGTCGGATTCGAATTCACCTCATGTTCGAAGTCTAGTGCTTTTTGGAACTGAGCCAATTTTCCATTGGTAGAAACGAATCTATATGAAAAACTTTCATTTGTATAACCTTAAGTTGTTGCCATGGTTACCTCACAATATCATAAATAATGCTCTGGGATTGAAAATGAATGAAAAGAATAAAATAAACAAAGAAATTGGATTAACAGTATCGAACCTTGCTTCGTAAGCGGAGATTGCGGAAGGAAAGCGAAAAGAAACTACAATACGATGCAAGCAACGAAAAAAGAAAGCGTATAAATAGCAACAAATACAAATAATAGTCTTACTTCATACATAGAAACGAAAATGGAAAATTGCAAAGAAATTATCTCTCTATTTTGCCACTAATATTGTTATTCTGACATATGTATATGCATATTTATATTAATTGGAATTGTAAAATAAAATGAAACTAAAATAAAATATTTCTTTGTTGACTAAGTAGGAATTGACTTAAATTTTTTTTTATATTACTTGTTTAAAAGAAGTGGCAGACCCGACAAAGAATTGTAGTTACAAATAACATTCATTTAATAGACCGAGAAGGTTTAATTAGCAAATATATAAGTGTAACCATAAAGAAGTCAGTATGATATAACTACTGTATATTTACCTTCAACGGATTGGAAAATAATGCCCTAGTATCATAACTTAATTAATAAATAAATCTCAAGCTATTAACAAATGAGTTCAGTGTATTATATAAACAGTTTTACTGTTTACGTATTAGAAAATAATATAATTTAATTTACTTCTGACGTAGTTACAGTTGAAAAAGTGACATAACCTACGAGCAATAAAACAGCTGTTTAAGGTAACCGTATGTTAGGATTAATGTAACAGCTGTTAGGTTTATTTACCACCATGTTTAGGTGTCGGAAATCTTCGAAACTATTCTGTATATATATATATATATATATATATATATATATATATATATATATATATATATATATATATATATATATATATATAGAGAGAGAGAGAGAGAGAGAGAGAGAGTGCGTGTGTGTGAGAAAGAGAGTGTAAGAGAGAAAGAAAGATAGAGAGTGTGAGAGAAAGAAAGAGAGGGAGAGAGAGTGTGTGTGTGTGTGAGAAAGAGAGAGAGAGTGTATGCGTGTGTGCGAGAAAGAGAAAGAGAGTGTAAGAGAGAAAGAAAGAAAGAGTCACAGAGAAAGAATGAGAGGGAGAGAGAGAGTGTGTGTGTGAGAAAGAGAGAGGTGTGTGCGAGTGTGTGAGAAAGAAAGAGAGAGATAGAGTGTGAGAGAGAAAGAAAGAGAGATAGAGACAGAGTGAGAGACAGAGAGATTACATCATTCGTACAAGTACAGTAGATATATATATATATATATATATATATATATATATATATATATATATAGGCGGATATTGTTACGTATTATAGTTAGAATTCTTCTGTAATTACGTTGATCCATAGCTTTCAAGTTTTCTGATAAGAGACGCTGCAGGATGTTACGTTAAACAAATTAAGACCTAAATGAATAATTATATTTTGAAAGATATTTTTACGTTTATTTATTTTTTACTAAACGTAGCTTATTTAGTAGCTAAACAAAACTGACTTATTTAAGGAGGGCTGTTATTCCAACTTAACTCGGCCCTGGGATGGCCCGAGGTGCATGAAATTGACCATTCGGGCGTGAAATTAACACATGTTTGAGTTTTATGTAAAGAAAATTTACATTTCAGAAACTTCGGTTGTCATAATTTAAAATTCGAACAATATTGACGAGTGGTAAAGAATGTGTCTTCGTTGTTAATGGTTCAGTATCGGCATTGCTTCGCAGATTTTAGTTGTGAAAAAGGTTTATTTGAAATGTAAATCAACATCTGGTTTTGATACTCATTTTGAGTTCTTTTACCAATGGTAGGCGAAGAGAAGTAATCCTGTTTCGCCCAGTTACCATGGAAACCACCGCTTGACTGGACGAAAGCTGTGACCCGCCTCTTACTCTTCGGCGGCTCTTTCTGAAAATATAGCATTCTAATTTTAATTCTATTTAGGTTTTCTGACGAAAGACAAGTTCTGCAATACTTTTTATGTTCTTGAATTTTGTAGTCCATTACGTTCGGTGAATCTTATTAATCACTTAAACAATAGTTTATGTCTATCCGAACTTTATATTTCGTAAATTTGTTAAAACTTACTGAGACAGAACGTTTTCGATCGCTATTTGCCGATCTTCATCAGTGTCTTCTGCTTGGAGATGTTGGGTCAAGCGGTGACGGTTTTAAAGGTAGGTTTTCGTTAGTATCAAATAGTATGTGTGTTTGTATTGTGTTTGTTTGTTTAATATGTTTGTACTTTGAGTTTTTGTGTGTCTGTAAATTTCATATTGTTCTAGTGTGTTGAGATGTGGTATTTTTTTGGTGATGTGTAGGACTTTTATGTTTTGTTTATTGCTTTCTGATTTGTCTCAGCATATGTTAAATTTGTTCTGAATACCATCTCTACCTAATATTTTGTTAAAGTTGCTTGGTGTAATCATCTTGAATTCACTGATTAAACTATATTTAAAAACTACTTAACTAAGTGAATACGTTATTGCTTACCTGCTGACGCGTTTCAAAACATTCGTTCCTTTTACGAAGCTAACCATCTCTACCCTGTAGAAAACTGAGTAGAGGGTTAGCTTCGTAAAAGGAACGAATGTTTTGAAACGCGTCAGCAAGTAAGCAATTACGTATTCACATAGTTAAGTACTTTTTAAATATAGTAATATTTTGTGTCTTAAACCCATTTTGTTGTGGACAGTTTTCGGTTTTCTGTCAAAGAAAAAGTTCTTCCCTACAAACTTAAAGTTTTATCTTTCTGTGGTTTCTGTTTTTTTCTCAGCCAACTATTATGAATCTACCCGAATAGTATTTGTTAGGTAATCTATTCTGTGTCCAACCTTTCTTATGTCGAACGTTGTTTCGAGTTCGTTGCTTAACACTTTTACAATGCTGTTGAAATAATGCCACAGACATAAAATTTCTTAGGTTAAATTAACGTTGTTTCACATTTAAGAAATATTAACAAAAGCGCTTTATGGTATAATAATGTCTCCTTTTTTAAAGTATCAACATAATGTTTAACTTCTTGCCGAAAGCCCAACAGTGCTTAAGTCAGTTGGTTTATTAAGAATATTAGTTTCTATTTTTGTTGGTTTTTCGCCATTTCGTCTAACGTAGCATGAATACTTATTTTACCTTCCCATTGGGTCTAAATATAAATTTATAACGCTTCCAGCTGTTTTCTTTTTACCTCGCCACTGTTTAAATAAGGATTTATTAAGTAATGATGTCAACATTTAAAAAATGTTTGTTATACAACTGTAAAAATAGTGCTTTAATTTTTCATCGAATCGTAGGTTTTAAGTATACTTTTGAGTAATATTTTAAGAAGTTTTAATGTGATCAGCTGTTATGAATGTAATCACCTGCTAAAGATAGGAAAGAATCGTGGATGTGTGTAGGATTAAGGTAAGGATGTACAGCTTCTAAATAGAGAATGTAGGGAGAGTTAAGATATTAAGTAGAATGCATACTTAAAGAAGATCTGCTCTTTATCGGGGTCAGAAAGAGGTGCGTACACATTGAATCCCTTTGTAAGAAGTAGGATGAGTGAGGGTACATGGAATTAGGTAGGCCTAAGGGAGAGGACATACTGGGCCTTGGGGAACGGTGAGCCAACGGCGGTTTATGACCCTCTGTCAAAAATCAAGGGTCGGACCGTGCGCCAGCCGCAGCCACCTTTGTTTGGTGTTGGAGGGTTTCGTGTTAGGTTAGGTTAAAAAATAATGAATTTGATTTTTTATCCTATCAGGAAAATTGGTGAGTCTTTTAATCTACAGTTATGATATACTTGGGCCGTATCAAGATTACTTTCTGGCATAGTTTTATAAATAATAATTAAACTAAGTCTACACTTTTTCGGGATGGAATAAAAAGGTTTCACTACTCAGTGAGCCACTGTGACGTTGCGTAGTAGATGAGGCAAAGTAGTATCAAAGGCCGACCTGGCGAACGAGTTAAAAGGGTGAGTTGGTTTTCCAAGAACCTCTTAAACACCAGATCTACGCGCTAGAGTGGAAATACTCCTCCGTCTCTTTATGGATATCTCCCTTTCCGAGAGTGAGGGAGAGAGAGGGGACTGACTGGCATTAGGACCACCGATCGGTAAACTACCTGGCTACCATCGTCAGACTATGGGGGTGAATGGCACACAGTCCTGCATCTCTGGGCCTGGTACTGGAAATAAAGGAAAGTTATGGCACATTCTGGACCTGAAAAAAACCTGCTCGCAATGAGTGTTTAAATAGAGATGGCGGCTCGGTTTAAAGGAGTATTAGCAATGCCTAAATATTTAGAATCTCGTTTAGATGATTCAGGAGCGACGTCTACAATTAATGGGCAGCAAACTAAATTTAAAAAAATATAAGAAACCTGCTTGAAAGGATTTATTCTTCGCAAAGAATTTTCTCTCATGTATGTTTCTAGGTTAGGTTGATCATTTACCTAGCTTTCTAGGCAGAAAGTAATTGTTAGTTTTTACGCGCTGTGGCAGAATCGGTAGTAAAACTGCACGAGTGTTCACTGCGGGTACACGGACTTCTTGGGTTGTTACTGGCAGCGGCGCTGTTTTACAGCCAAAGCGCTGATTAGTCTGGATCCATTTTGAGTTCTCCTTGATGTTTAATTGCCCAAGTGGATTTGGCCTTGCGCGCGATGACAACCTGATACACAGCCTCGTTTATTGGCCTTGTTTACGAAGAATTCAGATCACTGGCGGTCTTCACTTTCTACGTGGGTCCAGTAATTACTCGGTCGGAACTGAAATAAAACCGCTTTTATTGCACGCTTATCTGACGCCTACGAGCATCGGACCACATCCGGACGGACCAAGTCTTTTAAGTAACCCTCTTAAGTGTTTGGTGTTAAAAAAAATATGAAAAAATGTATAGTATCGCATGTTTGTAGTGGAATATCCAGTACCAATGTTTACATAGACAGCACATAGCAGCAGCCAATCATTATTTTTTTTTGTTTTTAAGCTACAACCTTTAAGAATGGCAATATTTATTGTTTATGAAACTTAGCTGTGAGAAATGCGCGATTGTTGGTGTTAATGACGATGATAACCTTATTTGTTTCCATACAGAAAATAAAATAGAAATATAATCATATTAATAATTATTATAATATAATAATAATGTGTAGGTATACTAGCATGTAACCAGAAGACTATTTTTATATGACTATTGGCTCACCATTAAAGTTAGAAATAGTGGTCCTGATTGAGCGGTCCTAAAACAGAAATAGTCAGTAAATGTTTTTATGGTAAATATGCTATTTATGACGCAAGAAAATGAACATAAAAATATAATTTTAACTCTTGTGTGGCTTACGTGGAAACATAGAATATGTGACAGATGCACCCAGTGTCACTTGAAATGATGAAATGTTGTGCCCAAGTTACCCCATATATACATGCGTTTGGGAGACCCACATTATTTCCTGTATTAGTTACGATTATAGTCTCTATGATTCCCATCGCACTTTACCCAGACTGTGGAGTGGCTAAGTGATAGAAAACCAGTGTTCTACTATTTAGGCTTGTTTAAAATTCGCTAAAAGCGTGATTTTTATAACAACTTGAAGCAACTGTGGCATTTTTTATTTTAACCTAATGTACATTTCGATTACAAAGTAATCATCTTCAGAGGTATTTTACAAATAGAAATATTTTACAGTCATTTGTAAAATACCTCTGAAGATGATTACTTTGTAATCGAGATGTACATTAGGTTAAAATAAAATTTGTTGAGTTTGTGGTAAGAGGTGGTTTTTATTTAATATAAAAGTTATTTTTATACTTTTTACTTCTTTAAATCATAGTACATCATAATAATAAATAATATTCGAGCTGGCTTGTCAGTGAAAGTTATAATTAAAGAATAAAAATATGGTACAACTCACAAATATACAATTTTTTTTATTTCAAACGCGTTTCAACGACTAATTTGTCGTCATCCTCAGTGAAGATACACAAATGAAATTAACTAAAATATATATATATATATATATATATATATATATATATATTAAACATAACCTATAAAGTTTTAGCAAAAGTAAAAACAAAAGTGAAAATCAAAAGGTTTGTAATTTAATGTTATTAATTATTTTTGTTTTTTGTGATGAACTTTGTACTAATTACAAATATTATCGTACTTTATTGGAGTGATCTTCAGCTTGAATCAAGTCTAATTGTTGTAAGTTGGTCAGATTGCAAAGTCACGTCCTTATGTCGCCAGTTTCTTCGTACTTCTTGATCGTTTTATTAATTCTCTCGCTCAGTCCTATATATGTGCATTTCTTCCTCTTCCATCCGAGGTTTAATTGTATCTTCATGTATGCGCAGGCTACAGTTTTCCGTTTCAGTTTTGAAACAACTAATCAATTCTTTGATTCTAGGATTAGGTCTTCGAAGGGTAGTGATCAGTCTGTTGTTTCATCCTTCAACAGCATTAGGTGCACAAATGTCGCTGGACGCAAGTGTCGCAAGGTGCAACTGACGCGACACCGAAAACATAATCACAGCGAGTTAATTATTTAACATAAAGCATGAGTGTAGAAGTAAAGTTCCGAGACGTAGTTAGAACTGGAGTTATAAGGGGGGAAGGAAATGCGTATCGGTACACATCAAAGTGTTCTGGTCTGCTGATGTTGGGCCTGTTGAATCTATGACACACCCTGGTAGGCCTATGTGACACAGCAGTGGCGGATTTAAGGGGGGTGGCTTTGGGGCTTAAGCCCCAATTTAAGAGGGGGGGGGGGCTTTGGGAGGGCCCAAAAATTGGAAAAGTGAAAATTTTTAAACTATAAAATAACACCATAAATGTAAACTAAAACGCCATTTCCAATGTCTGCGTCCGATGTCCCCGATTTAAATCTACGTAATAGTTAGCAGAATATGTTTACAAACTCATATTAATCACTATAATCCCATACTGTAATAATTAATAAATAGGGCCACTCACAATATAATACATAGGTGGTTTACACTGTAAATATATGGTAAATGGGGCTAAATAATGCGTGTGTAATATCAGATAGCAGGCCTATATCTATTTCCCTCATATAGAAGAGCCTTAAAGTCTACACTATATCTATCATATCTCTTAAATACTTTCCAGAGGGGGGGACCCTTTCCTCCCCTCACACCAGCCCTCCCCAAAATATTATTCTAGATCCGATCCTGTGACACAGTATAATTCAGTATAGAGGCTCGAAAAAATTATAAGTGTAATAAGAAAGCAGGGTAGCTCAGGAATAGGATCTTACTGGTATATTTCCTAGTTTTGGATTCATACAGGTTATAGATAGGCGTGTGTGTGTGTGTGTGCGCGCGCTCGTGTGGGGATGGATTATTGATGACTACATATTAGCCGTTGATGCTAATTTACAAAGTCGAGTAAAACAAAACAAGACTCAAACTGTCATTAATCTGTAGTTTACACAACCCAGGCATATTCTTCAACGTAGGTCTAGCTCTGATGAAAAATGTGAAATTACGTCAACATCTTAATAAAGCGTTGAAAGTCTATACAAGCGAGTGTATGATAAATATATATACAGTATATATTTTTTTATATATATATATTTGTAAGAAACCGTTAGTTGAGTACATGTTGTGTGATTAGCCGCTTCCTGAAGGGATTATGTAGGAACCCACCTCATAGTTGGATTTGAACGAAGGCTTTTTGACACGATTACATTATTACTGACGATTGGAAACTATCTAATCTTAGTATTTTGACATGACAGCATCGGAGGTTAATGCACTTTGACGTCAGATAGCGCGGTTACGCCGCGCACACGCGAATGCTTATTTGGTATAGAAAAATGCATGTTTGACATCTGCTTTGTACGAAAAAGAAAACATTTTGTGTGTCATTCTTAGATTAGTAACGGCAACACTCTGATGGTACTCGTCAAATTTAAAATCCAACTCACCCCCACCCCAAAACCTAAATAAACAAAACAGTGATATTAAAATACAGGTGTTTACATCTTGACCTTAAAGGATAATTGTGAAAGCAACAAATGATAGGGTACATTTACAAACCTTTCAATTAGACCAACACCGACGTGACTGCAAAAGTTCGTCTGAGCCAAAATTTCCACTGTGTGATGTTGTGGGTCTGGAGTTAAAAGCTATAACGATACTGGCTATCAGTCATTCTTTAAGTGGGTAGGGTGAAATAAATTAAACACAAGCTTGTGCTTTATGTATTTTCTTTTCTAAAACAAAACAACAAGATGCTTAATAGAATTTCTGTTGTGACCGTGAGAAATGCTGCTCACTGCCCGTCATCCTCGTTATGTCCATCAGCGGGTGTGAAAGAGTCTATCTATCATTGTCTATCTAGAGTAGAACTTTTGGTGGCAGGTAATTTTTTTCATTAAATTTTGTTACTGAAGGAACAAATTCATTTTCGAACCACTCCTTGAAAATATTACCAGTCATCCACGCCTTACACTGATTTCTGTAATGAACAGGGAGATCATTCAAGTTCATATTTTTAAGGGCTCTTGGCTTTTCCAATCACCATTAATGGTAGCTTATTTGTACCCGTGGCGTTACTGCAGGGTAAAACTGTGAGACCCTGTTTGCTCGTTTTAAAGCTTGGCGCAGAAGATTCCTCTTTAGAAGCAAGACTTTTAGTGGGGTGGGTTTAAAATTGAATCCCGTCTCGTCTGCATTATGCACTTACTGGGGTGAGTAATTTTCAGACGAAATCAAATCTGTGAATTCGTCTAAATATTCTTTTGCAACAAGATAATCAGCTGATAACTTCTCCCCGCTTACCGTTAGTTAACTGCCTTCTCTTCCATTTAGCCAACCATCCATTGTTAGCAGTAAATTCCAAACCACCGTTCAGTGATTTGTTCAACTGTAATGCCTTTTCTTGTATTAATGGTCGCTAATAGGAACGCCTTTCTGCCTCTCTTGTGTAAACCATAAAAATACAGTCTCGTAAATGTTTTCATTCACAGAAACTTTCTTGTGATGGCGTTGTTCCAAAGATTTTTCACTTGTAACACTGCAAAACAACTCTCAAGGTCTAACGGGATGGGTTTAAGCTCTCCCAGGATCACGTCCCGAGTCTGAGAGTCCGGCACTTAGGTAAGGCCAACCGAGAGTGAATGAAGGTCCGATTACTGGAATGAATTACCGTATTACTGTCACCGGTGCACGAGAAGAGCCCTGGCCCAAGGCAGGACAAAACTATAAGGTCATTCCAAAACACATTTTCTAACACAAAACGTCAAATATACAGAAGTTTACGACAGAGAAACGGGATCATATATAATTTATTTTGTGCATCCTTTCTTAATAAAATTAGTACTTTTATACCTATTTGTAAATACTTATATTACTTACTAAATATAACTACTAAAAACTACCGTACTGTTAGGTTATGTTTGTAGGTCAGAAATACATCGACAGCGCATGCGCAGAACTGAAACACGAGCGTGATTCATTTCTACACCAGGGCTCGTATCGTGCGCCGGTGACAGTATCTGGACCGAACTATCTGACGGGGTATTGAAGGTAGAGTAATCCAAGCCGTTCGGAATGTTTATTGGTCCTGAGCAGTTGTGGAAAAATGGTCAAAATTGTAGTGTTTTTTTGTTCGTCTCGTCCCAGGTGTGGGTCGGTCACCAGTCCAGGCCTTACAGTGAATTCGAAAGACTCATGATACCTGATACCACGGGTCGTGGGACATCTGCCTCATGTATCAGGCTTTACGCTAGTTATCCAGTCGGAAGTCACGAGTTTGAGATTGGTTTCGTGGGGGTATTGGTTTCAATATGTTGGCCTGAAGATTCTCGCTACTAACAACTAACTTTGTGCTCTTCAACAATCAGGCTAGTACTTCTTGTTGTCTTTGTTTTCCTTCATCAATTCTTCTCTTTCCAACAAACATATCGGTTGATGTACTTCTAAAACACCTGGTTGACACAATGCTTAGAAACGCCCGTATTTCCTGGTCGGCAACCCGTTGCACTGACAGATATTTATTTGTGGCTACAACAGGAAGGCTGCTGTTACATCAGTATACTCGTCAAGGTCAGACAGTTTTATCTGTAGATCTATTGCCACACTGTCGACAGCTGAAAACAATTAAAATATTTATAATAATGAAAATTAAAATAAAATAAAATGGCTTAGTTAGAAAGAATAAAAAAAAAGCTTTATAAGTGATTCAATACAAAACCTTTGATAAAATATTAATAAAGTCAGCTATCCCTATGATTCTTGTGACTATAGTCACCATATTGAAGAAAAGGCCGAATTCAGGTAAGGCACATGTTTAAAAGTAGTATAACCCCCCCCCCCCATTCGCAGGGGAACATAACCTTATCTTAGTCGTGTCTTATTTTATCTATCTTCGTGCAAAGGGGTGAAACGAGTAGACGCTGATAGATAGTGGTTCTATTTCAGTTCTCTGCCCTACTTAAGTGATGCTATGCCCCCCACACCTTCTACCAGAGGGTTGTACATCCTACCTTAATCTGTCGTATGTTCGATGATTTCCTATGTTTCTTAGGCGATAACCGTTATACTGGCGGATCCCTTTAAAAATTACAACACGCCCCTTTTGAAACTATAAAGGTTCGCTTAAAAACTACAAAAATATCTTATTGGTAATTTTTCTCATATGTTGAGACCATGATGAACATTTTCCGTTAGTTCAAGACCCAATTTATTTAATTTTAAGTATTTATTAACTATAATTAGCGTTTTTCAATTCCTTCTATTGGTTTACACTTTCCTTATATATATCTTGATCATATTTTCAGTCGTTAATAAAATACTTTTTGTTCATCCACTTTAGTTCAAATACATTTTTTTAAATTGTAGTGGATGACAATTGATGACAATATATTTTTTTCAAATATTAATTCATTAATTAAATTTAATGAATTAATTTTAGTTTTATATGGGAGAAAAAATTTTAACAAAGGAGACAAGATATGCAATATAGTTATTTCGTCCCATTTGGGTTTAAATAAGTGATAACTATGATTTAATGAAACAACTGATTTTATTTTACAGTTTATCTAGTAAAACAGCTGTTTCAACTTATAGGTTATGTTACTTTATTTATATTAATTGTAATTATTCATTAAAAAGTAACTAAAATACAATTTTTTTGTTGTTGATCTACGTAGGAGTTGAGTTTAAAAGTGTGTTTATTTTACTTGTTTCAGATATTATTTATTTTTTTTAAAATTCTTTATAGTATAACAGATATTTCGCCTAATGTTATCTCCGGTTTGCCGAAACACTTTTAAATCAATCACAGAACCAGAATATACGTTTTGAATGTCTGGCTGTTATCGCTGTACTCGATTGCCGTCTTAAGGGAGTTATCACTGAATCACAGGCACACTACGGCCCGTATTACGTGCCAAGCTATTCACGCAATTTAAAATTTAGCTACGTGAACATAAAAACAGTTAGTGAACACATAATGTCCTTCAAAGATTCATAAACCGTAATGTTTAACAACCATTCCATTGGTGCACTCATCATAGAAAGGAAAATAACCGTATGTTTTATCAGTAAATACTCGTTTCTTTCCGTCGCTTCGAAATGTCAACCATTGTAGCCGCAAATGGTTGAGGATAAAAGACAACGAAAAAACGAAATGCATAAAAGTGAAAATGGTAAACACACGATGCTGCTTTCATAGGCCTACTTTCACCCGCGAGTTGACACGCTATCACGTCAATTTACTGAAGCGTGGCATGTCTCTTAGCAAACGTCTCGATCGAGTTGACAGAGATGCGCTGAAGATAAAGTGACGAAGTTTTAAGGTTGTCATTGTAAAGTATGAATGATAGAAATACACAAGGCAAAGGCATAAACATCTTGTCTGTGATACAGGAAGTCTCGTGGCTCACGTCGGATCGTATAACCGAAGTATACCCCTTCTCTATTGGAGACAAACAATATGTCTACTTGTTATACGAGTATAGGGTTTTCTGTAATATTTAGGTGATCAGCCAGTAGGTGATATGATGAATAGAAAAAGATTGTGAGTATAGATAGGAAAAAAGTAAGGGCGTATAAAACCCCTGGTGGAAGATATAGGAGAGAGCTTGACGTATGCAAGGTCTTTACCTGAAGCAACCTACATTTAGTTTTGATAATTTTCTACTCTTCCGCTGGGATTTATATTCTTATTTGGATTATCATAATTACCTGCCATTCCTAGCTTTGTCACGCTACCCGTTGACGCGTTTTGGAAGACCTTCATCAGTCATTATAAGTCCATAAAAAGCTCTGACTGATGAAGGTCCTACGAAACGCGTCAACGGGTAGCGTGACAAAGCTAGGAAAGGCATTTTTTGGCTTGATTTCTCTTCTGGCTTGACTTTCTCGGCATAAGTTTGAGAATGACAGGTATTTATGATACTCTAAATATGGGAATGGCAGGTATTTATGATACTCTAAATTTGGGAATGGCAGGTATTTATGATACTCTAAATTGGGAATGGCAGGTATTTATGATACTCTAAATTTGGGAATGGCAGGTATTTATGATACTCTTAATTTGGGAATGGCAGGTATTTATGATACTTTAAATTTGGGAGTGGCAGGTATTTATGATACTCTAAATTGGGAATGGCAGGTATTTATGATACTCTAAATTTGGGAATGGCAGGTATTTATGATACTCTAAATTTGGGTATGGCAGGTATTTATGATACTCTAAATTCGGAAATGGCAGGTATTTAAGATACTCTAAATTTGGGAATGGCAGGTATTTATGATACTTTAAATTTGGGAATGGCAGGTATTTATGATACTCTAAATTTGGTAATGGCAGGTATTTATGATACTCTAAATTTGGGAATGGCAGGTACTTATGATACTCTAAATTTGGGAGTGGCAGATATTTATGATACTCTAAATTTGGGAATGTCAGGTATTTATGATACTCTAAATTTGGGAATGGCAGGTATTTATGATACTCTAAATTTGGGAATGGCAGGTATTTATGATACTCTAAATTGGGAATGGCAGGTATTTATGATACTCTAAATTGGGAATGGCAGGTATTTATGATACTCTAAATTTGGGAATGGCAGGTGTTTATGATACTCTTAATTTGGGAATAGCAGGTATTTATGATACTTTAAATTTGGGAGTGGCGGGTATTTATGATACTATAAATTTGGGAATGGCAGGTATTTATGATACTCTAAATTTGGTAATGGCAGGTATTTATGATACTCTAAATTTGGGAATGGCAGGTATTTAAGATACTCTAAATTTGGGAATGGCAGGTATTTATGATACTCTAAATTTGGGAATGGCAGGTATTTAAGATACTCTAAATTTGGGAATGGCAGGTATTTATGATACTCTAAATTCGGAAATGGCAGGTATTTATGATACTCTAAATTTGGGGATGGCAGGTATTTATGATACTCTAAATTTGGGAATGGCAGGTATTTATGATACTCTAAATTTGGGAATGGCAGGTATTTATGATACTCTAAATTTGGGAATGGCAGGTATTTATGACACTCTAAATTTGGGAATGGCAGGTTCTTATGATACTCTAAATTTGGGAATGGCCGGTACTTATGATACTCTAAATTTGGGAGTGGCAGGTATTTATGATACTCTAAATTTGGGAATGGCAGATATTTATGATACTCTAAATTTGGGAATGGCAGGTATTTTTGATACTCTAAATTTGGGAGTGGCAGGTATTTAAATTTGGGAATGGCAGGTATTTATGATACTCTAAATTTGGTAATGGCAGGTATTTATGATACTCTAAGTTTGGGAGTGGCAGGTATTTATGATACTCTAAATTTGGTAATGGCAGGTATTTATGATACTCTAAATAACAACTTACATTTAATTATGATCACAATATGTTTCTGCATGTTATAAGGGTTTACAATGAGGAATAAGGTTTTACCGTAGTTTTAAGGTGATGACTACAATCGCCTACGAAGTAGATGGACTCTTTACACTTTTCTACACGGAGTTAGCTATTCAGGACAAGACATAAGTGTTTTCTTTGGTTTTAAGGTGATCGGGAAGTAGGTGATGATTATTGTTACTTGGGGAAGATACAAAAAGATTGTGAATTTAGCTAAGATAAGGTAGGGAACAAACCCCCCTGGTAAATATATAGGAGGGATTGTGTCATTGCGTGTACAGGGTAGCTTACTTGAAGTACCTAAGGGGACCTACTTTCTTCACGGTCATGAAGGGGTATTTATACGTTATACCCCCTTGAGAGGAGAAAGATAAAGCATAATCGTTAGGTAGGATTATTCTCTGATACTGAGAATGGGGAGGGAATCGCGTGGGCTGGTTCGTTTTATTTGAAGTACACTTGGTCTCAACCAGGGGGAATGGTGGGGGGGTCGACTCAGATTAAATGGAGAAAGGTGCGCCCTTAATGCTCCCCTGTTACTAAGAGAAAGGGGAACTCAAGATTAGCATATATAGGGACGTTTGCTAGTTGTATGAAATAAAACAATTTTTTAAAAATAATTAACAATTTTGTAAAATAAAATTGTCCAACTCTTCACAAATCCTTCCCGTTTGATGAAGGAGTCTAAAATAGAAGTAAATCACGTACGTGTGGAACTGAGCGCGCTCTCGTCCTAGTCAGTTACGCAACGCTCCGCGGACTGTCGGGTCATTTTGAGCTGCATTCATTAACTCGTAGGTTACGAGGTCGTTCTATAAAGTTATCGTTTAATACGGTTCAATTCATCAACTATTTTCTCTTAGATTTTAAAGAAAGTAGTCATTTCATAAGCGTTTTTACGTTGCAAAAAGTTGACTGGTTTTACGTTACGAAACACGAGATGGTTTTACGTTGCAAAATGTCGCCTGGTTTTACTGTGCTAAACATGTGATGGTTGAACATTGTAAAAGTCGGCTGGTTTTACGTTGGTAAACGACGCCTGGTTTTAAATTGCTAAATGTGAGATAGTTTTACGTTGTAAAAGTCGGCTGGTTTCACATCTTTAAATGTGGGATGGTTTTGCGTTGTAAAAGTCGCCTGGTTTTACTGTGCTAAACATGTGATGGTTGAACATTGTAGAAGTCGGCTAGTTTTACGTTGGTAAACGACACCTGGTTTTAAATTGCTAAATGTGAAATAGTTTTATGTTGTAAAGTCGGCTGGTTTCACATCTTTAAATGGGGGATGGTTTTACGTTGTAAAAGTCGCCTGGTTTTACTGTGCTAAACATGTGATGGTTGAACATTGTAGAAGTAGGCTGGTTTTACGTTGGTAAACGACGCCTGGTTTTAAATTGCTAAATGTGAGATAGTTTTACGTTGTAAAAGTCGCCTGGTTTTACTGTGCTAAACATGTGATGGTTGAACATTGTAGAAGTAGGCTGGTTTTACGTTGGTAAACGACGCCTGGTTTTAAATTGCTAAATGTGAAATAGTTTTACGTTGTAAAGTCGGCTGGTTTCACATCTTTAAATGGGGGATGGTTTTACGTTGTAAAAGTCGCCTGGTTTTACTGTGCTAAACATGTGATGGTTGAACATTGTAAAAGTCGGCTGGTTTTACGTTGGTAAACGACGCCTGGTTTTAAATTGCTAAATGTGAGATAAGTTTTATGTTGTAAAGTCGGCTGGTTTCACATCTTTAAATGTGGGATGGTTTTACGTTGTAAAAGTCGCCTGGTTTTACTGTGCTAAACATGTGATGGTTGAACATTGTAAAAGTCGGCTGGTTTTACGTTGGTAAACGACGCCTGGTTTTAAATTGCTAAATGTGAGATAGTTTTACTTGTAAAGTCGGCTGGTTTCACATCTTTAAATGTGGGATGGTTTTACGTTGTAAAAGTCGCCTGGTTTTACTGTGCTAAACATGTGATGGTTTAACATTGTAAAAGTCGGCTAGTTTTACGTTGGTAAACGACGCCTGGTTTTAAATTGCTAAATGTGAGATAGTTTTACTTGTAAAGTCGGCTGGTTTCACATCTTTAAATGTGGGATGGTTTTACGTTGTAAAAGTCGCCTGGTTTTACTGTGCTAAACATGTGATGGTTTAACATTGTAAAAGTCGGCTGGTTTTACGTTGGTAAACGACGCCTGGTTTTAAATTGCTAAATGTGAGATAGTTTTACTTGTAAAGTCGGCTGGTTTCACATCTTTAAATGTGGGATGGTTTTACGTTGTAAAAGTCGCCTGGTTTTACTGTGCTAAACATGTGATGGTTTAACATTGTAAAAGTCGGCTGGTTTTACGTTGGTAAACGACGCCTGGTTTTAAATTGCTAAATGTGAGATAGTTTTACGTTGTAAAAGTCGGCTGGTTTCACATCTTTAAATGTGGGATGGTTTTACGTTGTAAAAGTCGGCTGGTTTTACGTTGGTAAACGACGCCTGGTTTTAAATTGCTAAACGTGAGATAGTTTTACGTTGTAAAAGTCGGCTGGTTTTACGTTGGTAAACGACGCCTGGTTTTAAATTGCTAAATGTGAGATAGTTTTACGTTGTAAAGTCGGCTGGTTTCACATCTTTAAATGTGGGATGGTTTTACGTTGTAAAAGTCGGCTGGTTTTACGTTGGTAAACGACGCCTGGTTTTAAATTGCTAAATGTGAGATAGTTTTACGTTGTAAAAGTCGGCTGGTTTCACATCTTTAAATGTGGGATGGTTTTACGTTGTAAAAGTCGGCTGGTTTTACGTTGGTAAACGACGCCTGGTTTTAAATTGCTAAACGTGAGATAGTTTTACGTTGTAAAAGTCGGCTGGTTTTACGTTGGTAAACGACGCCTGGTTTTAAATTGCTAAATGTGAGATAGTTTTACGTTGTAAAAGTCGGCTGGTTTCACATCTTTAAATGTGGGATGGTTTTGCGTTGTAAAAGTCGTCTGGTTTTACTGTGCTAAACATGTGATGGTTGAACATTGTAGAAGTCGGCTGGTTTTACGTTGGTAAACGACGCCTGGTTTTACATTGCTAAACGTGAGATAGTTTTACGTTGTAAAGTCGGCTGGTTTCACATCTATAAATGTGGGATGGTTTTGCGTTGTAAAAGTCGCCTGGTTTTACTGTGCTAAACATGTGATGGTTGAACATTGTAAAAGTCGCCTGGTTTTACGTTGGTAAACGACGCCTGGTTTTAAATTGCTAAATGTGAGATAGTTTTACGTTGTAAAAGTCGGCTGGTTTCACATCCTTAAATGTGACATGGTTTTACGTTGCAAAATGTCGGTTGGTTTTACATTGATAAACGTGGGATGGCTTTACGTTTTAAAAGTAGACTGGTTTTATTTTGAAAAACATAGGCTGGTTTTATGTTGAAAAACATCGGCTGGTTTTATGTTGAAAAACATCGTCTGGTTTTACGCTGCTAAATGACTGTTGGTTTTACATTGCAAAACATCGGCTGTTTTTAACGTGTAAAATTTTGTTGTTAATTATTTACCGTTCAATGCAAAGCTACGTTCAAATATTTAATTGTTTGACCCTTTAAGAAACTACAGACCATAACCTTAGTGTACAATTACTTATTTAAAATTCTTTAATAATTTATTACTTACTTTTTTTAGTTCCATGTTTTGCTACCAGAGGCTCAGTATTGCGATTTACATTTAGACAACGTATAAAATAAAAGATAAAAGTACATTTTTCAAATGTTATTCCGGTCTACCTAACTTCTTATTCGGAAAATATAGACTAATTTATGTAGTGATGTTTGTAGTTTTATTAACCACAGCTTATAGTGTCTGCCTCGCTGGTTCGGATCCTGCAAACTATAAAACATCGTAGATGCTGCGAAAAGAAGTAGGCGGAGTCATTCAGAATAAAATGGCGATTCTTTTAATAATAAAATATGCGCAATAAAAAATAATTTTAAAAAAGCGATATAAAGAAATAGTTTATTATTCTGAACCTCATATTGAATTGACACGAACTGAGGTAAAATACACTGGCGGAAAAAATTACGTAAGTTCTAACTATTCTATTAATTAAATTTCTTGGCAACTTCTAACTTACCGATATTTTCAGCATACACCTCTGCGGTTTTTTTCAGCGGTATTTTCAAGTACGTATCTTAATTAATAGTGAGTTACAAAAAGCTTCAAATAAACAAAAATATTAAATGTATCTGAAACCGCCAAACATGGTGAAGGTAATGGTAAAAGCTGTTTTCGTCTTCACTTAGAGATTATTTGGAGGCTATGTTTACATAGATTTAAAAAACACCTGTATATATTCAGAATAGCGTATATTTAATTGAACTATGTGATAACGTATGATTTCGCACACAATGTATTTTTAGGCCTAGATTATGTTGCATTATGTATTGCATATTAGTTGTAAGTGAAAATGTATATTTATCAAATTGTACTAACAATATTTTCAAATTAAAATTATTTTTGGGGAGCTTGTCATTTTAACCTTTGCTAAAAGTAGAGTAATTAGTTTAAAACACAATATCAAAAGCACAGTGGTACAATATATTACAATTGAAAAAGAGCCCCAATACCACAAAAAATAATAAAAAATAACAAATAAACAAGTTACTTAAGATTAAACCCTTATGTACATTTCGATGACCATGTCACCATCATCAGAGGGTCTTATTACAAAATTACAATCTAGCAAACAAGAAGATACAAACTGGAATGACGTTTTTTTAATTTTTTTTTTCTAGATCATTCTAGATCAGATAGAACAAAAGGGTCATCGAAATGTACATAAGGGTTTAATCTGAAGTAACTTGTTTATTTGTTACTTTTGATTATTTTTTGTGGTATTGGGGTTCTTTCCAATATTTTCATTTTAATTAGTTTAAAAGCAAAATGTATAAATACGATAAATTGTAAAATTAAAAATCTTTTAAATAAGGTTTAATTTTCAAGCCACTAATTTTAAACGTCATTAAAGTTAGGATACTTATATTCTGTTAACAATAAGTATCTAAAAGACATGTTACTATCTTAACGAGTTAATTTAATATAACCTTATTAAAGTAATGTAGTCATTACAAGAAGTTCACTCTTTTAAATTGTGTTCCAGAAAATAAGCGACACTAGGTAACAAAATGTCGCTAATTTCCCGATAGCAGCAAATGCTTTTTTCCCTTTGTCGATGACTAACAATAGTTGCAGGACGTTTGTAAGTTGAACAGCTGATTGTACTCTAGCGGAAGTGCGGCGTAAGCCTACACACGAAATCGCACTCTGCTGTAATTAGGTTGTATCATTGTTTTTATAATGGATTTAATAAACATTCTTATACAACCGGCGGGAAAAGAAAGTGCAATTTATTACTTTATTAACAACGCGGCTTTGTTACATTACGCGGCTTGAAAGCGAACTACGCGTAACGGAAACTAGAGTAAGCAAGTTCTGTTCATGTTTTTATGAATGTTTAACCGTATCTATAATTTAAAGACGTTAAACCAAAAGTGACAATTTGTTGCGAGTCTAAGCATTTTTGGCAGACTCGTGTAGGACTCTTCTTTAAAGAGTTTGGTTTTAGAAATAGCGTCGCTTGTGTTTGGCAAAACATTCACCTATTACAGATAGCTTACATCGATTTTTGCCTGCTAATTTCTTTTCTAAGGATATTGTTAGTTTCACTAACAGATTAATTTTACTCTGTACTTTGAACAATAAATTGGAGCAACTGTGGTGAAATCTTTTATTGTACTGTTTTATACATTTTTATAATGAATAACCTTCATTTTTACAAGAAACCTTTACCAGTTCCCAGTATAATGTGATCAGTAATGAGAAAGATCCTTTCAATATTCTCACCACAATTCTACCTTTCGTTTATCCAGTTAGAGAACAAACGCCACCTGTATAAATATAGCTACCCTACTTTGAACAATAACTTGGAGCAACTGTGGTGAAATTTTTTATTGTACTTTTTTATACATTTTTATAATCAATAACCTTTATTTTTACAAGAAACCTTTACCAGTTCCCAGTATAATGCGATCAATAATGAGAAAGATCCTTTCAATATTCTCACCACAATTCTACCTTTCGTTTATCCAGTTAGAGAACAAACGCCACCTGTATAAATATAGCTACCCTACCCGAAGAACCTTACTAGATCCCCTTACATCCTCTACCAAGGGATCTTACGCCCCTACCGTAATATTATTGTTTATTTTTATTATTTTTGTATATATATTATTATATAAATACAAACTTTTAACAGCATACACTTTTTATTTAAATTCAGTTGTACATTTCGATTGCAAAGCAATCATTTTCAGAGTAAATTACTACAAGAGTGTTATAGTAATTTCCTCCCAAGATTATTGCTTTGCAATCGAAATGTACTTCACGATTTAAATAAATAGTTTATTTGTTTCAAGAGGTTTTATGTATTTATAACTTTACTTAGAAGTTTGTTAAGATGAATTATATCCACAAGGTTACATAGCTCATTCGTAGTTTCCAATGTTGATATACCATGATGGACAAGAAAAATTGAAGTTTCTTTCGGAAATTTAAACGCCTTTTAAATTTTACCGAAACTTAATAACAAAAGATGGTTGATTGGATACGAAATAGGGAAATAAGCTTGTGAAACATGTAGTGATTCTAAAAGAACAGGCATATTGGTTATCTTAGGCAAGTGTTTTGTACTGGTTAATGGATACTCGTTTTACTCAAGGTACTTTTTACAGATTCCGATAGAGTTCACCGCTGACCAGAACGGACTCGGGGATAGTAAAATACCTTTCATTATTCCTTAGCATAAAGTGATCGAAGCCCCCAGGGTACCTGCATGATATATCGCGGGATTTTTCCTGGCAGCGTGTCTTTCTTGCCAGGTTTTTTCATCCCGCTCTTAGCGCGACACTTACCGTACAGTTTCATTTCACTATCTCCTGATTATCCATGGAAAGAGCTTATGAGCTTGGTACATGGGCAATCAATCCCGTTTCCTTCACTCGCGGTAGGGATACTAAACGCATGCGCATGTGAGACGGAGGTAGCTCGCTAGAGGTTGGCTGCCACGAGGGCTGGGCGGGTTTTGGGGGCTCAGACCCGGGTAAAAAAAGGGGATAGTAAAAGATATATATAGCTGTGACTTGTCTCCTGTATTTTGCGCCGTCTTGTAGATCTTTAAGGAATAAACATGTTTCCCTCCACACATACTGTATTTTGCGCCGTCTTGTAGACCTTTAAGGAATAAACATGTTTCCCTCCACACATACTGTATTTTGCGCCGTCTTGTAGACCTTTAAGGAATAAACATGTTTCCCTCCACACATACTGTATTTTGCTCCGTCTTGTAGACCTTTAAGGAATAAACATGTTTCCCTCCACACATACTGTATTTTGCGCCGTCTTGTAGACCTTTAAGGAATAAACATGTTTCCCTCCACACATACTGTATTTTGCGCCGTCTTGTAGACCTTTAAGGAATAAACATGTTTCCCTCCACACATACTGTATTTTGCGCCGTCTTGTAGACCTTTAAGGAATAAACATGTTTCCCTCCACACATACTGTATTTTGCGCGTCTTGTAGACCTTTAAGGAATAAACATTTCCCTCCACACATACTGTATTTTGCGCCGTCTTGTAGACCTTTAAGGAATAAACATGTTTCCCTCCACACATACTGTATTTTGCGCCGTCTTGTAGACCTTTAAGGAATAAACATGTTTCCCTCCACACATAGACTACTGTATTTTGCGCCGTCTTGTAGACCTTTAAGGAATAAACATGTTTCCCTCCACACATACTGTATTTTGCGCCGTCTTGTAGACCTTTAAGGAATAAACATGTTTCCCTCCACACATACTGTATTTTGCGCCGTCTTGTAGACCTTTAAGGAATAAACATGTTTCCCTCCACACATACTGTATTTTGCGCCGTCTTGTAGACCTTTAAGGAATAAACATGTTTCCCTCCACACATACTGTATTTTGCGCCGTCTTGTAGACCTTTAAGGAATAAACATGTTTCCCTCCACATATACTGTATTTTGCGCCGTCTTGTAGACCTTTAAGGAATAAACATGTTTCCCTCCACACATACTGTATTTTGCGCCGTCTTGTAGACCTTTAAGGAATAAACATGTTTCCCTCCACACATACTGTATTTTGCGCCGTCTTGTAGACCTTTAAGGAATAAACATGTTTCCCTCCACACATACTGTATTTTGCGCCGTCTTGTAGACCTTTAAGGAATAAACATGTTTCCCTCCACATATACTGTATTTTGCGCCGTCTTGTAGACCTTTAAGGAATAAACATGTTTCCCTCCACACATACTGTATTTTGCGCCGTCTTGTAGACCTTTAAGGAATAAACATGTTTCCCTCCACATATACTGTATATTAACAAGTAATATACAAAAAAAATTTAACAAGCCAATTCTTACTCAAATTAAGAAATACAATTTTATTTTAGATTCTTGTTATTCTATAATTACAATTCATATAAATATGTATATAGATACGTCAGAATAATAATATTAAGTGCCAAAATAGAAAGTTATTTTCCTCTTTCCTCTCTGTGTATGGTGTTGGATTATTATTTTTGTTTGTTACTATTTATATGGTTTTGTGTTTTCGTCGCCTGTATTGTGTTGTTTCTTTTCGCTTTCTTTTTGCATTGTGTGTTTCTGAAGCAAGGTTCGATAGCGTTAATCCAGTTTGTTTGTTTATTTTATTCTTTTCATCCATTTTTAATCCTAAAGCATTATTTTAGATATTTTGGTAACCATGGCAACAATTTAAGGTTATACAATGGAGGTTTTTCATATAGATCTTTGAGTAGTTCATTTCTAGCTGTGGAAAATTTGGCTCAGTGCCAAAACGCGCTAAACTTCGAATATGAAGATACTCAGTTCGAAACCGACCTAGATCCCCAAATTTTTTAAATTTAATTATTGAATAAATATTTGAAAAAACTGTACTAACATCAATTGTCATCCACTGTAGGTTAAAAAAATGTATTTGAACTTGATTGGATGAATAAAAATGTATTTTATTAACGATTGAAAATTTGTTTAATATATAGTCTATATATATCTCAGGAGAGTGTGAGCTAATAGAAGGAATTTAAAAATAGGTTTACAATAAGACAAGGATGACTTTAAAAAAATAATATTTACTAATAGTACGTTTTTGAAAATAAATTTACGAAAATAAGTCATTTATTCTATTGAGTTTTAATAATTACTGCATACTCATGAGAACAATTTCATATTAAACTATCATTTCATAAAAGCTTTGTTTTATATCATTTAATTTTACAAATTGCAATAACTTTGTGTAATATGAATTTACTGTATGTATAAATAAACATGTAAAATTTTGTTACATGTTTCGGTGAACAACTCATTTTACAAGCTCGTAGAATAGATAAGTTACTATTGGGTAGCAGGTATACTTGTCGGCGTGTAGCTGTGAGCCTGACCTTGTCAAGTGCAAGGCAGGACGAGGGAATGAAATAGGCGCAGTTCTAAAAACATACCTCGTCTTAACCGTGAGTGTCGGTTAGAGTTGGATAGGATCGCTTATTGCGAAACTCTATGTATGAGTGTTATTTTAGTTAGTTTATTTTTTAGTGTTAACAGATTTATATAAATGTTTTAGTATCGGTATGGTCAAACATATGTTTTTCGATTGGGTAGTACACCTCGAGTCAGGGAAGGCAGCACCTACAGCTACACGCCAGCAATTACAGACGACTTACTAGAGAGCGAGCTAATTTACGTCCAAAAGCTAGATTCCTCCCCTCTCCCATGGGAGCCTCGTGTTTTCCCCTTTGATGTCCAGACGTTATTCATATTCTTCCTTGCTCGTCTTTACAGGATAGTATAGCGGGACACCTTCACATTACTTCGATAGAGGTTAGGTCAACAGTAGAGCTTCAACCCCAGTGACACGTGAGCCTTGATCTGTCTACTTTGTCCCAGATCGGAGGGTTTACCCTATTTAACGTTGTCTCTTCCTTTCTATCTTTTTTTAATATTTATCAATTTTTAACACGGATAACCATCTAAATTGGCTGTTCATCGCCCTAGAAAGAGACGGACTTCATAACATTAAAGACAAAAATCAACACTGGAGTCATAAACTCATAATGTACTTTAAAAATTAAAGGAATAAAATTTAACACTTAATGAAATTAAATACTTCATTTAAAAACACAAATAGGGTTGAATAGGTAAAAAGGAATGTAACAACGTTTTTCCAACTCGTGAAATATCTTAAATATAATGAATAAAACCCAAAACCTTCGGTGCAAATTGACCTATTTAACAATGAATAGAGCTGGGTAAGTAAAGATGTGACTAATAACTACTTTTCTCTAATAAAATTTCTTTAAAGTAAATAAAATCTAAAACTTTCTGGCAAACAGAATAGGCGTATTTTATGGATAGGTCTGGGTAGGTAAAAAGGTAGTTTACCAAATACAGTTTTCCAACACAAAAAATACTACGGAAATATAAAGAATTAATGCAAACATTTCAGAGATTAATGTTTTATGTATATTTCTCAACTTTCTATACACTTATAATAACTTGATGAATTTTACATTTACTTTATGCTGTTGCTACTTCGTACGTTTAAAAAAAGTGTTTAATCAGGTGCTTTAGAAGTTTTCACTTCAAATAAAGGATTTCAGGCTATATGATTTGTGTAACTGTCCTTAATATATATGAAGCTTTGTGCATGACCGTGGTCACATCCTTTCTGTGCATATCCATTTACCGTAATGTATGTTTACTTTAATGGCCCATATTTATGTTCTGTTGTGACAATTCCAACACGCTTCTCCGGACGCTTAGCCTCTGGCCATGACTGGACACAGAGCATGTAATTATATGGCCGCAATCTTCACTCGGCTAGCGGTACCAACATGTCAGCTGGTGGCTGGGTGACTTTTATCTGCTTTTACATTTGCGGTACTTCAAGTTATATTCACTCAATCATATCTCAGGCCATGTTCACATAAATTTTCTAAATATTGAAGCAGGCCTAATAATATCAATTTGTCTCAATAGCAAGAACCTAAAACGAAATAAGGTCTTACCTATTAAATCTAAGGATGGACCGATTCAGATTCTCGATTCCAGGAATCGTCGATTCTATATCGAGAAATCGTCGATTCTCCGTTGATTAAAGTGCCGATTCCCATTCTTGGTTTTTGAACTGTTAAAATACGTAGCCTATGTGTTGTAATTTTATAGGAATAATTATTAACTATTTCTTGTTCAAGTATTAATTGCTTTGAATGAATTAAACGATAAAGGAAATGTCTATTTTATATCACGAAAATATTATTATTATTTACGATGCAACAACAAAGACGATCGAACGCATTTCTGGCCGTTTGTCACCGCTCTTCTCGCTCTGCTGTCTCACTCTCATTCGGGAGGGTTCTCTCTCTCTCTCTCCTTCTCTCTGTCTGTCTCTCTCTCCCCCACCCTCTCTCTCCTTCTCTATGTCTTTCTCTCTCCCCCTCTCCCCCATACCTCTCCCCCGCTTCCTTCCACCCTCTCTCTCCCCCTCTTTCCTCTCTCCTCCCTCTCTCTCTCTCTGCCCCCGTCTGACCGCGAATACTCCACCACCATTTCATACATGTCGAAACATTTTTCCAATATATTTCAGGAAAATTATTTGTTGCACAATTTAAATATTCATCATTAGTTAATTTACAGAATAGCTAAGCACGAGTATTTCATAAAGTAGTTTACGTGTGGGATTATTAACATACAATGTTATAGTTTCTTTTATGAAGGGGATGATTTTGAAAGCGATCCTTCATTAGTTTCATCGCTAGGATTGCTAATGCAAAGGTTTTCTTGAAGACTTTATTTTTCAGTGCGTATTTTTTGCAATCTAATTTTGCAAAGAACGTATTGAGTAGTGAACACACAGTTAAGAACTATAGAATCTCTGTATATTGAACTGTGGCTACGTTCAAAAATATTTTACTGTTCATTAATGTACATTTTATAAATTTAATCAAAATAATTTTGTCTATAATAATATATCTAAGGATGTCTACAAATCGGTGTCGCTTTGACCTGCCTTTTCAAAATGTTGGGCCTCTGAAGGGGATATGTACAGATTGAATGTAAATTTTTAATTTTTTTATATTGATGTTCTGATATTCAAGATAATGTTGTCTTTAATAATAATCATAAAATTGTTTACAATTGGTGTTAGTTTTGATTTCCTTCTTTATAAACTTTAGACTGTGGAAGAGCAATAAGGCTCCTGAGTGTGGGAATATTCGAGGCCATAAAAATTTATGAAATATTGTGACGTTAGTAACTAAAAATAGTTCATATTACTAGTTTTTCAGAAGTTCAAAATTTCTAAGAAAAATTTTTTTTAAAAATAAATACCTACATATTGTTTCACGGGGATTTAATTTGTCTAGATCGTCTTTCAGTCTACAGAGATAGTAATCGACTTCAGTTAACCAATTTACAATTTAAATAAACATAAATAAGTTTAGATGTTTGGAAGTGAAAAAACACCGTTTAGTTATTTCGTTGGAATATTTTCATATTTCCAATTACTATAGTTTAAGATTTTTTTAAAATTGTGTAATATTTAACGGTACTTACTTATTATACGGAGGCCACTAAAATAGGTGCATAGTAATGTTGTATAAAATTACAACTAAATCTATCCTGACTGGATACTTTATAGGTAAATAAACTCAATAGATTAACTTGAACCAACACGCAAATTAACTTCGGAAAACACGCTAAAGTTAGGTTATGTTGGGTTATTTATTCACGTTTTAGTTGGTATTACGTTTTTGGGCGCTCAGTAGCAACAGCGCACTGCACTACGTCTAGGCATGATATACCTATAAAGCATCCAGTCAGGATAGATTTGGTTGTAGTTTTATACAACATTACTATATACCTATATTAAAATAGACCTGTGTTCAGTCAGGATGGATTTGGTTGTAGTTTTATACAACATTACTATGTACCTATATTAGTATCCTCCGTATAATAGGTAAGTACCTATTTAATAAATCTAAACGCTTGAATACTAACAGGAAGTGTATTGTTTCCGATTGTGCGTATATTGATTATTCAGAAACAGGAAGTAGATTGCGAAATTCCCAGTACACAGAGTGTGATTCAGTGTATCATTTATCTGTGGTTTTTGTTGATACAGTATTCCTAAGATTGACGCATGTTGTTCGATTACACGTCGCACCAATGTAACATCTGTCTGTCAACCAACTGTTGCCAAGTGTCAGCTGTCAAGAGGTTGGTTTTAACTTAGGGCTTTGTATCTGCAATGAACGAATTTAAAATTCAACTTGGAAAAACAGAAAGGTTTTAAAAAACAAATGCAACGCCGGTATCTTTTCCGTTTTTATTTCTGTATAATTTTTAATTTTTGTAAATTAAACAGAAAGGTCCAATTTAAACCAGCAGTTAGGACGAGACTTTTCTCTCCCTTATGAAAGAAATTAATTGCTACTGAAAATGTATACTACTAAACAAATTTATTCACAAGATCATTTTAAAATTATCTACGGCCTAACCTTCTACATGTAGTTAGTAGTTGTAGCACTCGATAAAGATGTGAAATCTCGAAATGAAATGTAAATATGAACACACAAATGAAGGAGGATCTCAGTTAAAAAATATTAAAAAAACAATAAACATGTTTTTTTAAATGCTTATCAAGTGAAAATATTTTTTAGGGAATCTTGATTCTTTTTGCTACTAAGAAAAACAATTCATTTCGCGTTTTAAAATATTTAAAAAAATGAACAATTGTCCCGAAGATTTCCGAAAGCCAAATACTGGTTTTGTAATGGATGCTGTTAACACAAACAGCTGTTGTATTGTAGTCTGTATTTGAAGGTTATTTTGAAGTTATATTTAAATATTTTTCAAACGAAATTTCTTATATATTCGGAAAACTCGTATAGGCCTATGTGATTATATTTAGTGATAACGTATCCTTTCATGCAACAGCATTTTTTATTAGTCAAAGCATTTTTATTATTGAGTTGAAATGTTACAGTATTATTTATTAGTTAATATTTAAATGTACATTATATTGTATTGAATGATGTTATTTTAGACCATTATTTAATAATTAAGTAAAAACTTCTTAAGATATTTTTGAAACTTTTAATTAAGTAAGTTCAATTGAACGTATTACATCAATATTTTTAACAAAACATTTTTGAATTTTCATTTATATACAACTATCTACTACATTTTCAATTCAAGTTTTCATTTCTGTTGGCCAGTCGTACAATTAACAAACCTTTCTAATAATTACAAGACAATTGCAAAATTCAATTTTTGCTGCTCTGTTTATATCTGTTGAGAGAGAAAGGTTGACATTTACATGACAAAATGTTAACACTAGTTTTAAGAGTAAATAGGAATTAATATAATTTTAAAAAATACTTTTATTTTATAATTTGTATAAAACTAAATTTCACATAAAATTTTCTAAAAATAATAGTTTAAGGATGTTTACATAGGCAGCCTGTTGGTAGAACTATTCAGGTTTTGTACACAAGTTAAATGACATGACAGTGACTAAGTTTGTACAACAATATCTGAACTGCTATTATTTGTAGGGTCACTGATCTGGCATTGTGTGTAGTCACCATTGTGTGGGTATTAAAGCATTCACGTTACATAAGCCTGTTATTTATTATTGTTAACTTCTTCAACCTAGATTGACTCCTTGTATGGTTCATTGTAATTTAGAATCATGTGATGAGCCTATAACCAGTAAAATAGGTCAACTAAACATTTAAAATGATTCATTCCGAGAATTATTTTTAAATCCAATTTTGTGTTATACTATATAACTTCAAATGATAGTATTCTTGTTGTTCGTATATAAGTGTTACTTGCTATTTAACACAATGAATGCACATTTCTTATAAAAGAATAATTTATTTCAATTAATTTGAAGCTTTTTACCAATTTTTATTGTTGGAATTATAAAAAATCCAACTTTACTGGTATACTTACATCATTGAAATTATTATCTGGAACGATTCAGTTTTAATAATTAATTTTAAAAATTAATATGTTTATTTTTCAGCATTTATGTATAACGTGTCATCAAGCAATAATAAAATTTGGGTTATCAAATCTATCAAAATTTAGGTTATTATGAGAAAATATTAAATATCGAAATCTTGTTGCTGTTCATGACGAGCTTGTTAATTCTTATTACACTTTTGCTGTAACAACAAGGCTGAAGAAGTCGTAAGACGAAAACGTTTCCTCCAAGTGTAAGTTAACAATTTAACAACTTTTAGTTAACAAAAAGTCTGGTCGCAAGCAAAAGTGTAATAAGAAAATATTAGATATCATTTCTGTTTGTCACCTATACAGTGCCTTCAAATAAAATACAGTATATTGTTTTCAAGAGCTTAATCTATCAGTTTTTTTTATTTTTGCTATCTACTTTTAGTTTTACAGTATCAGATTTTTACTCAGTAACAATTTTATTCGGAAAAGAATTTACGTTTCCATTAATTTTTTTCTGTGTTTTGTAATATATGTGTGATTTTAAAAATCTTCTACTTGGAAATGCTCTAAAACACTGCATAAAAGTACTCTGTTTAGACTTAGCAGAAAATAGTAAATTTGTATTCCAATAAATTTATCACCAGTACTCATAGTAATAAATGTTAAGTGACAAACAACAAAATCTGCAAATTATTTGTTGTATGTACTATGTGTATAGACATAAAACAACTGCAGAGCAATCCCGCCTCTTCAAGTGGTTTTAACTATTATTCCTTAAAATGTAAACATTAAGTGGTTAATTAAACAAATGTTACATATTATTTTATGTAAAACGCCATTTATAGAGCATTTGGAACATTTTCTATGTTGTTTGTTTTCACATCATCTAAGAATGTCGATTTACAAACTCAAGCCATAAATATTTTAATTGAAATATGAACCAATTACATTTAAATCTATAATAAGGTTTTAATTTAACTAAATAGAAGTTATTACTGATTGTCAAATATTTGTTAGTAGTAAAGGATATGGTTTTTTGCAAAACAATGTAACATGAACATAAACTACAAGTTTTCTTGTAGTTCACTGACGTTATTTTATGTACATTCCCATTATAAATTACACTGCAGGCAGCAGTAGCATTGTAATATAAACTATTATTTTATTTTATCAAGACAGTGACTTTACCAAATAATTTACTTTGGTAAAGTATACACATCCTTTATTTTTCTAAATAGGCATTGTACATATTAGGTAAAATACATATTTAGTGCATGAATATTTTATTCTTAAAATAGACTTTTAGTTTCCAATTTTTAGATGATTTTAATTGCATAACAGTTTTATATGCTTTTTGATATTCAGGTTATATATTGTTTAAGAAGGAAATATTTTGATTTTATTCGTTTGCTCTATCATTTTCAACCTATTTTATCATGTATTTCGAGTGGGAAAATACGAGTATAGACAACCTTACATGCATTAAGAATGAAAGGAATTTAAATCACATAATCATTCTGAGAAATGGATTTTCATTTGTAAAGAGCAAATGTAGATAACAGTTTTGTGTTAATTTTACTGTACATTTACTTCATGAAATTACTGAAAGAAATTAATCTTTTATTGAAGTTTCTTGATGTAATCATCTTGAATTCACTGATTAAACTAATTTTACACTACTTAACTAAGTGAATACGTAATTGCTTATTTGCTGATGCGTTTCAAAACGATTGTTTCTTTTACGAAGCTAACCCTCTACTCTACGGGATAGCTTCGTAAAAGAAACGATCATTTTGAAACACGTAATTCACTTAGTTAAGTAGTGTAAAATTAGTTTAATCTTTTATTATTTATCATATTAACCTTTCATTCTTTAATAAACAGCTTAGCATCATAACTAAGTAATAACTAAGCACAATTACTAAACAAATTTGTTTAAATGAAGACTCAAGTCCTGACCATCTCTTTGAAATTATCAAAAGCTAATAGAATAATTTTTTTCTGTAAGCATATACAAAATAAAACGACCACTTCTTAGAGAATACAGTTATGAAAGTAACATTAAATAACCTACATTGCAGGATATAGTTAAATCAAAACATCCAGTATTCTACACACGTATTAGGCCAAAATGAATTGATTGATGAAATTACATTGTTAGTATAAGTGCTTTAATTTTATATTTTGTTTGTGCAGGAACGATGCTTCATCTGTCTCGATGGCCAAGATGAGGTACTCGGAGATGCCTCGAGATGTTTCTAGTGATAGTCTATCCACATTACGCATCATTGAGGTAAATCAGTGCATTTTGTTTATATTTTGTTATTATTTATTGCTTCTAAATTTATTATTTATTAATTTTAATATATTTTGTTTGCTTGTTTAAATAGTTTCTAAGAGAATACTAGATAATAAACAACAGATCACTTCGATCCGTAATTTGTAAAATAAAGTTATTACAAAGTTAATTATTGTCGGTAGTAGAGAAAAAATATAGAATTTATTGGGAAGGTATACCAAGTATATGGCATTCACTGAAAAGCATTATATGACTAATTCATACACATTTTAATATGTTGTAGGAAGTGTGAAATGATTTCAAGATCATCCATTTGTTTTATTTACTTTTTGATCATCATTTATCATAAAATTATTCATATTGAGTTCACCATTTAATGTAACACAAGCAGACTAAAAGAAATCAGGAAATAGTAAATTTTAGAAATATATTTCTAGAAAATAAATTGCTTTTATTTAAAAATGAGCTGGTATTTATTTTTAACAGATTGAAAATTTAAAGATTAAAGAATATTGAAAACTAACATTAACCTGCGTACGTTGTTGCAACCGAAATCATAATTTTTGCAATAAGAAAAGCAAATCAAACATCTAAATAATTATATTTCATTTACTGCAATACTAGTATTGAAAATTATACTCATATTTTAAGAACTTTATTAAAGAATAAAAATTGGGAATATTAAATTAATTACTAAATAAAAAGTTAAATTAGAGCTGGAGTTATTATTTTGTTTACAGATCATTACATATTATTCTATGATAGTGTTAAATTTGAGTATTTTTTATAAGATAAAAGCAAAACAAATATCACAAAATAAAAAAAAGTAAAATAATTACTTTGTTTCATTATTGTTGTTATTTATGTATTGTTACTTCTTACTCAATTTTAATACTTTACATTTGCTACGCTCTATTTATCGTGTTTATTGGAAAATTTCTTGGAATTTAAAATACCGTGCAGTAGTTAGAGTCTTTATGTGTAATGATAGATATTTTATGACATCTCATAGCTCGAAGAATCATGCAGAACTTTAATATTGCATTGTGTTTGTCAGAGTGACTTTCACCATTCTACTGTGCTGTGCATTATTCTTTTTTAAACTAAGAAATTTTACTTTCAAATTAACCCGTACTGAACTTAACAATGGGATTGTATAAATAAATTATAATAAATGTTTTTGTAATGCAGGAGCAATGTGAGAAGCGAAGTCCTGTGAGTGAGAGTGACGGAGATACAACTCCCACATTAAACGGCGGTCCCGAAGTACATTTATTAGAAACACCAAAACGTCTGATTCGAACTCCTACTGCTGAATCAATTAAGAAGCCATCTCCGTGCTATGACAACTTGGGGTATGTAAATAAAGTTAGTGGTTGGGCTTCATCAGTTTACTAACTCACCAATCACGCACATGTGAAGCCATTGTGCGTTATAAATAATCATATGTCCTCATGGAGAGCTATTTTTAAATATTATTGACTTTTCTGAAGTTTTTTAAAAATAATTGTATAATTAACATCAGTGTCCTTAATAAATGTCTACTCTCAATAGCGCTTATGCTCTTTGCAGGAGAGTTGCTGGTAATCTTCAACTAATTTTATTGATTTCCTCCATCCGTCTGAAGTATAAATAATCATGTTTGAGGTCTTTTCTATTATACAACCGCATGGCTCAAAATATTTTCTATGGAAATTAGAACACTAATTATTGCCACATATTGCTTTGTACATAAAATAAATATCTAATAAACCAGTTAAAAAACTAATATTAACTTTTTTCAGCGGAAAGTAAGAAAAGTTAATTTGTCTGCTCATTTTTAATGTCAGTCTGTAATAGCATGTATAGCGTGGCCTGGCCGCGCAGTAGCTACAGCACACTGCACTACGTCAAAGTCATGTTTTAATAATAAATAGTCAGGATAGATTTGGTGATAATTTTATACAATAAAATTATAACCAAATCTATCCTGTGGATACTTTGTAGGCATATTTTAATATAGGTATATAGTAATGTTATATAAAATTATAACCAAATCTATCCTGACTGGATACTTCATACGCATAATTTAATATAGGTATATTTATTTTATGTACAAATCAATATGTGGCAATAATTAGTGTCCCAATTCCATAGAAAATATTTAAGCCATGCTGTTGTATAATATAAAAGACCCCATGTTTGTATCATTTTGTAAATACACAAATGTGGGTAAATGATAAAAAAATAGTTTAGAATGAATACCTCATTTTTAATAAATGTAAACACAGAAAACTTAGTAGTATGTTTATACACACACAGTATGTCCACATATACAGAATATTTTTGTATGTGCTTTAGGTACTAGGTACAACCTTTTTGAGTATGGATTTGATTAATATGTTCTCTCTATATTTATCTTTTAACACTTTAATGAGCTTCTTTCTTTAACTATTTTGTTTGATCTTTTTTAGTTTTCTATCAGATCTCAAAGCTTTCAATTAAGGCTATCTTGTTAGGGTAGCTTAGGCTGACTTGTAACCCTATAGGAGAAGGGCATTAGGTTTAGGATGTTGAATAGTGTGTGTAGTGTTACATATGCATAAGGGATGTATGTGTGAATATATTGCTGACAGGAAATGTGAGTTAGATGTACATCATTTCCCTCTTGAAGAAAAATAATAAATAAAAATGTTTATTTTCAACAAAATGTTTATTTTTCAGTTTTTAAATTTTGATCAGAATTTTGTAACATAAATTAGTTGATTAACTTTATATGGTTTTGAATATTAATATTAATGTGAAAATTGTAGAATATTTAAGGAATAGTATTGGTTCTTTTATTTATCTATTCACTGATCAAATTTTTAAAAATATTAAGCCATTAAATATCTGGCTGATTATCAATTGGTGGTTAGTCAATAGCCTATGTTTATTGATTGACAGATATGTAATGGCTGTTGAGTCTATTATTTTATATACATGACTAAACACTAGTATAGCCAGAAAGAAATTCCTTGAGGTGAGGCTTTTGGTTTGACATTATAGAGCGGGAATTGGAGCTGATTTCATACTCCAAAAGCAAAATTTAAAAAATTTTATGTCCTTTTACAAAATGGAGGAACTTAATAAAACAGATAAAATTTGATAAAATAAATAAATTAAGTTTCTTCTCAATTTTAACACAATCTAAATATAAAGACTACTCAGTGAACATTAAATATATACATAGGGTTAATTTATTTAAGAAATACGAGGTCTGTTCAAAAAATACGTGGACTGTTTGAATTTCGCGGCTCTAGTTAGTTTCCAGTTGCAGATATCTTCATTTGTTAATGAGTTACACGCAGTTTAGTAAAGAGTGTTTTTTTCGTTTGACGGATTGTAAAATGGACAGCTTGAAGGAGCAACGAATTGGTTTTTTGAGTTTTGGGAATAAGAAAAAGTCACAAGGAGCAAGGTCAGGTGAGTAGCGGAGGTGGGAAAGAACAGTGATCGAGTGTTTGGCCAAAAACTCACGAGTTCTGAGTGCTGAGTGAGCTGGAACGTTGTTGTGATGGAAAAACCAGTTATCACTTCTTCACAGTTCTGGTCTTTTGAGTCAGACGGCGTCCCTCAGACGTTTCAGTACTTCAATGTAGGTAATCTGGTTGACTGTAGAGCCTTCAGGGAGGTGTACTCGTAGTGAACAACACCCTTAGCATAAAAAAAAAACTGTCAGCATCACCTTGACATTCGACCGAACTTGGCAAGCTTTTTTGGGTCTTCGGGACGTTTGACTCACCCATTGGGATGATTGGACCTTCGTTTCAATGTCGTAACCATACACCCATGATTCATCACCGGTTATAATTCTTGACAAAAAGTTCTCATCTTCATTTGAACAATCAAGCAGTTCCCGACAAACCTGGCCGCGATTGGCTTTTTGGTCATCGGTCATCAGGCGTGACACAAATTTCGCAGCGACGCCATGCATCTTCAATTTTTTGGTCAAAATCTCGTAACAAGATCCAACTTATATCCCACACTGTTCGGAAAGCTCCCTAATGGTTAGACGTCAATTTTTGCGCACCAGGGTGTTGATTTTGTCAACGTGTGGGTCGTCAGTTGACAAGGACGTCCAGGACGCTCATCGTCATCAATCGACTGTCTGCCACCCTTGAAACGTTCATGCCACTTGAAACATGCAGTATGCTTCATGGCAACATCACCGTAGGCCGTGTTAAGCATGGCAAATGTTTCTGTTGCAGATTTTCTTAGTTTTACACAAAAATTCACAGCAATTTGTTGCTCCTTCAGGCTGTCGATTTTAAAATCCAATGAACGAAAAAAACACTCTTTACTAAACTGCGTGTAACTCATCAACAAATGAAGATATCTGTGACTGAAATACCGCGTTTTAATCAGCTGATTTATACGAACCTAGCGACACCTAGCGGATTCTCCTGAAACTAACTTGAGCCGCGTAATTCAAACAGTCCGCGTATTTTTTTAAAAAAATAACAAATAAAACAAGTTAATTAAGATTAAACCCTTATGTACATTTCGATGACCATGTCATCAATGAATGAAGATCATTCTAGTTTGTAACTTCTTGTTTGCTAGTTTGTAATTTTGTAATAAGACCCTTCGATGATGATGATGATGATGACCTGGTCATTGAAATGTACATAAGGGTTTAATTTTAAGTAACTTTTTGTTTGTTATTTTTTATTATTTTTGTGGTATTGGGGTTCTTTCCAATATTTTCATTGTGATTACATATATACATAGGGTTAATTTATTTAAGAAATAAACTTAAAGGCTTGCAAAAAATAACAAACAAACCAAACTTTAAATTTGTGTTTTTTTAAACTACAGTTCTAGAAGAAATAATAATTTGTCTGCAAGACTTCTTTGAAAGTTTGCTAAGAGCTTCATCATAAGTTAACTTCGATCCTCTCATGCTCATAGCGCTCAGCTAGTCTATTTAGGTACTATTTTTAAATTGTATTCCTTAAATATGCATCGTAAAATACAGATTGAAGCCTGCTAAGTACATTGTATGGGTATATTTCCCAACAGTACTAGGTAACAGACATTTAGTTTTATAAGAAAACTATCATTAATTTGACATTATAATATTTTAATTTCCTTACAATAATTTGAAATTTGTTACAAAAGTGGTCAATTTATAATATTTCTTTAGTGTATGAGAGAGGGAGAAAAACTTTGTAAACCTTCTGGAAGGTTTTACCTCCCAATCTCCTCACTGTACCCTTGACTCTAAGTATCGACACAACATTGTGGATATTATGTCAGATACTTTTATTTATTGCCTCGATTACTGCTTATTACTGTATTCGTATTAAATTTTGGTGTAACTTCTGTGTATCACCAAAGTGAAGTAATTAACTGTGATTGAAAAAAGCAAAATAATTAAGAAATTAGACGAATAAAAAAATACAATAAATAAAATAGTTATTTAGCTTTTTGCTATGGTAGTGAATGAAATTTTTTTATGACATTTAAGGTTTATGAAATTTTAAATAGTTGTATGAAGGGTTTGTTTAGAATGTAAAGAGCAAGAATAGTGATAGGAAGTTAAGATAAACGTAGAAGTTAGTGTAACAATAGTAGGCCAGTTATTTTCTTTCTGACCCTCATACATATATAGTGCATACAATTTGGGGTACTTTAAGGATGCTAATAATGGGGGAAACATTATAAACATTTTTGTTTATAAGCTGTAATTGTTATCTAAGATAGACTATTTATTTAATAACCAAGTATGTTTTATATTTTTGGTAGTTTTTCTTCTTAATTATACTTTTTGTTTGGGTATGACTGGGTATGAATAGTTTTTTTTTTTTTGGAATAAGAATAGAATGTCACCATTTACTTAATCACTCACATCTACTATTTTTCTTTGTGTTACATTCTATTACTCAAAATGAGAATATAAGAGTTTACTGGAAAGGAGTATTTAAATAGGCTTATTACACAAAATAAGAGTATTGTTCAGCGGTTCCTACCTCATATTTATTTGCTGCCTCCAAATTTATAGTCAATGGTGTTATTGTTTTATCAGTTGTCTCAAATGCTGTCAGAGTATTTCTGCTTCTGAAGTGGAAATATTACTGGTCAATGCCAAAGATCATAAGATCTTCCCTATTTTCTTTATCTGATAGTTATTTTAAGAAGGTCATTTGCCATTTCATATTGGTTTTTGATCAAACAATTTTTTATACTTAATTATCTGTGAATATTTCATCTTAAATTGTCAACTTTGTTTATATCTACTAAACATTAAAGATTTTTGTTTTAAAAATTAATATATCGAAAAAGTTATTTTTGTACATTATCGACAATCCTTATTTACAATTATTGTTTATATAATTTGGCAAAAAATAGGTAAAAATAATGATTAATAGATAGGTTTCAGACAAATTTTACATTGAAAATTCATTGCACTATATTTCACACCTAAAACTTGCCCTCTTCAGGAGCAAATATTTAACAAAATCCTAAAAAAGCACTAATACAATACAGTTATACATTCACAATATTAAAATGAGATTTACCTAAACTTTTTAATTTTGTGAAGGCATAATTTTATTGTTATAGTGTTTTATTTTTAAATTTAAATATTAAAATTCTTTAAATAAATACTCCTGTATAGGACATTGGAGAGGCGGCTCGTGGGCAGGTTATATGGTTGTGCAACCCTCAAACCAGAGATCAATAGCCAAAAAAAAAAAAATTTATTATGTAAGAATTATTATGTACATTGTTACAGCGATTATTCATCATATAACATGATCTATCATTACAAATAATAATAAAAAGGTCAGAACCACAGCGACAGTGTGAACGTTAGCTCAGTCACAGAGTGTCGTTCAGCCTAGTTGCAGGGAAACCTGCAAATTCAGTAATGTCACTCCTAATGGAGAAAAGCATTGTAACGTCCAGACAGACTAAAATAGCTAGGCTAAGCTAATCTTAGCTGATCGTAACAGCTAAACAGCTAGTCTTACGCTGCAGCTTAAGACAGGCTGCAACCTCAAGAGTGTTCGGTTAAGATTGGTTCCATCTTGGTTAAGAGAAGCATCTCCGCTCCACTCTGAGTTTGTTGACATTCACAGTTAAGAATAAATTGATTGAATTGTTTTGTTAATAAATAAACCTATGACTTCAGATTCGATGTCTTAAATAAGTAAAAATAAAATATAAAATGCCAGTATATTTCTTTCAATAAAATAACTTAGAAAGTATTAAGCAGTATCTATCTATTTTCAATATGACAGAAAGTATTAAGCAGTATCCATCTATTTTCAATATGACAGAAAGTATTAAGCAGTATCTATCCATTTTCAATATGACAGCCTTCTAAGTTTTTATGATTACGATTTCTTTGCCTTAAAAAAAATTACACTTTAGGATCTGCAACCCCTATAGTTTTAAACACCAGCTGTCACGGTGACATTGTTTAGATGTGGAAACATTGGGCAATGAATTTTTAATGTTAAATTTATCTGTGACTTCATTGAAAGCTTTCTGCTAATCATTAATTTTAACAAATTTTAAAATATTCTACAAACTTGATTTTCGTATACTCTCTTATCTTAAAATAATGATAAACTGAGAGCCAGTATCGTATAAGGGTTTTTATTTCACTTTACCTTCGTAAGTTCAACACACTAATTAACAAAAAAAGATTAAAATGAGAATGCTAGAATGTTTATTCATTTTTACTAAAAACAAATAATGTACAAGTCCCCAAAAATAATTTTTATTTGACAAACACAGATAGTTTGGAATCTATAAGCTAGAGATGGGATAAAGGACTTTGCTTTTTTTTTGTTGTTTCATCCCATGATCTATGTCATGACCCATTTATGTGTGTGACTTTGGAATCAAGTTCAATAGATAAGATGAATCTAAGCCATATTGTGTAACTTAAATAGCATTTATTCTCATTGTCCTCTTTAAGATATAATTGTTTTATGTTAAAACTTTGTAATAACAAACACAAAGTTAAAAAAAAAAAAAAAATTACTAAGTCAAAACAATATTGACTGCCCTAGGCAATTATCAGCAGCTTCAATATTGGGCCTAAGGATGTGTTCCTTGAATTGGGGTTATAAAAAACAAAGTGCATGAATTAATTTTTTTTCTGTTTACTATTTACAAATTAGTTAATAAAAGTGATTTTTTAAAAACTCTATGATATTTCTAACCAACAAATAAATTAATAATAATAAACTAAAACTGTAAAACTTCACATGGTATTAATATAGTGTCTGAAGGAGCCATATGGTTTTTTTTTTTGTAAGGGTTCACATAGCCTCTGCTAGACTTCTAAGTTAATAATATATTTTTTTAATACTTCTATATAATTGTTCTTGCTCATGCAAAAGAAAATGGACATACACACAACCCTAAAACTAATCTTTTCATCTTTAAACTAATATTTCACCATAAAACAATCTTTTAATAGAGAGAAAAAAAGACAAATTTTCAATGAGATTTCTTGCAGACAAAAAGAGAATACTTTTGGAACACATTCTTACCTTAAACATAAAAAAATAAACATTTACCAGGAAAATGTAAAGATTTTCACTAAATAAAAAAAGCAAATAATTTTATACTCATCAGGATTATTTTATTCCGTTTCATTCATTGATCGATCAATTATAAATTTAATACAGCATTCCTTTGGTAACCCAACATTTATGGGGCCAAAGTGCTGTCGGATTACCGGAAGATTAATTTCTTCGCTTTGGTATACCTGTAGCACAATCTTGCCCAATTAACTTTTATGTATATAAAATAGTATTTTCACTTACCAACTAGTTTTTTATGCCAATCTAACCACACAAATGTTTGAACTTGATTAAAATATTAATTTTATGTTAATTTAACTTATATTAATAATTGTACTTATATTAATAAGGCGTTATAAAATAATGTACCACATGTGATCCACTATCTCCTCATGTCAGGACTTATTTAATTTCACAACGTGTATCGTAACTGTTAGCGCACTAAATCAAATTTTGTCAACATTATTGTTTCTATTTTTATTCTATAAAATAATAATATCACAAAATAATACATACTACAATGCACTTGAAAGAATATTGATATGTTTTCACTTTTTCTATGTGCATATAGGCACCTAATATAGTACTATATACTATACTGCAGCAATGCAACCAAAATTTTGTTAAAGGTGCAAAGGACATTAACAACAGCAAGTGGGGCATCAACTCGGTTGTAATATTACCCCAAATCAATCAAGTTACTTTAGCTTTTATTTTAGGGTGCAAACTCAACAACTGTATATTTTTAAGGGATATTCCTGAAGCTTTTGTTATTGATGAATTTAAATATTAACATTTTAATTTGCTAACTAACTAATGCTCTATATTCTTCACGCACAAACACAACTAAACAAATTTATTAATAACTCTTAATTATTACACTTTTTTGTATTAACTTGACAAAAAAACCACTACTTACTGATTTACTCGGCAGACGCGTTTCGTGCTAGGTCAGCGCATTATCCAATGGTGTGAACTACTGACTTATTTATTGGTCAATCATGGTAGTTGAATTTATATTGCGCATGCGAATTACACCCGGATGCAGATAATTTCTTTTATTTATAGGGATGACCAGGAGGCCTAGTCCCCCTTGGCTCCTCCCTTCGGTGTGTCACTGCTATATGGTATCAAACTTTTGTTGGTACATCAAAAAAAATAAAAATCAGTATTTTTGAATTAGTTTTGTTCATGCGAGACTGGGTTAGTAAGATATCTTTGATAACAGCTGAATAACTGGGAAACTGCGGATTATTGAAACGCCAGTTTATACAGGAACTGGTAGAATAACGAATTCTTGAAAACTTAATATGAAAAGAACTATTTAAAAAAATACTGAAAAGAAGAACGATTAATCTAAAAGATTTGTTGTGTTTTCATTATTTAGAAAATTGATTTGTATTGCTTGATTTCCAATAGATGTTGAAAAATGTTCCTGTTTATTTTTATTAATTCTACGTGTATATTTTTTTTACAGGGCAGTTGAAGTCCACAACAAATCTCAAAGTCTTCCCAACAATGCTTCTCTCAAGAGTATGGAACATGTTGTATTAGAAGCATTAAGAGTTCCTCCTGAAGACTTTGCGTCACAGTTGACACTATTAGATCTTTCTGTCTTTAAAGAGATATCTCCAGATGAATTGGTTTCTTGTGCTTGGAATAAAAAGAACAAATTAACAGTTGCCCCCAACGTTGTAGCTTTTACTAGGAGATTCAACCATGTAAGACCTATTGATATTTCATATAAGATTTATTTATTTCTTTGTTAGGAAAATACTTCATACAAGTTTTTGCTTTAGGGTGAGGTTATTTTACTTCTATACAATAAATTTTATCTCTTTTGTATTTTTTTCCAAATTCAAGTAAGAATAAATATAATTCAGACATTTGAAGCTTTGTTAAGATCAAATGTTATTTCTATTTTTAACTAGTTCTAATTGTTGAAAACAAGACAAAATGTTTTATCTACTTTCCTCGATGCGGTACAGTCCTTTACGAATCTTGATTTTAAATCATAGATAACCATTCTCAGAGATTTTTAAATTTTCCTAACCTGATGTTCATTTACGTTGCTAAGGCATCAGAAAAAGACAAAATTCTTTAACTTGGAAGAAATTCAATTTTGAACAACCTTTGAACCTTTCACTTGAATCTCTTTCCACAGCAGCTTTAGAATCCGCATACTGTCCATCTTTTTCTCATATCTCTACCATACCATTTTTATTTTTTACAGTTGTGGCCATTGAACAGCAATAATGTTGACAGTTTTATATATTTAAATAAGTAACTCATTTGATTGTATATTGCAGAAAAATGACAGGTCCCATAATACATCATGGAGTGCGCTCATGTTTATCACACAGCATTTTATTTTTATTTTTTAATATTATTTTTTCATTGTAGTGACTCAGATTCTGCATTATTGTCTTGTAGAATATAACTTTTTTTAATATTATCATATCACCCACATTTTCTGCTTATTTTATTTAATAAGGTATCATTAAACTGGTTAGTAGATGAAAATACGTGCTTAAGTAAAAAGGGTATTAATTAGTTGGCCTTAATATTTATACTTTGTTTTGGAATTTTCAATGTTCAAGATTGAAATATGTTATGAGCAGAATATACAATGGTCTTAATTATTTATCCAACATCTGAAGTTAAGTCAATTTTAAAGAAAATGATAATTTTTTAAACATTAAAAAAATAACTGTTTAAAAACAACTGTGGCGTAATGTTTAACATAAATAAATGAAACCTTTATTCCACAAATTACTTTTTTCTTTTACTAAAAACCTTATGTACATTTTGATTGCATAGCAATCATCCTCAGAGGTAATTTACAATAAAAATATCTCTGAATACAATAGTAATTTTACTGTAAATTACCTCTGAGGATGATTGCTAAGCAATCGAAATGTACATAAGGTTTTAAATAAAAGAAAAAAGTCATTTGTGGTATAGAGGTTTCATTTATTTATATTAAAAAATGTTTTAAAACCTATAATTTATAACTTTTTTAAGATTCTTAATTTAATGATTATTTGTAGCTTTTTAGGTTCAAGCGTTAAAATGATTCATAATATTTTAGTTTTAAAACTTATTCTTATTTGTTGTAGGTTAGTTTTTGGACAGTACAAGAAGTTCTTGGTGGCACATCACCAAAACATCGAGCAGAAATCCTGAGTCATTTTATTAGAGTTGGCAAGAAGCTGTATGACTTGAACAATTTTCACTCCCTTTTTGCAGTGATATCAGCTCTCCAAAGTGTTTCTGTATATAGGTGAGGCGCATTATTGTATTCTTTGTTTATAACAGGTTTTATTGTATTCATACAAACGTTATGAATTCTTATTAAAAATGCTGTATTAGTTTTATTTCTGCAATTAAATTGTTCTATTTTTCAGATTATCAAAAACATGGAGTTATTTGTCTAAAAAGGACAAAGCTACTTTTGATAGATTAGCAGATGTTTTCTCAGATACCAACAATTGGCAAAATCTACGTGAACATATGGAAAATTTGAAATTACCTTGCATTCCTTATTTAGGTAATTAATGTGTATTGGTTTCTTTAGTTATTTCTAAAACTAGAAAATGAATCTGAAATAGATTTTGTAAGTGTATTACCAAAATTTGGTAAGAAGTGAAATATAATTTTTATTTATTTAATTTTCTTATATATGTCTAGAGGGACATGTATTATAAAATAAAATCCCATTTTAAGAAAATGCTTTTTCTGTAGTGACCTTCAGATTTGATGAAGTGGAATCAAATCCCACATCCTATATCTATCAATGTAAATTCTGATCTTTTAGTGGGTTTACAACTACTGGTCAAGGAAAATTTCATTAAGTTGATTGATCATTGATAGGTGAAAATTTTATTTCAGAATGACACTGATTTTAATGCATGCATCACTGACCTATATTGGTAATAATTAGATGAATAGAAAAATTTTAAAAAGTGTATCTGGTATTTTTAAGAGCATTATATAAAATTATACTGTTTTATGCAGAACTCACTGTTAATTCAAAAATGTCAAACTTTGTTCTTTTGAAATTAACAATTATCACTGTCAACAACAAACATAAATACTAATTTTTTTATAAATAAAAATGTTTAAAGAAAGACGTATAACTGCTCAAAATTTATATTAAATAAATGGAAGAGATGAAAGAATATATATTTCAAGCAATTTTGTTTTACTTTAGAGTTCCATTAGATCTAAAAATCATTAAATAAAATTAATGATCTTTTATATTAAAATTTTTTTGAAGCTTAAACATATATTTTAAGTCATGTGTTCTTTAAAATTACTGTGATTTTGTTGGATATTTGTGAATGTAATTTTACAATATTAATTATTGATTTACTGATTTTTAGTACATTGAAAATTCAATCATGTTTAATGCTTTAAATTTTTCATTGTTTTTTGTTTGAATAATCAGACTTTTTTATTATTAATAAATGTGTTAAATTCTGATTAATAAAATAATACATAACGGAATTTTCTCCTGGACAGATAATCTGAAACAAGAAATTTATCTTAGCAACTGATAATGGTGACCTATTCAAGGAATATCTCTCTTATTACGGTTTGGTAATATTATCTAAATTATGTATTATTTTAAGGTAAAAGGTTTGGAAGTAAAGTTAATAAAACTGTTGATTTATTTTACTCCTAAGTTGTTGCTGAAAAACACCTTTAAATATTGTTTGAATAGTCTATAGAGCTACACATTACATATATTTTAAAGGCTGTGGTTTAAGGTAAACATAATTTGTGTTGCATATGAAAGATTTGTGATTATAATGCAAATTTAAGTTGGGACTTGAAGGCACCTTGGTTGTCAAGGGAGGCTCCAGGATAGACTTTGGGGAAGAGGAGGGGTTTGGTCACAATGTCAGGAAAAGATTGAATTGTTTCGGGCAGAAAACTTTCAAAAATAAAGGCCTGGAAATGATGCTTTAAGCTGTCCTTGTACTTGAAAATCACAGGAGAGTTGGCATTTATTCCATCAAAACATCCATTTTACCTGAACTTACAGATATACCAAAACTATTATTTCGTATATTATACAAAATATTGTTTAACTTTCATAGTTTCATCGAACGGCTCGGTATGACTAGGAGTCATAGTACACGGCATAACCGAGCCAGTACGGAACTAGTGCGCGATTTTAACAAGCCAGTGTTGTTAATGTTTGCTGGAACTACCAATGTTAACAGATGAATTTCTACACTTAACATTACATAAATGTAAAATACGTTGCTTTAAAATAAAAGTCAAATGAAAAATACACTTTTATAAGTAAACTTGGATAAATTTAAATGTGTTCCGAATATGAAAAATATATATCTAAATATGTTGCTTTAAAATAAAAGTCAAATGAAAAATACACTTTTATAAGTAAACTTGGATAAATTTAAATGTGTTCCGAATATGAAAAATATATATCTAAATATGATGCTTTAAAATAAAAGTCAAATGAAAAATACACTTTTATAAGTAAACTGGGATAAATTTAAATGTGTTCCGAATATGAAAAATATATATCTAAATATGTTGCTTTAAAATAAAAGTCAAATGAAAAATACACTTTTATAAGTAAACTTGGATAAATTTAAATGTGTTCCGAATATGAAAAATATATATCTAAATATGTTGCTTTAAAATAAAAGTCAAATGAAAAATACACTTTTATAAGTAAACTTGGATAAATTTAAATGTGTTCCGAATATGAAAAATATATATCTAAATATGTTGCTTTAAAATAAAAGTCAAATGAAAAATACACTTTTATAAGTAAACTTGGATAAATTTAAATGTGTTCCGAATATGAAAAATATATATCTAAATATGTTGCTTTAAAATAAAAGTCAAATGAAAAATACACTTTTATAAGTAAACTTGGATAAATTTAAATGTGTTCCGAATATGAAAAATATATATCTAAATATGTTGCTTTAAAATAAAAGTCAAATGAAAAATACACTTTTATAAGTAAACTTGGATAAATTTAAATGTGTTCCGAATATGAAAAATATATATCTAAATATGTTGCTTTAAAATAAAAGTCAAATGAAAAATACACTTTTATAAGTAAACTTGGATAAATTTAAATGTGTTCCGAATATGAAAAATATATATCTAAATATGTTGCTTTAAAATAAAAGTCAAATGAAAAATACACTTTTATAAGTAAACTTGGATAAATTTAAATGTGTTCCGAATATGAAAAATATATATCTAAATATGATGCTTTAAAATAAAAGTCAAATGAAAAATACACTTTTATAAGTAAACTTGGATAAATTTAAATGTGTTCCGAATATGAAAAATATATATCTAAATATGTTGCTTTAAAATAAAAGTCAAATGAAAAATACACTTTTATAAGTAAACTTGGATAAATTTAAATGTGTTCCGAATATGAAAAATATATATCTAAATATGTTGCTTTAAAATAAAAGTCAAATGAAAAATACACTTTTATAAGTAAACTTGGATAAATTTAAATGTGTTCCGAATATGAAAAATATATATCTAAATATGTTGCTTTAAAATAAAAGTCAAATGAAAAATACACTTTTATAAGTAAACTTGGATAAATTTAAATGTGTTCCGAATATGAAAAATATATATCTAAATATGTTGCTTTAAAATAAAAGTCAAATGAAAAATACACTTTTATAAGTAAACTTGGATAAATTTAAATGTGTTCCGAATATGAAAAATATATATCTAAATATGTTGCTTTAAAATAAAAGTCAAATGAAAAATACACTTTTATAAGTAAACTTGGATAAATTTAAATGTGTTCCGAATATGAAAAATATATATCTAAATATGTTGCTTTAAAATAAAAGTCAAATGAAAAATACACTTTTATAAGTAAACTTGGATAAATTTAAATGTGTTCCGAATATGAAAAATATATATCTAAATATGTTGCTTTAAAATAAAAGTCAAATGAAAAATACACTTTTATAAGTAAACTTGGATAAATTTAAATGTGTTCCGAATATGAAAAATATATATCTAAATATGTTGCTTTAAAATAAAAGTCAAATGAAAAATACACTTTTATAAGTAAACTTGGATAAATTTAAATGTGTTCCGAATATGAAAAATATATATCTAAATATGTTGCTTTAAAATAAAAGTCAAATGATAAATACACTTTTATAAGTAAACTTGGATAAATTTAAATGTGTTCCGAATATGAAAAATATATATCTAAATATGTTGCTTTAAAATAAAAGTCAAATGAAAAATACACTTTTATAAGTAAACTTGGATAAATTTAAATGTGTTCCGAATATGAAAAATATATATCTAAATATGTTGCTTTAAAATAAAAGTCAAATGAAAAATACACTTTTATAAGTAAACTTAGATAAATTTAAATGTGTTCCGAATATGAAAAATATATATCTAAATATGTTGCTTTAAAATAAAAGTCAAATGAAAAATACACTTTTATAAGTAAACTTGGATAAATTTAAATGTGTTCCGAATATGAAAAATATATATCTAAAAAAAATAGTACCCACATTCTCGGGTGGGGGCAATTGGGCCTACTGCCCCTCCCCTGCAGCCACCCTTGTGGATTGTGTTCTGATTAACGTGTGTAATGTTCCATACTTGATGGGGATTTACTCTCTGTACGTGGTAGGAGATGTCTGCCCATTACATATCCATTTAATAATAGGTTAAGGATGTGTAGATGGAAAGGAAAGGTTTGAGAAATACATCCGAAAACATAGAACTATGTAGAAGGAATGCGTGGCGTTAATAGTTGAGGGATAGGAAACGATATTTAAATTTTATCTTTATTTATATAGATGGAATAAAGGTAGGATTAAAGGCACATGAAGTATTTCTTGTAATGGATATATGGGAGAAACTTATTTAGGGTAGCTTTCTTAAAGTTGATCTGGGGTTGAAGTAAGATTTCTTTCAGAGTCAATGAGAGGTCTATCCACTATATGCTGCTCTCAAGTGATCTGGGTTCACATTAGTGTGAAATAACGTGATAGAAGATGACTTCTGGGATATGTTTAGTTAGTCAAGTATGAAGCAAATTGCCATTGTTTCCAGCATATGCTGAACATGTAAAGCATACACCATTTACCATAAAACCTTCAGTTTCAACCATTTAGAATATGTGATGTTTAATTTTGTAGATAATAATGTTAAAAGTAGAAAATTAACATACAGTGCATTCTGTTTCTTCATCTGTAGATAAATTTCTGAACTGTAGTTTGTGATATTAAAGAGAAAAGGTTTACAAAATTTACTCAAAAGTGAATTGGTTCTAAAACTGGTATGGTTAATTTTACAATTTGTAAAAATTTATAAAATGTGTTTCCACTTTTATATTTATTTCTAAATCTACTTACAAATCATATTTACCCTACTTATAAATATCCAATAAATATTCAGTCACATGAAGTTTCTTGATGTAATCATCTTGAATTCACTGATTAAACTAAATTTAAACTACTTAACTAAGTGAATACGTAATTGCTTACTTGCTGACACGTTTCAAAGCGATCGTTCCTTTTACGAAGCTAACCCTCTACTAGCGGCTTTTGGCTCTTTACAAACGGTATGACAGGGTTGGATTTATGACAGTGGGTGAGTTGTCGGCGTCTTGTGTGATGAATTGGAAAAGGCTATTGGTTTCAAAATGTGTGTGGTCGTTTAATATATTTTCCCTGTCTGTTGCGTAGTGTTTGTAGATTTCATATTTTTCTAAGCTTGTTAGTTTTTTACTCTGTTTTAATGTGTGTAGAATATTTAAATTAGTGTATATGTCAGTATGTGTGTGTTGGGTGTTATTTAGGTGTTTTGCGTAGCTGGATTTAGGGTTTGTTTGTTTTGTTTGGGTGATGTGTTCATCGAAGCGTGTATAGAATGACCTGCCGGTTTGGCCGATGTAATAATTGGGACAATCGTTGCAAGTTAATTTGTAAATACCTGAGAGTTTGTATATGTCAGTTTCTTTTTGAAATGGTTGTGTATTGTTTACCTAATTTAAATATTCTACACACATTAAAACAGAGTAAAAAACTAACAACCTTAGAAAAATATGAAATCTACAAACACTACGCAACAGACAGGGAAAATATATTAAACGACCACACACATTTTGAAACCAATAGCCTTTTCCAATAGATCACACAAGACGCCGACAACTCACCCACTGTCATAAATCCAACCCTGTCATACCGTTTGTAAAGAGCCAAAAGCCGCTAGTAGAGGGTTAGCTTCGTAAAAGGAACGATCGTTTTGAAACGCGTCAGCAAGTAAACAATTACGTACTCACTTAGTTAAGTAGTTTAAATTTAATTTAGTCACATGTTTAGTTTCATCTTTTCTAAGTATCTTGAATATTTCATATAATCTTAAAAATATATAGTCAGTATTGTGACATAAACATTTTCTATACATTAATTCATATATTTTCTGTTTTTAGGTGTATTTTTGACAGACTTAGTGTACATAGACATGGCTCACCCCCATACCGGAGGATTAGAGCCTGAACAAAGACGACTGAAAATGAACAACATTCTTCGTATTGTTGCCAATTTACAACAATCTGAATATCCCAATTTGGTCACCCTTCCTCATATTCAACGCTATATAAGATCGATTAGATATATAGAAGAACTGCAAAAATTTGTAGAAGATGACCAGTACAAGTAAGTAAAATAATGCTTGCTAGAAATAACATACTGTTTAAAGCTTCTAGAACATAAAAAATGAAATTAGTAAATAATGTATACTGACATTTAATTGGTAGCAATACCTAAATCCGAGTTATTTTCTCTATCTTTACAGAATGAGTTTTGTTGTTATGTTACTCTCAAAACAATAACTAATTTTACCAACAAATATATATATCATTGTCAGATTTAAAAAAAAATTGCTTATTGATTAAATTTATGAATAAAAGCAAGAATGCTCTAATATATGACTCATAATTATGATCATAAGTGAATAAGTCTGACTCCCACTGCAAGGGAGTAAATAATGAGTCATTAAAACAATTGATCATGCACTTTTCGATTTAGTCAGTATAGAAATGAAAATAGTCAATCCATCAGCAGATGAATTTTTCATCTTTGTGTGTGTGTGTGTGTGTGTGTAAGTTATTTATTTGGAATAAATTTGGGTTAAATAATCATTAACCATTTGGTTAGAGGTTTTTGGGTTTTATGATTTTAACAATTTAGGCTATTATCACTAGGTTTAAGCAAATATTTAAGGTAGAAGAATGAAGTGAGTCAATGGTAATGAAAGTGTTTGTGTTAAGCGTTGTTAATGTTAAATTGTGTTTGACTGGAGAATTCGAGTGGTAATAAGTCCTATACACTCATTTAGATCTGCTGAACACTCTACCTAAAGATGCCTTTTTAATTTATTTTTATTTAGACTTTGAAATACAAAAGAATCACTGAGAAATTAATCAAAATAAGTTTATTCAATCCTATTATTAGTTCACACTCTCCCTACACGTGTATATATTGTTCAAATTCTTAATCGTTAATAAAATCCTTTTTATTCATCCATTCAATTTCAAAAATATTTTTAAAACTTGTAGTGGATGACACTTGATGTTATTACAATTTTTTTCAAATATTAATTCATTATTTTTAATTTTAAAAAGTTGATGTCTTTAGGTTGGACTCGAACAGTATGACTACATATTTGAAATCCAGCACTCTGGCACTGAACCAACTTGCCATTAAATAGTAAAGTTTTTCTTAGAGAGGTATATGAATTTTTTTGCCCCCACCTGGTTGTCATCAAAACCTCTATTGTACAACCTTCTCATCCTCCTTCTTGGACTATCGGTGTTGCCAAAAATTGTTACAATGGTTACCACATAATATCGTAAACAATGTTTTAGAAAAAATTACACCCTTTAGCCTAAGTTGGTCTTATTAATTAATTTTGGTTTCTAATTTGCCATTTAATATTATATCATACCTATACACATATTTATGGGTTTTATACAACTATTCTTTGAGCTTGTAAGGTTATGTTAAAAAAAATTAAAACATTTCTATTCTTTGAGCTTAGCTTGTGAGGTTATGTTAAAACAAATAAAAACATCCTATTCTTTGAGCTTAGCTTGTGAGGCTATGTTAAAACAAAAACATGAGTTTTTTATAATAAAATAATGAGTAAATAAATGATTAGTTTGTGAGTTTTGTGTATGTTTTTATTTGATTTATGGGTTTTGTTTAATATATACAAAAAATATATATACATATATATTTATTTAATACAAAGTTACTGAAATAAAATATTTCTTTGTTGTTTTAAGTAGGAATTTAGTTACAATTTATTTTATAGGTTTGTAACTGTACTCTAATACTAAATAATTTTACTATATTTTCATAATGGTATCTAGGTTTAACCGTACATTTATATTAATAAACAGCACAATTTTATTGTAGATTATCTCTGAAATTGGAGCCTCCCTCACCTGCACCAAGCTCTTCTAGTTCGAGGGAATCAGTCAGTGACAATGCTGTAGCAACTCTAAATCTTTCACCAGCTAAAGCATCTCTAAGACTTCAGCCTGTAGCAAAATTTGTTCCTGGACATCGCAAGTGTCGCAGTTTAGGCACAAAGTAAGTCAGATTTTGTAGTATATTTCACTCAAGCAAGCCTTGTTTTACTGTTTTATAGCTGTATTATATTTTAAGTTTATGTTAAATACAAGAATAACATTAAAGTCTTGGTTCAAAGGTTATTTCTTCTGGTAAAAAATCATTTTTATTCCACAAGTAAAGTAAGTAGTGTGTCTTAAACATTAAAATTTTCTGTTTTTGAGCTTCACTTTAGTATATTTATTCAATATTTCTCAAATTAGCGGGAATACTCAACTATAGAGAATAGTTGTTTTATATTATATAATTTATAGAATATATTGATTGTATATTTTTTAATCGATAGTGTTTTCTTCCTTACCTGGTAAAATGTCTCATCAACATTTTACCCTTATAAGACCATAAATTTACTTCACTGTTACTTTCAGTATAAAACATCTTACTGGATGTTTAGTGTAAAAATCCTTTCACTTAATTGAAACAAATAACAACACTCCGTACAAGATAAGCGGAATAATCTGCTGGTCGTGAATATCACTTCGTATTGCTAAGTGGAATATAGAACTAAAAAATAAACATATCAATTTAATTTTAAAAAATGTTTTCATTAAATTAAACACTTAACCCTTAGCACGCAGGACATATAAAGGGCAAGTAACAGATTACGTGCTATTAGATAAAAAAACCTTTTTGCGAAATGTTCAAAGTTCTATTTAATTGTGAGTTCCTAAAGATGTACTTGACCAAAAAAAAAATTATAAACTAGTTATTTTTATAATCTTTTATATTTTTACACTAGGTAATTCAAGATATCAATAAATCCATTTAAAATAAAATTAAAGCAACTAAAATATTCACGAAATCATAAACAATAAATTATTCTTATTCTCACGTAAACAGTAAACAACTATAGCAATCACAATACCAACACAAAATACGACGCTGCGTCCTGCCGAGAATACCCGTCATATGCGTAAACATAGACCACGTAATGGCGTGGACAAGCAAACATTGTCACACATTGTAATGGGCTTTAAAGAAACAACTAGGACTTCCATAAACAAACTATTGTAAATACGTGATTTCCTGTAATACGCGCTAGCAAGAATTTCAGCCTTACGAGAAATCACGTTATACGCATGCTAAGGGTTAAGTAGTAATTTCTTATGTCCTTGTTTCCATTAAATTAATCAAGCAATTCCTTATGAAGCATGCGAAGGGTTAAAAAGTTATTGTGAAGGTTTTGTCCATCAAAGTTACAATGATATAAGATATATTTTATAACGATATTGGCTTATAGTTTGCGAGGTATGAAAAAATGTTACAATTTTGTTTTCAAATTCTTATAGAAAGATTATTTTCTTGTTATGTGTGATCAAAGTGAATGTAATTGTTTTCTAATGTTTGTCCATTTATTACTTATAGGATTAGCTTACTGTAAATATTTCTTTGCCATAATTGAAGTAAAATGTTAATTAGTTAAGCATTACACAAATATAATGTATTACTCCTAACACAAACATAATGTATTACTCCTAACACAAATATAATGTATTACTCCTAACACAAATATAATGTATTACTCCTAAAACAAATATAATGTATTACTCCTAAAACAAATATAATGTATTACTCCTAACACAAACATAATGTATTACTCCTAACACAAATATAATGTATTACTCCTAACACAAATATAATGTATTACTCCTAACACAAATATAATGTATTACTCCTAACACAAACATAATGTATTACTCCTAACACAAACATAATGTATTACTCCTAACACAAAGATAATGTATTACTCCTAACACAAACATAATGTATTACTCCTAACACAAAGATAATGTATTACTCCTAACACAAACATAATGCATTACTCCTAACACAAATATAATGTATTACTCCTAAAACAAATATAATATATTACTCCTAACACAAACATAATGTATTACTCCTAACACAAACATAATGTATTACTCCTAACACAAAGATAATGTATTACTCCTAACACAAACATAATGTATTACTCCTAACACAAACATAATGCATTACTCCTAACACAAATATAAGGTATTACTCCTAAAACAAATATAATGTATTACTCCTAACACAAACATAATGTATTACTCCTAACACAAACATAATGTATTACTCCTAACACAAACATAATGTATTACTCCTAACACAAACATAATGTATTACTCCTAACACAACAAATGTATTACTCCTAAAACAAATATAATGTATTACTCCTAACACAAACATAATGTATTACTCCTAACACAAACATAATGTATTACTCCTAACACAAACATAATGTATTACGCCTAACACAAACATAATGTATTACTCCTAAAACAAATATAATGTATTACTCCTAACACAAACATAATGTATTACTCCTAACACAAACATAATGTATTACTCCTAACACAAACATAATGTATTACTCCTAACACAAACATAATGTATTACTCCTAACACAAACATAATGTATTACTCCTAACACAAACATAATGTATTACTCCTAACACAAACATAATGTATTACTCCTAACACAAACATAATGTATTACTCCTAACACAAATATAATGTATTACTCCTAACACAAACATAATGTATTACTCCTAACACAAACATAATGTATTACTCCTAACACAAACATAATGTATTACTCCTAACATAAACATAATGCATTACTCCTAACACAAACATAATGTATTACTCCTAACACAAACATGTATTATTCATAACACAAATATAATGTATTACTCCTAACACAAACATAATGTATTACTCCTAACACAAATACCAGTATAAGCTTTTTTTTTTAATTTTATATGATGAATATCCAAGGACTGTTTTAACTTTTCTTTATCTAATGTTTTTGTGTGGGATGAACAAGTATAAATATTTTCAAAGTGGTTTAAAATTTTGACTTGAGCAACTACAACCTCCTAGTCATTCTGACTATATCTAAAATTTTATAAACAAAGATAAACTAATGATTCTGATACTTTATCAAGGGTTGGTGTCTTATTGATAAATTAATCACTTTAACAATAGTTTACGACTATCCGAACTTTAAATTTTGTAAATTTGTTAAAACTTACTGAGGCAGAACGTTTTCGATCGCTCCGTGGCAATCTTCATCAAGAAGATCGCCACGTAGCGATCGAAAATGTTCTGTTTCAATAAGTTTTAACAAAATTTAAAGTTCGGATAGTCATAAACTAATGTAAAAATGATTAATTAAGTTTCACCGAACGTAATGGACTACAAAATTCATAAGTTATTAATAAAATCATAAAGATACAACTTGAAGAAAAAAAACTAAATGGATATAAGAATAACAAATCAAATTAAACAAACATTGCATGAAACACTGGATTCACTTACGCACTAAATTCCTGGGACTGTTGTCAGCGACAATAAATACCAACAGTATAATTTCTTTTCTTCGTGTATTTCCAGCAATATTTTCTTGAGTATGCATTATCTTGTGTTACATTAAGCTACATATATTGATATTTTTTATATAATTTTTATCTTTATATTATATTTTATATATTTTGATGAAAACTTTAATGAAATAGTGCTTAGTGTTATTTACATGGGTTGTCTATTACCTAAGGTATGTATTACCACATTTTTACATGACTCATCAAGTTATACACTTCCAGTATGAATATTTAAATAATAGAATACTCACTGTTTTGTGGATTTATCACGTTCATGAAATGCATTTTTAAAATTAGATCTGTATTGAAGTTTTATTATGTAATATAAATTATTACTTTTTTAGTTCAGTAATAAACGATTAAACCTAATTCATTTCTTTCATTCAGACAATGAAAAAATAATTATAAACCGAGGCTCTGGAACAAAAACGAAGTTTTAAAATATTCAAATCATATATTTTTCTAAGGCCATGTACCGTATGAAGTTTTGTCATTTAAATTACAGTAGAACCTCTCTATTTCATCACATTTAGGACCCAGAGGAGGACGAATTCGGGGAAAAGACAAATTGTAATTGTGAGTAAACATAGCACATACAAACGTAAATAGGTAATTAATGTTGTACTTAGACGATTTATGTTGGCCGAATAACTCAACAACACTATTACACAACACTACAAAAACACTAATATTCTGCTGTAGAGTTTGCAAAAACAACCAGATAAACATAGCATCATCAAGTTTAACATGATTGGATGTTGTCATTCCTCTTTGTCAAAAATTTTCATCAGAAACTTTCATTTTTGCCATAAACTCTTCAATTTTATTGCCATTTTTCTTGATGTCATTTACAATTGTTCTAAAATTTCCGAATTCTAACGATAGCTTTACTGCAATGCATACTTCGTAACTGTTCTAGAATGTCATCATTATCAACCAAAGTTGAAGTTTTATAATTACTGTGCTTAAACCTTTTTTTTTATATAATCACTGTTGGAAAAAATTGTAAAATGAAAGAAGGAAATGAAAACTGAACTGTAGAATACAATTTGTTAGTGTATCTTATAATACAACTCATCGCTGTCTACGATGCTATGGTCAGTCGATTACTGAAGACTTCTACTGTATTTTATTACTCGTATGAGGTGTGTGAGAATAAATAATGTGTTGAGAAATTTTCTTAGTAATCGAAAAACTCTTGTCAGGTATCGGCCTTATCTGATGATTGGCGCCAATAGGATGTGACAATGCAGACTTGCAAACGATGTTTGCTATTATTGTAACTTTTGGCGAATTAGAGAGGTTCTGTATATTAATCAGTTTTTATTTTATAGCCTCTTAATTTTCACACAGGCTCAGCAGTTACTAGATGTGAACCTGTTAGTTGTTTAATGGATTATTACTTCTTTTTCCTAACTTGAAAATGTCAACATTTATAACATCTTTAGAGTTATATATATATATATATATATATATATATATATATATATATATATATATATATATATATATATATATATATATAGATAATTTACGTTGTCCATTATTTTTCCGTTGCACTGACTTTATGAAGTTAATATATTACTATTGTAAATACTTTTATCCACCACTAAGTGCAATAATTTTACCTTGTTCTGATGAGGCACCTTTCGGTCACTTGACCATTATCGAATCACTGATATTTTTCTGGTGTAGATGTTCGGTCCATGATGTTGGTGAGCAAATACCAACATCACGGACCGAACATCTACACCAGAAAAATATCAGCGATTCGACAATGGTCAAGTGACCGAAAGGTGCCTCATCAGAACAAGGTAAAATTATTGCACTTAGTGGTGGATAAAAGTATTTACAATAGTAATATATCAACTTCATATATATATATATATATATATATATATATATATATATATATATATATATATATATATATATATTTATTTATTTATTTATTTTTTTTTTTTTTAAAGATAGATACCAAATAAAAATATTCAATAACCATCACACAGAGGCAAAGTAGTTAAAAAAATAACATTTATTCATGAAATCTGAGAGGCTTAAATTATTTCTGAGGATTGTACTTCATCTCCAAATAAACTCCTACTAAGCTGCGAAGGTGAGGCGAATAACTACAATTTTGCAAAAACTCATTACAGTATAAAATATCGTTTAAATAATTTATTTGGACTAGATCTATAAATGTACTGGATCTGCAGATTTAGGATACGAAATCCAGAATTTTAAACCAATCCTAGTTTCATTTAACTTAGGGGTATATACGTTGTATTTACCTTTTTAGAGTTCTAAAAAGCATGCAATTAAATTATTTATACCATGTAATCTACATGTGAAGAAAAACAAGCACAAGAACCCAAAGGAAATAAATAATCCCATTTGAACACTATATACAAAGTGAAATTCAGAGTTGAAATATCCTGAAAGTTTTGAAATTAAGTGGAATAGCCTCTTACTATTAACTGTTCTTTACCATTAACTTAATCTTTAGGAATTTCATAAACAAATAGTGTGATGAACCAGTTATGAAAGCCATGAAAATGGTATGTTTCATAATCTGGTTAATTGTATTCTTTTAATTGTTGAAAAATTGCATAATTTTCTTTTAACTATTATTTTAGTAATTTTCCAAAATATATTACCTTTGAGTTTCATGTTGAATTTATTTTACTCGTATTTCTCATAATTCAATGATTTTCATTTTACTGTCAGTTTCGGATTGGTGAATGTAACGTACTTACTTGCAAAGTGCTTTCTGCATGAATCTTACCAAATTGTTATTATGCATGTATGTTAAACCTTGACCCGCTGCAAATGTAACAGACTATTTACCACTAGCACAAAATTAGTATGTTACAATATACTATTATTTGTTTAAAGCTATATTTAGATTTAAATTATTACTTGTATATAAGGATTAAACGAATTTTATTTTCTGTGTTTTATATAGTTTTTACAGTACAAAAAACATTAAAATTTTTTAACGTGATAAAACTGAATTTATTTTGTTGGGTGTAACTTGGGGTTAGATAGACAAGTTTTACAATCGTAACAACTGTGTAACAGTTAGAAATTCAACATATTACGGAAGGCACAAATAGCAAGTGGCTGAGTATGGTAAATTCAGTGTAGATGTTAGTTTATAACTTGCCAACTTTTTCAGCATTCTATTTGTTTTTTTTTTACACTTCATTAGGATACAGAATTATTAAATTATATAATTCACATTATATTGAAAATCTAACTTATCGAGTTAATATGTGCGCTAAGGGTTAAGTTTCTCAATTTAACGAAAAATTTTGTCTGGGTATTTCTATCTTGTTTTTAACACACTTTAATTCCCTCATTTAAATAAAATCTTCAAAAACTATATGTATAACAGAATTTTGTCATTCTGTTGGCACTTTTCTGAACGCCAAGTTGCAGGAACACACACAGAGACCGTGTCGGACAGCTCATATGGTTAAATACATCGTGAATGTGCCTGACAGCCTTGTGGAATGATCTAAAGTTAGGTCTACATTGTGTGTCACGGGTGTCAACCGCAGGCCTATGCAAAAATACAGTTTTGGTCACTGGTGACCGTCATTGCAGTCACCATGTTAACTTTAAAATATGTCAATAATTAAAGAAATTAAAAATGTTCCATTTTAACAAATGAGATTTCTAAACTTTACATTGAAATACTTCTTTTAAATTTTTTAATTAAAACTATGTTGCCATCCCAAAACATATATTTTTTAATAATATGATATGATGAATGACAATGATGGAGTGAATTACTTATGGTAATTTATGATTTAAGAATGATTGTAGTTCATGTTTATTTAGGCACTCCCATGAAAGTTTTTTGTAAAGGATAATTAATTGGTTGATAAGAGCCAAGTGAACGTGTCTGTTACAAAGACAACATTTTTACCACTGATTTTTTGTCCTTATCAAGTCTGTTTTACTACAAAAAAGCAGTAAGGTGACTAATATAAGAAGGGAAAATGTTGATTCTACACTTTAAAAAGGATATAGCTTAAGATGTTTTTAATGAAGTGTAGAAAGAATGACATTTGTCTTTCTCATATGAGACATTTCAATGTTACGTGTTAGACTATGTTTTTTATAGTAAAACAAACTTGATAAGAACAACAAACCAATTTTAAAAATGTCTTTATAATAAACAAGACTACCTGACTTGTTAATCAACTGTTTAGTTATTCTTCACAAAATATGATTGTGTAGTTCTTTGTAAATTAAATGATGTTGAAGGAATTTATTTCCTTCAGATTCCGTAGTGCAAGTCTTCCGCGGAACTTCCACAAAGAAGGAAACCTTCCATCTGGGATTTTAGGGTAAGTTTGCAGTGGAAATATGGCATGGGATTTTAATTTATGAGCACCAAGGTTATGTTATGGTAAATTATTCTGGTTTTATTGCCTCCATTTACTTTTCTTGGGTATATGAGCACTGCATGATGCATGGAAGAATGCCGTCTTGATCACTTCATTTAATTGGGATTTTTACTTTGTCATTAAGTTTGTTCTACATTCTGACTTTGATTTATAGGTAGTTTAGTTCTTATTTGGAGTCAGTTCTTGATTCAGCCTGTTTGGAATTATTTTGTTAACGAATTAACCATATCTGGTTAAAAAAGGTAACATTACCTTTTTTCTTAAGTTTTGTAGATTTGTGAGTTTTGTTTTAGAGCATTGATAATGTTCTTTCCGAAACTATGAAACAGCCTCTTAACTACAAACTTTTTCTACCCTTGGTTACAAAGTCTTTCTTATTTTGTTTTATAAATTTAGTGTTATGTTGGTAAATCTTTAAAAATATATACAAATTTATGGTTTGAACAATAAAAGTAAAATAAGTCATATTATTGTGTTAATATTTAACAACAATTGTTTAGTTTAAGAGATCATGAAGGTATTAATTTATTTTAGAATTTAAAATATAATTGATCTTTGACAAGAGAGCGACAATTTAAAGGTAAACTGTTTAATTGTAAATTGTTATTTAAAATGTCAATTTTATGAGGTATTTGTAAATTTTTAATATTTAATTCAATATATTTAATTAACTAAAAAATGTAATTAGCACGTTCAGCACGGCTAGCGTACTGGCACGCTCTGGGTTCCCTTACAAGGCACTGAGAGCGTGCTAGTGTGCTCCCCGCTTGCCTTCTGAAAGACGGGAGCGCACCTGCACGCTTACTCCCAATCTAATTGAAACTTCTCTAGTGTCAATACGTGTTTGTATGAAGGTTCGATTTTTACATCAGTGCTTCAAAAGAGTTTGGATAACATTGTGCCTGAATCGTTTTTAAATCCGACCATCCCAAGTTAACTTTTGATGCTTCAACTGAAACAATGCTTCAGGGAGTTTTATGAACAGATTTCATTTAGTTTAACTTTTATATTTTAATGTTTTTTTTTAGTTTGAACCACTTAACGCTGCCAAATATCTGGTAAAAACAACGATCATAAAAATAAACTAAGCTTACTGAACTAACGCAAGAATAAACTATAACTATCCTATTAGAGTGAATCAACCAACTCGAAGTGGGAACAGACTATTGTAAAAATGAGTCATTAACAAAATGATTGGATGCCCAGAAAGCTAATATGTCACCATAAGATTGTAGTAAACAAATCTCAGCTAATCTCGGCTATAAATAGTCTCGGTTGTGACATATGCATTATCTATGTCTGCGTTTACATTATCGATCTCTATCGCTTTGTGAAACACATGACATAAATAGAAACAAACATTCCGAGTTAAAAAGTGAGTGTTAATTTTAGTATGTAGTATATTTTAGTAGTAGGTACTTTAGATTTTTATGTAAATTATCTTTTTTTCTCTCTCTTTTATTGTGTTTTATTATTTGTCATACAGTATTTTATCATTTGTATTTCTTTTTTTTAATTGTGACCCGATAAATAAAACGATATTTTAATGTTTAATACACTGTTTTGATGTCCTCAATAAATCTGTATACGTTAGAACTAAAATTATTGAGATGAAAACAACGGGCACGATAATTAGATGCTACGACAAACTATGCAACCCACATAGCATTCCACTGCCGTCAGAGGTGGAAGTAACGAAAAAACATCCAGTAGTTTGATGAGATCACCAATATCGCCGCTGTGCTGAATGTGTTAAGTATAAAGTACAGAGTTTATTGAGTAAAATATTCCATTTGCGTTATCTTTATTATAATGTGTAAAATTTTATATTTAGCAAGTTATTCTGACTCAATCTTGCTTTTGATCTAGTAAAGGGCTAGTCCTCATGTGTACTAGACTGAATCCCATATAGTGTTCATATAGTGTTCACCTATAGAGCATAATCAAACGTAAGCACCATATTGTAGACAGTTTACATCTCATGTCCTGATATTTTATACAAAGCAGAACAAGAAAATGATACACTCTGTAATATTGATATTAAGTTAGTGTTTAATTAAAACATAATTAAGTAATGTAATTTATAAATAATTGAGTTTTAAGAAATTTGTTTTTTCATATTATTTTGGTGAATTTCAACATGATTGTTTTTTAGTTCTTTGCACTTGATGAGCTTCTGTGCTCAATGGTTACAAAAATTGGCCTTGGTTCAACATGTGCTCACCTCTAGGCCATGGTAAGAATAAGATTTATTGTTCAAAAGCCAGAGGTGATGGAATTTTCTGGTGCTTCATGTGGCTTTGGTTTTTTATGTTGTGTCACCTGTTTACATAACATTTTTAATTTCACTCTTTAGTCTATTTTTTCCATTCATGCATTTTCTGCAGTGTTTAAAAAGTCATTTTTAAAACATAAAATAACTTAATATATATAAAATAATTATACAAATAAAAATAATGTTATTATTAAAACTTGTGAATTGTAAGAAATGAAATTATGAAACTTCCATAATGCTTTTAACAGTAATAATAATCAGTGTTATAAGTAGCACCTCTGTAACCCCAACTGGATCAAGGGCACAGGATACTAAGAGGTATAGAAGGTTTGGAAAAGTTACGAGGTGTGTTAAAAAAATACGGTGAATGAATTTTTATCGCGGCAACTGCTGATGCTATATCCATGTGATGTAATTTGCCTGGTAGCGTGATCTGTTGAGACAGGCAGTGACAAGTTTCAACACGCTGGAGCTTGTCAGTCGATTACCAGAGCCTCTACGTGTTTAGAGGTCGTGTTTATTGTGTTTGTTGCGAATCATGGATTTTGAACAACTCATTGACATAAGGTTTTGTTTTGAGTAGCAAAAGAATGCCAAAGACGCTCACAAAATGTTAAAATCTGATTATGTGGTAACTCTGAAGACCGTGTACAAGTCGTATGACCGATTTGAAAGCGGAAATGAGTCGGTTGAAGACGAGCAGCTTTCTGAACGTCCATTAACCTCAAAAACAGACGACAATGTGCAAAAAGTAGATAGAATGGTTCGTTCAAACAGACGAATGAGTATTCGAGAGCTATTGGAAGATTTTAATATCTTGTACGATTCCTTTCAAAGCATTTTAACAGATAATTTTCAAATGAGTGCAAAATTTGTTCCTAGACTTTTGAGTGATAAACAGAAGGAAAATCGTGTGTCAGTCTCCACATAGTTGTAGGGTTGTTTTCAACCAGATCCAGACTTCATGGCCAAAATTGTAACTGGAGATAAAAGTTGGGTCTATGGATATGATCCTGAGACTAAATTGCAGAGTTCCCAATGGAAAACCAGTGGATCTCCTAGCCCTAAAAAGGCACGTCATTCAAAATCGAACATCAAGGTCATACTCATTGCTTTTTTCAACAGTAAGAACGTAATGCAATCAGAGTTCGTTCCAAAGGTAACAACTATGAACTCTGAATTTTATAAGGCTGCAACATTTGCGAAATGACATACGAAGAAATAGACCAGAAAATTGGGTGAATGGCTTTCTTCTTCATCACGACCAGGCACTGTGTCACACCTCGCTTCACACTCGCGAGGTTTTGGCCAAAAAAAATGTTGCTGCCTTTCCACATCCGCCATACTTACTCGATTTAGCACCATGCGACTTATGGCTCTTCCCAATAATTTAAACTGTGGTTAAAGGAAAACGTTATGACACCACTCCTGACATTGAGAGGGCTATGACCGAAACGCTCTTCCGAAAGAAGCCTTAGAGAAATGTTTCCAGTCATGGAAACGTTGGGATAAGTGCATTGCCAGGCAAGGACAGTACTTTGAAGGAGATTAAATTGAATTCGATGTAACTTTATTACTTTTGAAAATAAAAAATTATTCACCATATTTATTGATCACACCTTGTATATCTCTGTATAAAATCATGTCAGTACTTTTATAAGATAAAGTAATTTGTCTCTTTTTAACTGAGAATTTAAATAATGTACTTCGGAATAAACAATTACTATTTTACAAAACAGGATTGATAGAAATAATAGTAAAACAATTGGATTTCTACACAATCAACCAGATAGTTGTGTTTTATATAGCTGAGTAAGTGTGTGCATAGTTGAGACAACAAATTGCTTAGTGTGCTTATCTACTCACACCTGGTTTCAGCAGTAGACATCACTGGGTTGCCTGAATTTATTATATGCAAGTAAATGAATATTTTAAAAGGTAATTCCTAAAATAATGCTCATTTGTTCGAACCCTGAAGGTATTGGGAAGAATACAAAAGCAGCCATTTAGTTTAATAAGTGAAAATTATTCAAATATGTCAGTAAGGTAGAAACAGTAATTAACTTTTAAGATATAGTTCCTGCTTTGATTATTCTATAGTAAATATTAAAGGGGAAAGTTGATTTGCAAGTCTGGCAGTATGATTTATGACTCACTTTTTATAATAGGTAGGGGGAAAGAAGCTGATTACTGCCTCCTCATTTCTTCTTTCTTATTTTTAATATTTCACAAGTCTTACTTTTTACACTGATAACGCTGAACTAATTTCAACAAATGCAAATGTAGAAACTTTTTAACTAATTATTATTCAAACAACGTTTCTAATACTATATAACTTATCTTCTATTTTATCATATGAAGACCAATTGTTTGATGTATTGCTTGAAATTATAAATATTCAAAGCTGTTATAATAAAATTAAAATGTAATAATATTTTTCATTACATTAGAGTCTCGAAATTCCGAGTCCCGATGTATCAAGCTTCTGTTAAATTTGAGTCTGGCTTCGAGTCAGCGAAACTGCAGGGTTAATCAGCTAACCCACCAGAGTTTATAAACATTTCCACTTCAGCATTACCAGTTTTATATAACAACTAAAGTGCTGATTGAATGGATAGAGAACTATTCAAAGAGTGACTTTTTAATGAGTTTGTGCCTGAAACTGAAAAGTTTTTAAAAAGGAATTTGTCTTAGAAGGCTATTTTACTGTTAGACAATGCACCGTTGAATCCCGATGAAGATCAACTATACGAACCTAATCCAGCTGATGGATCAGTGTATTATGGAATATATTAAAAAAATACACATGTTACCTTTTACAATATCTCTTGAAAGCGACTGAAGGGGCAGAAAACATTGCAGGCTTTCTAAAAAAAAAATTACAGTTAAAGGAGTTTTGTACTGTATAGCCGAATCATGGAATAAAATATAGAAAAACCATTAAGTAACACGTGGAATAAACTCCTGAGTAATAATGAAATGGTTGACTGTTTTTTTCAAGAAGAAGATTTAATTTGACATTTTTTATCAAGAAACTTCCAGGTTGTGAAAATTCCAATGCGAACAATTTGAGATAACAGATGTTTCGATTTTTAAAATGGTACAAAAAACATTTAAAGGCAGCGATGATGAGAATAAAGATGAAGGTTCAATTGGGACAGTAAAAGAAGGGAAAATTAGTCAATGTCAAGGAACAACCGCCTTGGAAACTGCACTACGCTATATTGAATAATACATACCACGCCAACAGATGTGCTTCTGCTAAGACGTCTATACGACATTATAGGATGAAAATAACCTGATAAGCAAACGCAGAAGACACAAACATTTTTCAAAAAAATGTAGCAACAGTGATAAACAATGTATTCCAAAGCAAGATTAATTTTTTACAAACGTACTTTGTGCATTCTTAATTATAGTATTAGGGTTTATTAGAACTCCCGTTTTTTCGAATGCACATGAACGTATTTGCATGTAATTTGAGTTTTTGGTAATCCGAAGGGGCCTCGGTTCTATCTACCTCGAATTATCGAGACTCTACTGTATTATTTTCTTAACATTACCATACGTCAATTTAAATTCATGCTAGTCATAACACTTTCCATAATCCAGTTCATTCAGTAACTAACAACATAAGAATTAGTTATTTAACTAGTGACAAAATAATAATAATATTTAATTATATAGTTTGCCTTGCTTTCTCACCATGGTTGCTTAGGCTTAAAAAAAAAAAAACAGGAATTACCAATCCAGGAATACACAGGATTATTATATAGATATCAATTTTCTAAAAATGCACACAAATAAAAATGTATTTTTTTAGTTTCATTAATAGAACAAGTAAACGTTTAGCATTGATATAGTATTAGTATAGATATATATTTATAGATTAGTTATAGTACAGTTTGATTTGTTTGTGGTATTTTTAATATTTTAAAATTATTATTATATTTTTTTTATATTGCATAATTTTATTTAATTAAAAGTTTTACAAATAGTTGCCATTTTACAAGAGCCATACAAAAAGTAACTTGTCCAATAGTGAGTAGAGCAACTCCATTTTTATCTCTGTATACATAATAGTACAGTGAACTTCCAGCTGCTAAAAGCAGAGTGTTGCCCTGCCACTTGTCTTTAGGTATAACTCAAAAATCATAACCAGCACAATATGTAAAGTGCATGGGGTTATAAGATGTTTATGGCAATAGGTTACTTATGGGCAGTTGAAATTCAAAAGAATTATGTGTAGTTTATGGCCCAAATATTGCGAGTGAAACTATTGTGCATTGATGATTTTTTTTCTTATGGAAGAAGAAACCCTTTCTGTATGGCCCTTATATAATTGCTGTATTGGAAATTGTTATGTGGCTTGTATTATATGTTGTTCTGATAGTTGTGTTTTAATGTTGTAGAAACAAAATATGTTTTCAGAAAAAAGAAACGTAGTTCTAAACCATCAAATTTTTTGAATATAATAAATATTTTTTCGTAAAATGTTTAGCACGTACAGTGGAAGGTACTACGCCACCTATAGTGTTTGCTTTGCCTCTTGTTTTGAATGTTTGATATGTCTTTGTTTTTTTTGGTCATGTACTCTGTCTGTTTGTAAGGAATAAATGTGTAAGTTTTATTCTGTGATGTTCAAACAATCAGAAAGTAATATAAACTTTTACATTATCTAATTTTGTAACTTATATTTTACTTATCTTTTTTTAAAAGTGTTCAGATTTTCAACATGTATTATACATAAAATCTCACCTTGAGTTGGTGTATTTGCAGTGTTTTACTTAAAAATTGTTACTTTTTTAAAAATTGCAATTTTTCTCCAAAATTAGTCTTGCTCTTATTAATGTGTCTTTAAGAAAAAATTAGTTTTTACCTTCATAAAAAGACATAAATCTTCATAAGATATAAATGTTATACATTTAAATTTGTAATATATTACATTTTTTATAGTTTAGAGTTGGAAAACATAGATTATTAATATTTTTGTATCAACTATTGGACATTAAAGAACATATGATTGTGAACAGGTACTATAAATTTTATGTTATTTGAACAAAATATTTCCAACTTATAAATAAATAAATCTTAACTTATCTATTACAACATTACTGGGATATTGTGAAAAAGTGCTAAATAAAAACATAAAAGAAGCCACTAAAATGTGGCAAAATTATTGCACAATAATGATATTTGTGGGAACATACATGACGATACATTGTGAAAGACTTTTCAGCAAAATCGCAGTCATTGCAGAACAGCCAAAGAGTTAATATTTTTATAAATAGCCTAACATTAAAGAAAAGTGTAAAGTAACATAGAGATTAAATCGGCAAATATATTTGTTAAATAAAATAGTAATGCATATTTAAAATTAAATAGTCTATTTGTTAATGTGGCAAGCCATTATTTTTTCAAAGAAAAGGTAAAGATTGTTTTTAATTTGCTGTTGTTATTGCTCTTTTTAAATTCTTCTTATCAGTTCACACCCTCCTGATATATATCTTGCACAAATTTTCAGTCGTTAATAAAATAAATTTTTATTCATCCAATCAAGTTCAAATACATTTATTTTAACCTATAGTGGATGGGAATTGATGTTAATACAGTTTTTTCAAATATTTATTCAATAATTATAATATTTACAGGATTTGGGTTGGATTCCAACTGAGTGTCTTCATGTATGAAGAGCTTTGGCAATGTGTCAACTTTCCCATAACTAGAAATCTATTTGTCAAAGATGTGTATGAATTTTTCTTTTGCCCCCATCTGGTTGTCATTAAAACCTCCATTGTACAACCTTAAATCGTTGCCATGCAATATCATAGGTAATGCTCTAGGATTAAAAATGAATGAAAAGAATAAAATAAACAAAGAAACTGGATTTACGGTATTGAACCTTGCTTCACAGACAAACAATGTGAAAGGAAACCGAAAAGAAACTAAAACACAATGCAAGCTATAAAAAAAAGAAAGCGTATAAATAGTAACACAAACAAAAATAATAGTCCATCATTATACATAGAAAGGAAAATTAAAAATAGCAAAGAAATTTGCTTTCTATTTTGCCACTTAATATTGTTATTCTGGCGTATGTATACAGAACAGGGTGTTTCAGGAGGAATCTGCCATACTGCACATGCTTATTCCTCTCATCGAAATAATGGAAAACGTTCATAAAACATAAGTCCGGAAATGCTTTGTTGTAGAGTCATAGAGGGTCAAAGATTTCACCTAAAATTCAGTTCCCTTAGTGAAATTAACTCACACTGAAATTTTTAGGACGTTAATTGAGTTTGTTAATTAGTAAAGTTTTATGTAAAATGAGCTGACAAATCATATAAAACCTGTCCAAGAACTCTATCTCCAATAGCTTAGGAGAAAATTGGGGTAAAGCAAAAAAAGGTTAGGGTCGAAAACACAGTTTTTCGCAATTGGACTGCCAATTATGTTTCCCCTTCGATTTTCTACAGAGTTTAGCTGATTTCTCATTTAAGGCGTTTGTCTAACTGTTTTAACTTAGGGTTGTCAGTAATATGTTGTTCGATGTTAATTTTGAGTGTGTCTAAATCTCCTATTTGTTTCCGGTGTTGATCCACGCATTTGGTTTCCTTGTCCTTTAATTTAGTTTGTAATTTATTGTCCACACTGTCAATATGTTTTGCTATGTTATTTAATTGTTCATTTTGATGTGTCCGCGTTTGTTGTTCAGAATCTGTGATTCTTTTCTCGATCGTCTTTTTAAAATTTTGTTTGGTTGTATCAATTTTATTGTTTAGCCCAAGTTTTCATTCTTCCATTTTTCCTTATCCTTAACAAATCTATCCTTAATTTCATTTTTTAAATTCTTCATTATTTTTATTTATTTTATCTATTTAGTCATTAGTTTTATCTAATTTCTCTATTGTATTATTAGTTTTATCTGTCTTATCAATTAAATATTGCTTGGTTTTGTCTAATTTACTATTTAAATCTTGTGTAGTTTTGTCTGCTTTACAAGTTAAATCTAATCTTTAATTTGCTCTTCGAACCGCACTTATGAATTGCATTAACTGTATAATATCTAACCCAGTGTTTATGCTAGTCCCTACATCCGTCCCTACACTGAATTTTTTTGGGGGTTAATTGAGTTTGTTAATTATGTAAAATGAGCTGACAAATATACTCATATACTCAGGTTTCGTGTAAATCCTGACCCAGAACTCTATCTTCAATAGTTTAGGATAAAATTGGGTTAAAGAATTTTAGGTGAAATCTCTGATCCTTTATAATTTGACGATACATTTCCAAACCCATGTTTATAAGAACTTTTTATTATTTTGATTAGAGGAATAAGCTTGTACAGTATGGCAAATGCCTCCTGAATACATATTTATATTAGTTGTAATTATAAAATAAAAAGTAACTAAAATAAAATTTTTCTTTGTTGATTTAAGTAGGAATTGATTTTACAAAAACCTTTTTATATTACTTGTTTTTAATACAACAGCATTTGTCTTTTTTTATAGTGTATTTGGTAAGCCTCCACCCAGTGTTCACTCTAGGCATTTATTAGACGACTCAGTCCTGGAAGAAGGGCACAATCGCAGCCTGCTGAGTTTACCTCCCTGTGATGCATTAAATGTCACACCCATCCCACCGTAAGTAGTGACAGTTACTTTAGTTTATTTACAAAATTATATCATTTAAATTTTTTTGGTAAGTTGAAGTCTGTGTAGCATAATGTTATAATTATTCAGCAAAGTGTCATAAAAAAATATATTATGTGAAGTAGCTGATAACATTTGATATTCTCTTAAGAAAAAAATATTAGGGGTTATTCTTTTAATTAATCAAGATACTTACTTTTACTTCATCCAATGCCCGCCCTTGGCTGTTGAACCATTCGGCGTCGAGCCTCCCAGTAACGACCGGTTCTGGACAGCTGGTCGTCCAGTTCAGGACAGGTTGAAATGTGGTCCCCATTCATGACACCATTGAGACAGAGCGGACACGTATCGGATTCCACTAGGTCAAAACGGTAGAGGTGAGCCTGGAGATAGTCGTGTCCTGTCAGAAGTCGAAAGTCAGCCACGGCAGTTGCTCTATCGCTTGTGGGCACCAAAGGACCGCGACTGCTAAGTGATGCCCACTGTTTCCCCCTGCTGGCTTCCTCATGATCTTTTTTAATTGAGCGTTTAAGGATTGCATCAATAAGGTGTTTGGCAGAGGTGAGGCTGGTTTCTGCATATGGTTATTGCATCTGCGTTCCATTTTTTGCAAGGTCGTCTGCTCTTTCGTTACCTGTGATGCCAACGTGACTTGGGATCCACTGAAGGCTAATTGACCATTCATTTTGCAAAAGATGTGAGATTGCTTCTCGGCAGTGGAATATGTTCGAACAGTCTGTTGAAGAGTTGTCGGCTATTGCAATTATGGCGGCTTGGGAGTCTATAAAGAAAACAGCTCGTTGGTGGTTCGTTGCTGGGTGATGCGCAGCAAGAGCCTCTGCGGCCAGTCGCACTGCCGTTACTTCCCCATCAAAATTACTTGTGTTTGCCCCAACGCCCTGGCTGATTTCAAATAGCTTGGAGAAAGCTCCAGCCCCAGCTCCAGTAGGATTGAGTTTAGATCCATCAGTGTAGATGTGCAGCCAGTCTGGTTCAGGATATAAAGTGTGGATTGTCTCAAGGGCAGAAATCTTTAGTTCTTCTGGGAGTGCAAGATGCTTGGGGGTTTTAAAGTTTAGTAATGACAAACTTTTGAGAGGCATGGCAATAGTCGGCTTGTTGAAAGTTTTGAGCGGGGTTGGGTTTGATTCACCGATGCTATACCTTCTTCTAAGTTCTTCAGCGTGTTGTAGTGGGCTTAGCTGGGTTTTTAGTCTCTGTGCAGCCTTTCTATAGTTAGTCCAGTATCGGTGATTTACTCTTCTTGAGCGTTCCCAAAATTTAAGCGTTAGTTTTTCGCGCCTTTTTTGCAATGGTTCTATGCAGGTTTGCATTTCCATCGCACAAATGGGCGTTGAGAAAGCTGCGCCGGTGATGATTCTGAGGGCACTGTTCTGTATTTTATCTAACTTTCGCATATTCGGTTGACTGGCCAGTGATGTAACTTCTGAAGCGTATTCCATGGAGGGTCTGACATAGGTCTTATAAGCAGTGGCAAGAACGTCCTGCGTGCAACCCCACTTTGTACCAGTTAGTCTTTTTAACAAATTTGTTCGCTTGCTAGCGCGCTCAGCAACCTCTTGTATGTAATTTTTCCATGAGAGTCTAGTGTCCAGATTAACACCTAAGTATTTGGACAATTTAGACTCTGGTAGGCAACTCTTTTTATATTTGAGCTCAATGGTTGGGGGCTTGGTGGAGAGAGTGAAAAACTGAAAAATTGTTTTCTCAGGATTAACTGTCATTTTATTGCAGTCGGCCCATAGCCCAATGTTTTCCAATACTAGGTTCATAGTTCCTTCAAGGTGGTCAGTCTTGTTAGTAGTATTCCACACAATGATGTCATCAGCATACAGCAGGTATGATGTGCCAGGTGTCTTTTCGATGGCGGCGGTGAGGTCATTAATCATTGTGTTGAAGAGAAGACAACTGAGCACGGCTCCCTGAGGTAAACCTTGTTTTTGGACTTTAAAATTGGAGACAGCACTCATGAACCTCGTCCTTATCAGGCGCTGGGTTAGGAAATTTTTTATCCACTTCATCATATTGTTTACCACCCCCAGTTTCGCTAGTTTTGATAGTAGCAATTGCTTCCACACTTTATCATATGCAGCTTTAAAATCAATTAGTACGGCCAGGGTGGACTGCCTTCTGTGGAAACCATCCTTCACAGCTTGAGTGAACTTCACCAGTTGGTCAACAGTAGAGCAGTTTTGGCGAAAACCTGCTTGGGCTTTGCTTATTGCTCCTTTCATTTCTAAGAAGTTTCTCAGTCTTAGCTCAATCATCTTTTCAGCCACCTTTGAGCAGACACTGGTCAGCGATATCGGCCGGAAGCTCTCGAGGTTGTTACGGAGTTTGCCTTTCTTACGGATGGAGATAATTTCAGCTCTTTTCCATTGGTGGGGGACCCATTTCATCCATGTCAAGTTTATGAGCTTGAGGAGGGACTGCTTTGCTGTTACACCAAGGTGTTTTATAAATTCGGGAAATATTCGGTCCGGTCCCGCTGCTTTTCCATTTTTTAGTGTGCGAATGGCTGCTTCCAGTTCGTGTGTAAGGAAAGGGTTGACCATTTCAGGTGTCGGCTCGGCTTGGAGAGGACCCACTGATTGCTGTTTGATGTATTTACGGTCATTGGCTCTTATATCAAGGGTGCTGACAGCAGCATAGTGCTTGCAGAGTGCTTGTGCAACGTCTTTTGGGCTGGTGAGCGTCCTTCCATTGAAAATGATTGGTTCCCATGTGAAGTTACGTTTGTCGTTATTGAGGCTTGAAATAAAATTGTGAGCTTTCGAGCCGTCCTTTCTAAAATCTAGTTTGGCAACAAAATTACGGTATGTGCTTCTTTTCAATTGGATGATCTCCCTTCTCAGTTGGGCTTGTTTTTTTCTGAGTTGGATACAGTCTTCGAGGTTGTTGGTAGTCTCTGCCCTTTTCCTGGCTTTATTACGTTCCCTTTGTAGTTTTGTCAGATTTTCATTCCAAAAAGGCTTATATTTATTGACGTACCCTCTGGGTATGCATTTTTTGGCGATCTCTAAAATGTTCTTCTCAAAAGCTGCTACAGACTGGTCAGGGTTGTCATTTATGATGCTAGGAGTGAGAAGCTGATTTGATGTTTGTTCAAACGCTGTCCAGTCTGCCCTTTTGAAATTCCAGCGTGGAAGACGTAGTTTTTGGGCATTATTATTTTTTGGTCGCACCTGTAAGAACAAGGCTCTATGACCACATCCCTCAGCAGCATCTCTCAGTTTCAGGTCAGATCTGCTTATCAGGTTTGCATGTACCAGGCACATGTCAGGTGTACTGGTGCTTCCACCAAATGATAGAAAGGTGGGTTCTGATTGTAGATAGATCAGTTGTGTTTTGTCAATAAAATTCTCCATAGCGTGGCCAGGTGCGTTGCGGTCAGAGTAGTTCCATCGGGGGGAGTGCGCATTGAAGTCCCCTAGTATAATGGAGTTGCGGTGTCGGGATGACATTTCTATGAGACTTGTATTTAAGTTGTTAGTTGGTGGGTTATAAACACCAATGATTTTGTAGTAGTGTCCGTTTATCCAGACTTCTATAAGTACGGCTTCATGTTTGTCGGTTTCGCACATCTTGTGAAGCACCTCAAATTTGCATGCTGCGTTGTTATTTACACCGACAACAATCCCTGAGGCCACTTGTCTAGACCTAGGTAAAATAAAATTGGTAAAATTCATAGTGTGAAAAAAATCTGGAGAGTCTGTTGAGGCTCCAGCTTCAACTACAATGAAAACATCTGCGTCCAGTTTATGAATGAGAGTCTTGAACTCTGTGAACTTTGTGTTATTAAGGCCACCGGCGTTCCAGAATAGTACGCGGAGCCCATCGTTCAAGCCCTGAGAAGGGCTGGCTTTGCGATGGCTGCTTGATACTATCGATTTGGTCATCTCTAGAAGGATTTGGCAGAGATTCGTCGTAGCAGATTTAGCGTTACCCAGGGTGCACCACGTCTAGGCCTACTACATTTACATCCCTAATAATTAATCAAGATCTAATGAAACACATGATAAGGAAAATTTAAAGTTAAAGAAAACAAAAATCATCAAAAAACTCAGTTAGAGAAAGAAAACTCAAGGATGGATTTTAATTTATGAGAAAATAAACATACCATAAAAAAAACCTTTTAAAAAGTAGTGAAAAAGCAGGTAAAGTACAAAATAGGAGTCTTGTCAACCTAATGGGGTCATGGTACCTGACTCTGAGGGATTTTTCTAAGAAGATTTTACCATTTATCAACGGGTTACTTGGCTTCTACTCGATTACACCTCTCAGTGGGCACGTTATATTACCTGAAGGCAGTCATGCATTGAAATTATGCATCTTAATTATTTGCAGAACGGAAATATGATTCACAAAAGTGGTATTAGAAATTACAGAGCTAAGAAGCATTTGAGTGACAATTTTACAATAGACGTATATATAATTGACACAATATAAAATAATACATAACATAATTGATATATAATACTCCCTTGCAATTTCTCACTGTGTTAGTAGAGTGGATCATGAAATATCCATTTTCCATGATTGTTAGCAAAACTAGACTCTTGCGGCCTACTGTAGCAAAGCTCATCAATGCGTTAAAGATATACTAGTGTTTAGTTATTGAAGAGTTCAACTAAAATAGGTGGTATAGGATGAATTGTCGGAGTTGATGAAAGCTCGTTTGGATAACGTAAGTAGAATCGTGGACGTTTCACTAAAACTCGTTGGGTAGTTGGTGGTATCGATAGGGACAGTAAAGAGCGTTTTCTGAAAATTGTGGAGAAAAGAAATTCAACTACATTACTACAAGTAATATTGGAAAATTTGGACCCTGGGATGACGCTTGTCACCGATAGGTGGAGGGGTTACAATTCTTTGATTTAAAATGGATATCAACACAAAACTATCAATCATTCAATTACTTTGGTTAGCTTTAGTGATCCTAATGTACATTCGCAGTCAATAGAAAGCTATTGGACTGATATATGATGTAGAAAAGACTCAATGTGAGTACTTTTGAAACCTACCTTGCCGAATATGTATGGAGAAATGTTTTTGCCAAACCATGTCAGTATGAAGGTTTTTTTAAGAGCAATTAATTATTTTTATCCTGAATAAGTATGTAAATAGTAAAACGTAGATTAAGCCCTAGATTTTGAGAAGACAATAAACAAAAATTAATAAAAATATTTTGTGAATTTTGAATAGGCTAATCACCTTGATTTATGAAGAGAGATACTCGTTCGAGTTTAATCAATTTATTTTCAATTAATTATAATAATTTTGGTCTGTGTTCATTTGGTGGTTCGCTTTGTATAGGTCCGAGTGTAACTGGTTTGAAAAAATGTTTTATTAAAAGAGAAGTGCCCACCAATATTTATACATGGGTGGAAAGGTTCTAAATCAATAACAGTAGGCAACCCTTGAAGGGATCACATGAATGCTCTCTTTTCCACTATTGTTGTTAGTTAACCTGTCTGCTTGACAAGACCCTAAAATGGTTTCATGATTTTTACTTCTTAAAAAATGACACCTGTTTCAACATCCCTGTGTTTTTTTTTCAGATCAATGCTGAGTAAATTTAAAATGTTTGCTTGACATTCCTCTCTTCTGAAATCACAGCAGCTTGCGATGAGGAAGCTAATATTTATATATGATGAATAGTTATTATCTGGAGTACATCCATTCAACTGAACGCGGTATTTCCCTCTTCAACTGTTTCTGATTCTAGCGAAACGTCGGAACTGCGAATTTATGCCCTGCAGAATGAACAGATGTACTCCAGATTATAACTATTCATCATATTTTTCCATCCATGAAGGAATACGTATCGGCATATATATATATATATATATATATATATATATATATATATATATATATATATATATATATATATATATAAATATCGCAATATGTATTCTTGTGTATTAAATTCTTGTGTATTAATAAAGAACATAAGTCAAAATACAAATACAAGAACTATAATTGAATTTACAATTCAAAGCTTTTCGTTGGCTAACAGTACCAACATCATCAGGAATATTAAACAATTAAAATTAACATATGTGCAAATTAGATCAAATAAATAGTTATGTCAAATAAATTACAATGTTGCTAAAATTTTTATTTTGCTGCCCTAACACTACAAACACTGAATATATTATCAAATTTAGATTTTACTTGTATTTTTTATGAATTGATAAATGAACAAATACAAGTAAAATCTAAATTTGATAATATATTCAGTGTTTGTAGTGTTAGGGCAGCAAAATAAAAATTTTAGCAACATTGTAATTGATTTGGCATAACTATTTATTTGATCTAATTTGCACATATGTTAATTTTAATTGTTTAATATTCCTGATGATGTTGGTACTGTTAGCCAACAAAAAGCTTTGAATTGTAAATTCAATTATAATTCTTGTATTTGTATTTTGACTTATGTTCTTTATATATATATATATATATATATATATATATATATATATATATATATATATATATATATATATATATATATATATATATATATATGTTAGTTCTAATAGAGCTTAAAGCTTATTTAGGAATTTTTGGACTAGATAGGAGACTGACAGACTTACCTAATGGCAATAGTCCAAAACTGCAATCTCTTGGACCGTGTTAGGTAAGTCTTGTCAGTCTCCTATCTAGTCCAAAAATTCCTATATATATATGTGTATATATATATATATATATATATATATATGTGTATATATATATATATATATATATATATATATATATATATATATATATATATATATATATGTGTGTGTGTGTGTGTGTGTGTGTGTGTATGTTTGTATGCATTTTCCAGAGTACTCAAAGTTGAAACTTCCTACACTGTTCAGCATTGAGCAAGTACTTGTACAAAGATAAAGAAGTGATTATTCAGGACTATAATGGAATTATGTAGCTAATAAATAAGTTTTTTATATAGATTTTAGGAGTTAATGCTAATTAGATTATGAAGTGACAGTTATCAAAAAGGACATAGACCAATTAGTGATTAGTAGCAAAGAATAATAACTATAATTACTTTATAGGTGTAACTCAGAAACTGAAAATGATACTCAAGAGACAGTGAGCCTTCAAGGATGTTTACGCAGGAAAACTGTATTGAAGGAGGGACGTAAACCTGCCGTAGCTTCGTGGCAGAGGTATTGGGTACAGCTGTGGGCAACTGCACTAGTCTTTTACTTGCCAAAGTCTTTTAAAGGGTTCGTAAAATGAGTGTTATAACTAAATTTTAAGTTGAATTGATATATTGTGCTTATATTTCTTTTATATATTATTTTAAAATTCCAATGCAGCAAACAGAGAAAGATTTGTATGGTCTGAGGGTTTTATTCACTAAAAATGTTTAATAGTTTGAAATTTATAATTTTATCTTATGCTAGCCAACATATTATTATAAGAAAGGGGAGTCGCTTTCCATAATTTATCATCTTAATTGACTGTTTTATTATCATAGTTTGGAAACACAACTGTTTACAACTGCATTTTAGAAATATTTGATGTCAAATGCATATCGTCAATCTATAACTAGACAATTTAAAAGAATGATTAGTTAAGAATAATGAAGTCTATAGATGAAAAGAGGCCTATTTTGTCAATTACACTCTGTAACGTGGTATGGATTGGAGTTTGGATACACTGCTAGGATTTATAACACCCAAACCTTGAAGTGGAAAATACTGTTAGCCAACAAATCGTCATAAATTAACTTTCAAATAACATGCAATATTCTAAAAACTGTTTTCTAATTATAAAACATGTAATAAAAAATGTCTAAATATGAAAATAAAAGAACAGAAAAATATATAATTGACATAACTGATTTAAAAAACCGTATATAAATTAGACAAAATTAAACATGTTACACTTGAAGGAAAATAAACCATCATAACAGGTTTGTATTCTCAGAACTAGGAGAAAAATTTTGTATTGCTTTATTGCTTTGTAAGTTTATGATTTTTTTGTTTTTTGTTTTCATAATTTAACCCTTAGCATCCGGCTTAAAATAGATTATTTACTGCTAGATCAGAATTATTATCTAATAGTAAATTTTCAGTCTGTTTAACATATAAATTTAAATTCGTACATGTTTGTAAAGATGAAAAATAAAATTAATTTTTTCATTGTTTGAAATATCTTTACAATCTGAAAAGATTCAAAATGTTTTTTTAATATAATAAATTTAAAAGTTGAAATTCCTAATATACTTGTCTACTATTCTGTTAGGAATATTTCTATATACAGTATTTGAGTTAGTTTTCTGCCTTCCCTAACATTACAATGTTTTCCTTTGTTGACGTGTTTTGGAGTGACTCCATTTTCAAAACCTAAATTGTAAATAGTACGATTAAAGTTTTGAAAATGGAGTCACTCTAAAATGCATCAACAGAGGAAAACATTGTAATTTAGGAAAGGCAAATAAAACTGTACTCAAATGTTAACCACAGCCAAACAATTTGGGAATTTGAGATTCTGCTTCCTCACTACGAAGCCAGAATTTGACTATTGAGCAAACGTTCTTTCAATAATTCATAACAAAAATTGATAAACGAACTTGATAAATGCAGAGTTTATGCTGTTCTAAAACAACTGGTTTTGTTAGGTAATGATTGCCTATTCATGGATTTCATTTTAAAAATTAACAAATACAAAGAAATACTTTTTAAAATGTATGTTTTCTCCTAAATGAACTGCAAGAAAAGTAAAATAACACTTTACTGATTCGTGGGAACCTTGGAATGTTCTTTTACTAAACCTGAAAGCATGGGGGTTGGAGGATATTTTACTTTTAACCCTTTAATTAGCCATGTACCAGTACGTGAGCTCGCACTACAGCCAGCAGGAACATTCTCGTATATGTACGTTCTACCATATCTTGCCGTACGTTTACAATTTTTTTCCTGTGTATTGTGCTGTATTCTATGTTAAATATTTGCAACTATTTGTACAATAAATACTGCACAGAGTACATAGTAACCATTCTTTTGTGTCCAAAGTCTATGAGTTTTCCCACGTATTTACAAATTGTTTCTAAGTTTGTGCGGTATTTTACAATGAATAGGCAATTGAATATTGAAGAAATTCTTTTGTGTCCAAGGTCTATGGTTTCCCCACTTGTTTAAGTTTTTGCAGTATTTTACAATGAACAAGTTTTTTACAGAAAAAAATTAACTGATAACATTTAGCAAGGAAATTGTTAGTAAGCTTAAGGTTAATTAAGCTATAAGCTAAGTTAACAAGCTTTACCTTTTTATTCGTTATTTTGTACCTTAGTTAGTTGTTATTTGTTAATTGATTATTATATGTAATCACAATTAATTAGTAAAAAGAAATTAAAAGTTACTTACTGTTTGAAGTTTACTTTAGATTCTAGGCTCCCACTATTATTGTTCATTTTGTATGTACACAAGAATACACTAATTACAGCTACTGACCGACACCAAGCAAAACCTATGAGGAGCTTCTCATTCCAGGTGACATAAAAACTGCGGAAGTGTTCTATTATGTTTAGATGTCTGACAGGAAATGGGCCATTAATATCTTTCTTTATTTATGCTGTAAGTTTCAAGAGTAGAGAAATATCCCTTAAAAAGTACAAACATCTAGTCTTATAAGTGACATATCAGAAAATAAACTATCTTGAAGCAAACAGTGATGACATTCATGACTAGCTGGGCTAGTCTTTATACCCGCTACTAATAAATTGTTGTTCACTAAACTGAACTAGTCCGTAAACTACAGTGAGTTAAAATATTCATCAAAATAGCTATCAATCATCCATATGTAATATTTGAGAAAAAAGGCGTGATATTCTATTATTTTTAGGTTTTATTTATTTGAGTTTAATGCTCTTTATATAAAAAGAAGATAATAAAATAGGTGTTTTTAATATACAAAGGTGAGCAATTTATTGTAAAGTAAAGGTGTAGGTAAAGTTTTGATTAGTATTTTTGTTGTTTTTTTTTTATATTTGTAATAATAAAGTTAGGGGAATGTTTTTGCAGAAGTGAAAGAAGTGATTTTAAGAGAGAACCTTGCAAGATGGCGCCTATGTCTGGATGTATGGTGAGCCTTAGTGACAATCCTTTACAGACAGATGTCTTCCAAGTCAGGGATCCTCATAGAAGTAAGAAAAATATATTCTTCCTACTATTTTGTAGAGCTAAAATCCTCCCTAACTTTTATAACTTTATTAATACTCGTAGTTGTAATTTGTTTCATAATATTTTTAAAACTTATTGTTTTGATTCTATTAAATGTTTATGTTTTTCACTCTTTAAAATAAAATCTTGTAGGGGTTACAAAAAATATCAGATTACAAAAAGCAAATCCGTTTTTTATATCAAATTCATTAACCTACAAATATTATTGTATTTAAAATAAATAAACTAATATTTCATATGATTCATTACTAAACTCTTTTTTTAAGTCGTTTAAATACATATCACAAGGTAATAGTTCTAAATGCATTAGCTTGAAAAAGTTTGAATAAAAGAAAAATAATTTAGAAACTTTTTTGTTTGAAAAAACATTTTATAAATGAGAATACTTACCATTTAATTTAGTATAATGGTTCTAAATAAAGTCGGAATTATATAAAGTCTAAGTTTTATTGAAGAAAGGAAAACCTTTTTTAGTAGAACGAATTCGCATTTTTATTGACCAATTTGTCCTTATAATGACTCTGTAAGATTTTGCCGCAAGAGTATTTACAGTACTTATAAAGGGTATCCAGTAGTCTCGATAACTCGAGGTAAATGGAATTGGGACCCTCTCGAATTACCAAAAACTCGGATTACACAGAAATACATTCCTGTGCATTAGAAGTAATAGGAGTTTCAATGAACCCTAAGACTATAATTAAAAATGCAGTAAATAAGTTTAAAGAACTTTATTTGATAATTTCTTGGAAGCTCAACTCATTTCCTTTGCATACCGTATACATATAAATATTTTTTGGTAGCTCGACTCTTTTCCTTTGCATAGTGTATGGCTATAAACATTTCTTGGAAGCCTAACTCATTTCCTTTGCATACCGTATTGATATAAACATATCTTGGAAGCCCAACTCTTTTCCTTTACATACCGTATTGATATAAACATATCTTGGAAGCTCAACTCTCTTCCTTTGCATACTGTATGGCTATAAACATTTCTTGGAAGCCTAACTCATTTCCTGTCATACCGTATTGATATAAACATATCTTGGAAGCCCAACTCTTTTCCTTTGGATACAGCATTGATATAAACATATCTTGGAAACCCAGCTCTTTTCCTTTGTATACTGTATGGCTATAAACATTTCTTGGAAGCCTAACTCATTTCTTGTCATACCGTATTGATATAAACATATCTTGGAAGCCCAACTCTTTTCCTTTGGATACAATACTGATATAAATATATCTTGGAAGCCCAGCTTTTTTCCTTTGTATACTGTATGGCTATAAACATTTCTTGGAAGCCCACTATCATTTTCTCTAAATAGATAAAATAGGCAGATAGAAATAGGTTTGAAGTTGATGGAATATCAGAATTTTGAGACTCTATTGTATATATATATATATATATATATATATATATATATATATATATATATATATATATATATTTAATTCAGAATCTAAAGCATTGTTTTTAGAAAAATTCAGAAGCTAAATTTCAACTTAAACTTCATGTGTATCAGATGATTATATTCCATTATTTTAATTCTCAATAATACAACTAACTATACAAATAGGCCAGTGTAAAAGACTACTCAGTGAGATACAGAAACGAAAACATTCGCTCAACAACCACTTCAATGTCAACAGTGAACAAACAACAACAAATTGTGTAGTGAGAGAAGTCTATTGGCCTTAAAGGGAATGTGATTAAAGGCTCAGATTTTATGGTCCTTTTAGGTTCAGATTATTACTATTAAATTGTTACTAAACTAATAAATCAAGTTAAATATATATATAAAGTTATTATTATTAATTGTAAATAATTTTTTCCACCACTAAGTGCACTAATTTTACCTTATGTGATGAGTATCCTTGTCATTGACGAATCACTGAATTAATTTTCTCTATTTTTCTGGTGTGGTTGTTCGGTCCGTGATGTTGGTATTTGTTGATGTCATACATGTTTCTTCATTGAGCCGCGTGTATAATATTTTTGAATAGTACGACGTCTGCATATGTTGTCTGTAGGTTCATTAAATTGTTGTAGTGGACAACGTGAAATATCATTATATATATATTACTTGACTTTTATACATAGAAAATGACAAAACAAACAAAATAGAACTACTCCAAAATAGTTACCCAGTTACCCAAAACATTCTGTTTTTGCTTCTATAGAAGTCAACCCTGAATATATGATCATTAGTTTATTCATAAGTTGTTTATACAAACTATTAATGGTGAATATAAGACATCTGGATAGAAAAATCTTTGAGTAATTTCTAAGTCGTTAAAAGAATAAGGTCAGAAACACACATTGTGTAAAGGTGCATTAAATATAGTATGGCCTTCTTGTAAAAAGACTTCTTTTTTGGGGGTAAATAGTAAAGATGTTACTGTGAAACATAAATTTATATGTACTTACTTATTACAATGAATTTCAAAATCACAGAATAGAAAATAAAATTTAAATACCACATTCTAAGAGTTCTATTCCGTATCAAGTTAGACACCATTACTTGCAGCTGAAATGTCATCCAACAGGAATGATTATAAGGAATGTGTTTATTTTATGCACCTTTTTTTTACATTTCTAGTCGACTGTCAATATTAAAACGAGAACTAACATCGATCTTTTATTTTTAAAGCTGCAACAGCAACTACTTCACACTGTTTTAACCTATCCAACTTTAGTTTCATCCAATCATCCAATTTCTTGTGCTCTTGCTACTATTCTAAATGGGATTGTAACCTTAGGTAATGTTTTATTCAAAATAAGAAATATCGCACAAGCTTAGTGTCAGCCAAAGATCCGACATAACTGTTGTTCTATAATTATAAATTACTTAACTAAGTGAATACATAGGGCTAACTTGCTGACAGGTCTCAAAACAATCGTTCTTTTTACGAAGCGAAGCCTCTGCTGGCAGCATAACGTGTTAGGTACAAAGCTGTCGGAATAGATTTATGACTGTGGAAGGGGTGGTGCCCTATGTAATGAAAAAGGAAGTTGGCCTCAAAGTGTGTGTGGTCATTTAATATGTTTTCTTTATCTGTTGCGTAATGCTTGTATATCTCATATTTTGCTAAAGTTTAGTTTTTTACTTTGTTTTAATGCGTGGAGTGTTATTCTATATCGTCCAATTCCTGTTAATTTTAAGATAACAAAATTTTACTCCTTTTTATTGCAACTTTAGTTGGAATGTTGAAATAAACAGGCACTTGATCTGATTTTCTTATCGTTTATAAGTTACATTCACTTCTTAAGCTTAGAGTAAGATGGTGAAAACCTAACAGTATCCCATTGAATTGTTTAGAAGTCTAAATGTTTAGCAGCACTAGACTTGTTGTTAAGTTCGTTTTAAGATACGATATCTGAAGTTTATTAGCTATTTCATGAGCGTGTGGCTCACTTACAATTTTACAGTTATTGGCAATCTCATTCCTTGCACGTTTTCAAGTACATCTTCAACTACTCTTTATTCCTCTGATTGAAATTGTCCTTTCTTGGACCCACATGAAGATTTTCTTAAAGAATTATTATTTTCAAATGCAGTGTTTGTATTCCCCTCCTTTGCAAGTTAGCTTCTGTTATATTGTAAGTTTTTGCAATGGCACAGTTTTTGGTATTTTTTCAGTTTTGTTTACTTCATACAACATAGAATTCATGTCTTAGCTGCAACACACTCTATGATCCATATTACCTTAGGGGTTTCCTATTTTCAACACTATCTAACACAGTAAAGTCTTCCATATCTACATTGCTTATAATGAGTCAGATATCAACAACATGAAATTAATAGACATACTGTTACATGAAATGAGTTTTACAGCCCTGTTTAATAAAAAGGGTGCTTATATAAAATTCTCTGCTGCCCATTTAATATAAGTTCAATTAATAGGGATTTATTTCTGAAAAAAAGGCTGTCTGATGTATGGGCCAAACTGTAATAACCAAAATAACATGTCAAAATCACAAGGAGAATAGATTGTAAATGTGACCAACTAAACACAAGTATTAAAAACAATAGATTGTTCATCCAGGATTTTAAGCGTTAAAATGAAACAAATTTAATTTGCCATTGCAGTGTAAAGAAGAAAATAAGCTCAAACAGTAGAAACAAAAATTGTTTACAATCAAAGACAGGCTTATAAGATATCTAGAAGTAGATGGCATTTATCATTTTATAGGTTTACAGTGTAGATATATTTCATAGTACAGTTATGTTATAAAATATATCACGTTATTGCACATCATCTTTTTAAAATTTTTGTTTGGTTTTTATTTTAGAACTAAGTGCAGGTATGAGTTGGTTGAAAGAAAGATTTGGATAAAAGCAATTTAGAGTAATGCTAGGTTGCTTGCTTTGTATAGACATGTGATATTTCTGAAAAACTATTCAAAACATAATAGTTATTATTTTAAAAGAGATGATTGGTTTATTAATCGTGCGTAAATTTAAAATGTATTTCATTCATAAGTTAATTTAAACAATGCTTGTAATAATAATAGTTGGAGACTTTATAGTTTGATATTTATAATAACATTTAATATTTTACTGTCAGCATTTACAAAATAAAATCTTACAAGTTTTTTTAAAATTTAGGTAACATGTACAAATTCCGAGCTTCAAGCCAACTTGCAGCCCAGCAGTGGTACAACGCTTTACAAAAACTTTCAGTCCAGGATAAATTAACACCGACCAATCTTATTTCTTTTGAATAGTTTTATTTTGTTTTTACACAGTTTAATTAATCAAATATGATCTGATTTATCGCAATTGAGACTGACTATAAGTTTGATTTCGCTGTTTAGATGTAAGCACATTTTAAGTTGAGATTTTATTTAAATCATATTTTATTTTTCCAGAATTATTTCTCTGTAAATAAAATTGTTGTACATTATTTTTTTTTTTGTTATTTGTATAATTTGTAATTACACAATAGCTTTAATATTTCTCACAAAGAACTTTTAGTTAGAATATGCTTGTTAGCGGTGCAAAACAAATTTTAATACTTAGAAGTGAAGCATTTTAAAGTGTGTTTGGCACATGAAAGCAATTCGTTGATCTCTATTCATCACAAAATGATTAAAAAAACAATTAATCAGAAGAAATAAGATTGCAGATGTACCACAAAAAAGGAAATATTTTAGAATTGTTTTAAAAAAATTCAATTTTTTTAGCATTATGACATTTAACATTAACAATTATGTTTCTGTTTTGTTTTTTTATAATAATAAAGATTTATGCAAATTTACCAAAACGTGTGGTTAATTTGTCTTTTGTGTTTGAGAAATTAAATTTTGAATGCTTTGTGATTAGATTTCAAATTTACTTGCCTATTATTTTTGACAGCTATTTTGTAAATTAGGTTTAACTTGTATTAGTTAATCTTTTTGCTAGTGTTGAGTGAGCATCTTTTTATTTTGTAAAGAAAGGCTGGATTGTTCTGAAATATTAATTGTATATGTTTTATTACTCCTTAAAAATAACTTCTTATTATGTATAAAATCCAGCAATTATTGTTACTTGTAGATTTATTTACTTCTCTTTTAAAGCCTAGAAGGTTTATCTGTAGTTAAGTAACTTATTTTAATAAATATTATATGAAAATTTGGCTAAAATGTACCAAATGCTTAATATGATGGCAAAAAATATTACAATCGAAAAATTATCCTGGAAGAATTATTGTAGAAAAAGTATTGTTACTATTATTTTTTAAAAAATAATAGGAAATACCTGTATGATAACCTAATGATTCATAAAGCAATAAACTTGACTTTTAAAGAAAAGTGTACAAAATGTTTTAAAATGTTTCATGCTATTCTCTAGGAATGTCTTGTTTTGGTCTTGTTGAATAAACAAATTTTAAAATAGTTGAAATTGAATTTTACTTATTAGCACTTTTTGTAGTCTTTTTATAATTTTTCATTCTTAAAATATTAAAATAATTTTTATACTAATGGGAAATGTAATTTTTTTATCATGTACACATATTTTAGATACACATATCTGTAAAACCATATCATCTTTTAAATACAAACATATTTTTTATATTACATTTTTTTGAAAGTAGTAATATTTTATTTTTTATTTTAGAAGTGCTATTGAGTTTTAATAACAATATATTTATTAGAATTTAATAAAAATGGCTAATGTTAAGTACCAACTGTCAAGTGATTATCTCTTTTACATATGGTTAGATTATCTGAAAATAACTGAAATTGTTTTGGTTGAAATACAAAATGTTTTTGTTATGTTTATTGTAAACAAATTCGTAATAACTTCATTTTGAATGTTTGTTTTAAATATCATGAAGAAATACTGATGCTAATTTTTAAATTTAATTTTATTGTCACCACTTACAAAATAAAAAAAAAACATTATAGGTTTGATTAAAATTAGGTAACATGTATAAAACACAAATTTATGTGAATTTTTCAGACCATCTAAGTTTTTAATCAAAACCAATTTAGGTCGTGTAAGAGTTTTAAATGGTCAGGTTAAAAAAATGCAATGTAAAAAATGTTGCTTGTTGCCACTGAGTGATAATATATATCAAGTATAGTGTGAAAGATTTATATATAACCAAAATTATATTAAATATATAACATGTGTTAAATTTGACACTGTTACCTAAATATAGTTATTAATTATTCTATGTATATGTTTCTAAGGTTGTATAACTTAGAAATATGTATACAAGTTTTAAAATTTATATTAAACACCCCAATTATTTAAAATATATTCATCTTACCACTTGAGTTCTTTAACCATGACATATATATATATATATATTATGATATTATAAAAATATTTATTCGATATTTAATTAATTATTTATAACTTGAAAGTAAATATCTGGTAAAATAATTTGACCAGAAAGTGTTGATTAATTTGTACGAGCAATAAATATTTTCTGTAATTTATAAGTATGGTAGTTTTATGAGGAAAACTTGTTTTTATATTTATGTGACAATAATTTTGTTAAAAAGTCAATTGAATTTGATTTTTGTCTGTGCACTAGATTGTAAAGTAGTGAAAAAAGCAACATTGTGATACTTTTATATACTGTACCACTTCTGTCATTTTACTAACTTTTTATATTATTTTGTTGTTTCCATTAATAAGCATATTTTGAGCATAACAATGAAATATTGAGGTCTTTTATAACCATATCAAGTATGTTATAGGAAAGTAAATGCTGATTATCTGAACATATTTCTTATGTTCGCAAAAACTATTATCTATAATGCTTATATATAGGCTAAAGCTAAAATAGTTGTTTAAGATATTCAAGAATATGGTATGGCTTATTAAAAAGTTATGTCTGTAGTTGAAAAGTCAACTCCAAGTAACTGATATTTCATGTTCAAAATCAATCATCATTTATTACAACTTTGTTGAAATCATCCATCAGTTATAATATTGTTAAATATTAAATATTATTTTAAACTTATGAAATTAATTCTTCTGTAGAAGTGGTTGTATATATTTAATATTAAATACCCGTTTAAAGCTTCTTATAGAAACAATATTATTTTTCAAATTTTAAATACAAAAATTTTTTTGAAAATAATCGTCTACAGAGGTGGTTACTTCATAATGGTGCAATAGACCAAGCCCCATTAAAGAGAAAAGAACTTGAATAATTAAGAAATCATGAATTCATTGATTTAAAATGAAAGATTGTTTTGGAGGTGTATAAGCGATTAACTTTTTCAAGAAGTATGAACGACTCAAGGGCTGAGTTCAAACTGCCCTTTTTCACACATGTTTAGCACTGTCTTCTACTGACGAGGTCATTCACTCCCTGGCTATTTCTAAGCAATTTATACACCGTGTCTAAGCCCGTTTTAACAGGCACAGCAGTAAACTTCTCTTTGTAAAGGGCATGTAATCTATAGATGTGTTGTAAGATACTTTACTTGTGTGAGTAAATGATATTTAATAAAAGCATTGTTATTGTTCTATTTATTATTATATTATATGTTTTATATTTATTAATCTCAACGATATGGTGGGTATTTTAATCAAAACTCCATTTTATAATTTAAAATTTGAGAAAAATTCAGGAGTTTCCCAATCGTGCTTCATGGAGGAGATTAGACAGTTATAACAATATTTCACTAGAGGGTAGGATGAGGAGCTCAGCTCATAATGGATTTTCGTTGTTGATTCAAGAGAGCATATGTTTGGTTCAAGAGTGTTTATTTACAGTGATACTTTATGTACAAGACTAGAAATCTGTGGTATATTTATCACTTCTCGTATAAATAAATAAAGATTGCAAACAATGATAAAAGTTACAGATATCTAAATATAATGGAACCTTTCATCAGTATTTATGTCAACTGAAGTTTCTCGCTCAGTATATTTTTTCATAGTGTGTGTTAGAAGCTTGTTTGTTTTATGTTTTTTACTGTATAAAAAAATGGAAAATCTGTGACTGAGATAGACTGTTTAATGCTAGAGTGATATTGAGTAGGGAGACTATAAAATGGTAACGTCGTACAGTTCCAATACATGTACACAAAGAATGATTCAAATTCTATCACATTAGTTACAGTATACATGTAAATATATGAAAATATTATTTTAAAATTAGTGAATTTCTGTATACATCTGAAGTGAACAATGGCAGTAGGAGTCCAAGATCTAAAACAAACTACAAACTGTAATATTTTACTGTTTTTACTAATAATTATTACTATTAATAAAAAAGTTAGTATGATTCAAAATAATGAATAAAAAAAATTGTGTCTGTATACAATAAATAAAATTAGTACTTTATAAATGAGGATATTTTCAAGACGAAGTGCAACTCAGTTGACCCAACGAATGTGTATCTAATTAGATCCTTATGTGTTAAAAAATTATCTTTCCATCAACCAAAAGATTTCTTTTCTTCCAAATTAATGGAAAGAAAAAGAGAAAACACTGTAATTGGTTAACAAAAAAAGTCTTGGCTAACTGTTAGAGTAGAAAAGAAAAGCCTGTTTTGCTTTAATTGTTTAATGTTCAGTAGAGTGAGGGAAAATGTATGGACAAAGGCTAAAAGTAAGAACCTTATATATTTAGGTGAACAAATTAAAAAACACAGAGTTTGATTGTTGAAAAAGGTTAAAAAAAAACTTTCATTGATTAAAAACCACAATGTTGAATTTTAGTGCTGACTGCATTACCTTACTTGAATCCAATTAAGGCAGCTCCACCATGTCTTATCTCTTCTAAACCATGCCAGTGGATTAAAATGGAGTCATTTTGATAAAAACCTTGATTTTAGAATATTGGTAAATAGTCCTTGTGTATATATTTTTTAAATAGCAAATTATCATAAATATTATTGATAAAATGTTTATAATTTTACTGCTATTTTGTGCATTAATTTTTAATAGTTCTGAAAATGAAGTAAGATAAATGTTAAGCAAAAAAGAAAATTTTAATTTAAACGAAGTTAATAAAATTAAATGTTTTGAACTTTTTCACTGTAAAAAAAGCCATCCATAGTTTTTGAATAACTTATGATTTTGTTATTTGTGCATCGGCCTATTATTTGTGAGATAGAAGTAACTATAGAGTATAGTAACTCTAAAATAAGTATGCTATCCTAAGAGTAATAATAATCCTAAGAGTATGGTATCCTAAGAGTATGGCCTTAGAATAATATGACTTGCTTCTTTCTAGGCAACTGTTGCATATGTGATAGTCCTGTTATATATGAAGATTTGCTTTGTGTATGTATTATATTGTTAATAGCCAGTTGTGTTCCTTCAAAGTCTGTAGAAATAAATTTACATACATTATGAATGTTTGTTTCTTTTCCATCCAATTAATATATATATTCATTTGAATGTTGAAGCTCCACACTGAGACTAAAAATAAACAGTGGGTCTATTTAAAAAGTTAGAAAATGAAGCTGAAGAAACAATAGAGTAGAGAGAAAATGTTGAGAAGTAGAAAAACTGAAGAATATGGAAGAAAGGTGAAAATGAATAGTAGTTAGGAAGGAAACAGATAAAATAAATAATTTGAAAACTGTAAAGGTTAAAATTAAGAATATAAAAAACAAAAATTTTAGGAAAAAGATCTATGGAGGGATGCTAGGTACGATGTAGTACTACACAAAACCAGATGTTTGAACTTGATAACAAGGTCTGGAAATATAGCCAGATATAAAGAATTTAAATGTTGATGAAATATAAAATTTTGAATAGACGGGAATATGTTGAAGTAGATAGGAGATGGTTTAAATACTTAACCCCTCATAGAAAATGCAATTGCAGAATTGGAAGTTAAAGAAGAGTTAATATTAAAAGAAAAAGCTAATGTCCCCCGAAAATGAAAAAGCTGAAAAATCAACAAGAATGAATGGAATACTATTCTGAGTGTAAGAAGAAAATCTTACTGTCTATAGCATAATAATGACAAATGTAAATGATAACCTAACCTGTGATTGTTAAATGGTTTTTTTAAAGTGAAAGAAAAGCTTTAGAAAAATATGAAATATTTGTAGCACTGTAGACTTGGAAATACAGTAGCTTTTAACCCTCCATTGAATGCTTACTAGAGATTACCTCAATACTAATGAATTTTTTCCTAAAAAATACGGAAGAGGACGATTGCCAGTCTTGTCCTATACCTACTTAATGAACCTTTTTCTAGGAACCGTTTTATAATCTATTTTGCCTGCTCTAACCTAGTTGGTGAGTTTTCTATTGAGTTTCCGACCAGAGTGGTGGTAGCATGATATGACTTCGAGTTGCGAAGGATGTAGATAGTGAGTTATAGCATTTGTATCATATTATTAGACTATTTTCGTGTATTTGACAATGAGATTTCAAACTTTGCCAGATATTTAAAAATTATTAATGAACAACTATATTACTGTGCGGTAGTTTAAAATTATTTCTTATATTCAACATTATTTATTTGAAAATTTGCCAAAATGAATAAAATAAAACTAAAAAAAAGTTTCTAATGAGCATTGAAAAGGAAGAATGTGAAAATAAGACAGGCCTAAAGCAAAAATAATGTAACATGCTAAATAATTTTGAGTTACAATGCAGCATGTTGCATAAATATTTGTTATATTAGTTGATGTAAAAATCAGGCTAGTTTAAAAAAAAATTTTGTTTATAAAAATGTTTCACGACAACACTAGTTAAAACATCATGCCATAATTAAATGCAAACCAATGAAAAGCCTTTTCTGAATATATAGAGGGGGGGGGGGGTTCCGAACCATGCTCTGTTACCATGAGAAAATGCATTTCAATCTGCCTTCCAGTAGACATGCTAGACAGAGGACTGCCATCGGCTTGAAATCGTTAAATTTTTGTATTAAACTTTTAATAATTTGATTTTTTAAATTTATTAATAAAGGGAAAATGTCTTATAAGTAGCTTTGTTTAGTTTATTTTTGAATTATCAAAATTTAAATATGTTATAAGAGAAACCTGCGTAAAGATTTAATATTTGTAAGTTTAAGTTATTGCTGAGGTATGTTTTAAATTTAATTTCTTGATATTTTTCATAATTCTAATCAGTAAATATACAATACCAGCGTGCATTAAACTAGACTTGTCATAACCAATTGTATTTGTATTTTAATTCATGTTGTTAAACTCGCAAAAAGCAAAATTTTTTAAAGTGTAATATTTTAATTGGTTTTAAAATGTATTAATACAAACAAGAATTTTAATGCAACCTGCCTTCTTTAGAATGATTTAAATAGACAGCCAGTCTGCCTAAGTTAAGCCATAAGATACAATATAAAAAAGAAAAATGTATTTACTTATTTCCAGGAATAACTAAATTTGTTAATTCTTTGAAGCCGATGGGGGAAATTTTTCACAGATCTCTAGTAAGGCATCTATGTTAGCAAGATAGATAGAAACTGAAATTCTCAAAATGTTTTCTATATTCTCGTTTGTTAACCTAATACTGTTACTGGTCATCTGTACTGGTATTTTATGAACTTCAGATTACTGAATGTAGATTCACAGGTTACACATAGATACAGAAACAATATTTTCTGAGCATAGTCAGTTAAATTAGGAAATTTGTCTTTTCAAACCGTTTTCCAAAACTCATAGGGAGCTTTATCCTTTTTTTCTTCAAAAACACCATTGCCAACGAACTGCTGTTTTAATTCCTAACTGTCTGGTGCTTCAAAAAATAGTTCTCTTGGCCACGGTCAGCGTAGTGAGGATGCCTGATATAGAAGAACATGTCTTTGAGCATTGAAACATAAAATTTGACTAAATGTGTCTAAATGTTTTAAAAGAATAATTTACTTATTTTTTAAAGTAAGAGTTAATAAATATATTTTTTTATTCAACATGATTATGGAAAAATATGAACATAAAAGTCAGTACATACAATTTATTGATTATAATAATAAACTTTTGTCTGTACACTTGTAATAACATTCTTAATAAGTATAAATAATTTACATACAAACAAATAAACTAAAATTAGAATGACTAGATAAGACTAGGTAACCTATATTGACAAATTTTAAAATTACATAAATCACTGAATCCAGGAGTAACTGACTTAATAAATGGTTAACAACATTATCACATTTTAAGCAAAACTCTAATAGAACTGCATTCTAATCGTTCTCTCTTAAACCTGTTTGTCAAAATGTGCTTATGAAGAAATAGATAATTAGCTAATTGAAAAATTAGCTAAATCAATATCTGTGCAATTCATTATACAATTATGTGTCTTTTAAAACAGTTTTCAAAGTAGAAAATTAAATAGTTATCAACTCGGTTTTTCTTTTATTATTTAGGGTTTGTTGTAATTCATTGTAATTTAAGTTAGTTCAGAAAGTTATTAAGGCATTTAAACTTACTGCAATTCCTCATGGCCTAATATATCAGATTGTGGAGATTTGATCTTAGGTGAGCAATTGATATTTCTGTTGGCTATTTACAACTGTGTATGTTTGTAAATTTAAATGTTTTTCCAGTTATATCTGCAATAATTTTCAATCATTTGGATGAAATTTTGTAACATTCCAAAAATAAATTAAAGCAAACATAATAATCAACAAATAAATTTTATTGGAAAACATAAATTTAGAAATATAATTAGAATACAATGGTAAGGGAATGTAGCCTAAATACAACAATCAAAACTTCCAAAAATATAAAACTTTCCTAAAGGTAACACACTATGTATGAGGATGGTGTGTTCTATTTTCAGCTGCGATTGTGCAATATTTAATTTCATTTGCTACAGAATATTATTTTATGGGATATTAACTGAGTATGTGATTGTGGTTTAAAGGTTTGTATATTTTTTCATGGTTTCATTGAATAAATTTGTTGCTTTTTGAGTTGTTATAGGAATTTGTATTGGATGTTTTGCAGTTATGGTAAGTATAGAAATGTGTTGGCAGAGTTTTAGTGTGTGTTATATGATTATTTAGTGACTGATGTTTGATTAGTGTGACAGTATCTGTCTGTTAGTAATACAGTATTAGTTTATTTTGTTCAAGTTGTAACAATTGTGTATGAAATAATTATGGATTTTGAAAGCAAATTAATGAAAGGTATTATTAACTTGTTTTGTGCTATCTGTAAGGTATTTGTATGTATATTGTATTCTTAATATGGTAAGTTCATTTTTGGATTCAGGAATTCTGTTCAAGCATTAGTATTATTCACCAAGGATTAAACAGATTATCTGGGTTTGGTAGGCATTGTTGGTGGCAAGTTTTTCAAGGTAATAATTAGAAGATTGATTTGGTGGTGGTATTACAATAAATTGTGAATTTATATGTATGTAATTATTTAGTAGTGAGTAAGATAGTTCAAGAAAATTGAGACTGTTGTTTAATTTTGTTCCAATCAAATAAGTTAGGTTATGATGGTTAAAGCATAGAGATTTTATTGTTTATGTGTTTGGTAATAATTTCCTTTTTATGATATGACTGTGTTTGTATTTGTGATTTCTGTGTATTTCTGAACCCATTGGTATGCTATTTTTATGTATATATATGACACAGATTTTCTGTAAGTGGTATATGGTTTTTGTATGTAAATAGTTCTGTTAGTTTAATGATTTCATAAAACATATGTGCTTGATATGTTATTGTTATTTTTTTTTTTTTTGTAAATTATTTGCAGTAAAGTTTTTTTAAGAATGTTGATTCCTCATATAGAATTGTTTGAGTAATGGTGGTAAATAGTTGTGCGGGATTTTAATGTTTTAAAGTTGTCTTTTGATTTAGGTTAGTTTTATTTTTATAAACAATGATTATTGAATCATATATTATTGGTAATGGTTTTATCAGGTTGTTTAATCAATTTGGGCATCAGATGGGCTAACAAGTACATATTGGGATGTCTCTGTTTTGTAGAGTTGAAGTAGAGTTTGATATAAAAGTAGCCTATGTTAAAGCCTTGTATAGGCCTAGTATTTGTATCATGATTAAGCATTGGATCCTATTTGAAGTGATGCAATTATTTAATGCAATATTTTACTTTAAGGAAAAAGCTTATGATGTTAATTATGTTTTCCCTGCCTGATTTAGTTAGTATTATGTTACAAGTTAATTTTTAATATAATGGATTGTCTGTAACTTATATGTTACTTATTAAGATGGGTGGATATTGTTTTTGTTTATGTTAAATTTGCTGTTGTGTGGTTGTATGGCTGGCTAGTGGACTGTTTTAATGAATTGAATTTCATGATTAAAAGTTAAGATTTTTATTTTGTTTTTGCCTATATCTAGGTGTTAAGTTATGTTTGGATCTAAATCTATCAATTTTGCCCCTGTATAACTGACTGAAGTCTGCATCAATCAGTTATTATCCAAGTTAAAAATTGTAAAATATTTCCCAAAACATTTGTCCTAATAAAGCCTATAACTAATAAAGGCTATTAATAATATAAGCCTTTTTCTTTAGGAAAGCCTTTATATTTATGGAAGGTAACACTTTAACAAATATAGTGAAGTTAAAGATGGAAATAACACAAATTCCAGATCTTTTGTTATTCATTTTTTATAAAAAGTATGGGGCATTTAGTTTTTTAGTTAAATTGTAAAATATAAAACATATTTTAATGTAAATGGTCAGTTTGTATTGTGTGGGATTGTAGTTTTATTACCTTAAATTCAGACATTTATTTAAGGTTAAGATATATCCATCTTTCAACTTTATAAAATATTTATTGTTTAGAAATATAAGAAGTTTGTTCCACCTTTTAAATGGCAACAAGAAATTAGCCTTATGGATTTTGTGGTCTATGACCAAAGCTTTTATGTTTAAACTTGTGTAATTAACACTTTCTAAGTAATTAAAGTGATTATTACTTTATAATTAAAGCAAAGTTGTAAAAGATTCTTACTGGAAGTAACATTTACAATCACATTGATCAGGAGTGTTGAGTATGCTCAAAAATGTTACGTCTCAGTAAGTTTTTATTACATATTTACTCTAATTATAAGTATAATCAAATAATTTGTAGCTAAATGAATACTTGGAAGCTTACTTGTCGACGCGTTTTGGAACAATAGTTCCTTTTACGAAGTTAACCCTCGCCAACAGTAGAGGCTTAGCTTCGTAAAAGGAACAATTGTTTCGAAACGCGTGATAAGTAAGCTCTTAAGTATTCACTTAGTTAAGAATTATTTAATTATATTTTAATCAGTGAATTCAAGATGATTAGAACAAACAACTGTAAATATAAGTTCTGAAAGTATTGAATATATCAAGTTTAAACATAGAAGAAATTTATATTTTAGCAGTAAACTGATTCTCTTATTAATCGGTAAGAGATAATTGTTTCTTTTATATGTATACAGTTTGATAAGAATTGTCTTTCATATCACACCTATGAATTGTTTTTTTATCACTAAATTTTATTCACATACTGTCTAGTACATACCCCAGATTATGAGTTTACTTAGTAGATTCAGAGAAATAAAGTGTACATATTTCATTTTATGATTCCCCTTTCTCATGTCGATAATAATCATAATCTTCAATCAATTTAAGATAAGCACATTTAACTACACTTTAAACTCATTGTAAAGAGATAAATTATTAAAAATACTTTACGTGGGAAATGTCTTGATTTTTTTCAGAACCAAAACAATTCACTGTTCAGTGTTGCTGAAATACGAGTTTTGCATTAAATACAGTTTGTCTATCGGGTTTATTTGGCCCATAGCAGAATGTATTATTCCTTCGTGACTAGGTGTAGAACCAAGCTCTAAAGACAGTGTATCTGATCCGCCTTCATCCAGGTTAGTACTGTCATCTAAGGAGATGTCTGAACTGCAGAAGCTTTCTCCAGAGTGCGCAGGGTAAGTGTCTAAACATGAATAATCTTTGTCATGTATTTATTAATGTACACATTTTTTATTATTTTGTCTATATGTTAATAAATGACATATAAATGGTTTATTACACTTTTGCTGATTTTACCAGATTTTTGTTGACTAAAGGTTGTTAAATTGTTAACTTACACTTGGAGGAAACGTTTTCGTCTTATGACTTCTTCAGCCTTGTATTTTTGCTGCTAGGAATGCTGCAGTTGTGCTTCCTCGGTACCATTTTTTGAAAGTTAGAAGTGATGCGATCAAAGAGTATGTGTGATCTGTGCCGTGTTTGTTCATTTAGGATGTCATTTTTATGTGTGTTGCTATGTCTATATATTTCATACTGTTCTAGTGTGTTTAATTTATGGCCTTTGTTGCATGTGTGGAGGATGCTCATGTTATTTTCCATACTACTGCATGAGTGTTTAGTGTCCTTGGGGTGATTTTCGAAGGTGGGTTCAATTGTAGTGTGCAGTGTGCTTTTGTGTTCTTTATATCTTTCGGCGAAAGATCTGCCTATTTGTCCAATATAGAACTTATTGCAGCTGTTGCATTGTAGTTTGTATACTCCTGGGTTATTGTATGTGTTGGTATTGTTATTATTGCTGTGTCTGATAGCTGTTTGGCTTTTTTTTGTTGTTCTCTAAGCTACATTGTATCCTGCTCTTTTGAATTGGTGTGCTATTTTATTTGTGAGTTTGTTTATGTATGCGAGGGTGATGAATTTGTTTGTGTTCATGTTTTTGTTGTTTGTGTTGTTGTTACTGTTCTTGTTGAGTATTTTTCTGTGTAGTTTGTCTATTAAATAATTTTCATATCAGTTTTTGTGACCTAAATGATTGCGTTTAGTTCCTCTCTGTAGTTAGTAGTTTACATAGGTATTTTGTTTAGTCTGTGTAGTAAATGTTTGAATGCTGAGTGTTTATGTTGTATTGTTTGGTTCGATGTGTTGTGTATCAGTGTGTCTGTCATAGTTGGCTTGCGGTATATGTTGAATTTATGTTTGTTTTGATTTTTTGTAATGGTGATGTCTAAGATATTCAACGTTTTGTTGTTTTCAAATTCTGCAGTGAACAGGATATTTTTATGTATTTTGTTTATATGTGTTTGGAGTTGTTGGCATTGTCTTATGTTTCTTCAGTATAGTATTATAACGCCATCTACATATCTGTGCCAATATATTATCTTAACAGTTAATACAAACAAAACAGTTGTAAAACAAAACACTGCACTAAATTTTACCTTACTAGTAAATTTTATTGTCCTTAACATCAGTGAAACTTTAATGTTTTTATTGCAATAGTTAATTATTGATTACAATAACATTCTAAGTTTAAGGTAGGTTGGATTTTATTATTTTGAGTATCATAGTTGTCTGGCATTTCGTACTTTATCACACTAATTTTTATTGACACATTTTGGAGAACCTCCATCAATGAGAATTTCCTACAAACTGTAGTTAATTGTTGGAAAATTAATGGGACAGTGATAACAATGGTAGATAACTCAAAATATTAGTAATTAACTGCTCCCTAATTTATAATTTAATTGAATTTATGTAAAATTTACTTAGGCAAAACTTTTTCAGTAGCACTACGTAAAATTTGTCAGTGTCTCCTGAATTGAAAGATAGGCTCCATGAAGTAATAAATGATATTAAGGAAGTAATGAAGTAATAAATATTTTTTTAGCTTGTTTATGAGTAAAGGATATAAATAAATAAATAACTGCAAGAATTCACAATTATAAACACTTTATTATCATACATGTTTCGGTGACTTATGTCATCATCATTATTGTTACTACTATAAAATCACCATTGCAACGATTTTGTAGTAGTATCACTGATGAAGATGACCTAACTCATAAAAATGAGTTTTATAATAAAGGGTTTATAATCGTGAGCTTGTGTACAGTTATTTATTTATTTGTAATGAAATAATGTACACCAAAATTGAGGTCAACTCACAACCAGGTAGCTTGAGTTATGAGATTTTATTTTAATATTTTTTTAAAGGGAAATCTATTCTCTGAGTACATTGTTTTCATAAAGTTCTGGTTTATAGAATCACCTTACATTTATAAAATTTTGTTTGTTTTGTAAAGTAAGGTTATTTCTTTCTTTTTATTTATTTTTAAATTTGGTGTGTTAATGCCACATTTTATTATTTCCTCCATGTTCTTTAGACTTTTCTACATCACCAAGGTACAATATTATTTTAGAGTATCAATGATGTGTTGATGGTTATGTTTATAAATAGGCCTACCTGTTAAATAACATTATTATTATAATAACGGATAATTTACAGCCCAGAAACTCCTTTTTGCCGTTTATATATGTCTAACCTTTGCGAATTATTAAATAAATATTACCTAATTGTTCATTTCATAATAAACCAATAAAATTATTTCAGTTGAGTGAAATGAACCAACCATGCACATAGGATGGCTGTTTTATGATCATGACCAGTTTATAGCAAACAATGGTAAATGTTTACAAAAAAGTAAAAAATGGTGTTTATTTTACATAACTATGCATTACGCTCATAAGCCAATAAAAAAGGTCAAGATGGAAGATGCAACAAACAATACAAAAAGCCTAAGGTTACACAGATAGAGATGTGTACAAGGAGAGACTAAAACATATTGACAAAACCATAAAAGCAGCAAAAAGTCAAGATAATATTTAGTATTGTAACAGATGTTTTAATTATTTGCTCAGAGTTCAACGCTATCTGGGTCATAATACATTCAATTAACACATATCAAACTGTTTGTGACATATGTTCTGATGGTATCACTAAATTTATCATTTAAACATAACAATAAAAGGGTACAAATACTGTGATTGTAAAAAAAGTATATTTATAGACCAAATACCACGAAGTATGATTGTGTATATATTTATTTATTGGATTGAAATTTGCTGACAAGAATAACTGTTGTTATCTAGAAAGTAAATATTTGTACTCTTTCTTATAGTGCAGAAACTAATGACAATTGCTGAGTTACAATTAAGCAGAGAAATATAAAGATTCATTCAAATATTATGAGTTACCATATTGTTGAATAGTTCAACTTGAACACAATTTACTGTTTTTATTACATTTTGTTATAGCACAAAAATTTCAAAACAGTGAATAATCATTTAGATATCTATTATTTTATTGTAAAGAACGTGATTAAATTTTCAATTTCTTTATGGAGTGGTTAACTGTTAATAGTCGTAAGTTTTGAGGTAATGTTTTAGTTTCACTAACACTGGTTGGTTACTTACACCTCTACTTAGGTTTATGACCTCAGTAGATAAATCTCTGTGACCTTGGTAGATATCAGATTTAAAAACCTTAATATTTAACCTTACATTTCAACCATTGACTGGTATTGGATGCTTAGGCCAGAATTACTGTTTGTGACTTTAGTTAAAGGCACACACACACATACACACACACACACACACACATTCACACAACACACACACAAACAAACACTCGCACAACACACACACACACACACACACACACACACACACACACACACACACACACACACTCACACACACACACACACACTCACACACACAAACATTCACACAACACACATACACAAACAAACACTCACACAACACACACACACACACACACACACACACACACACACACACACACACACACAAACATTCACACAACATACACACAAACAAACACTCACACAACACACACACACTCACACACACAAACATTCATACAACACACTCACACAAAACTGTTCTTTACTCCATCAGATAACTGTTCTTCACTCCATCAGATAACTGTTCTTTACTCCATCAGATAACTGTTCTTTACTCCATCAGGTAACTGTTCTTTACTCCATCAGATAACTGTTCTTTACTCCATCAGATAACTGTTCTTTACTCCATCAGATAACTGTTCTTTACTCCATCAGATAACTGTTCTTTACTCCATCAGATAACTGTTCTTCACTCCATCAGATAACTGTTCTTTACTCCATCAGATAACTGTTTTTCACTCCATCAGATAACTGTTCTTTACTCCATCAGATAACTGTTCTTTACTCCATCAGATAACTGTTCTTTACTCCATCAGATAACTGTTCTTTACTCCATCAGATAACTGTTTTTCATTCCATCAGATAACTGTTTTTCCCTCCATCAGATAACTGTTCTTTACTCCATCAGATAACTGTTCTTCACTCCATCAGATAACTGTTCTTTACTCCATCAGATAACTGTTTTTCATTCCATCAGATAACTGTTTTTCCCTCCATCAGATAACTGTTCTTCACTCCATCAGATAACTGTTCTTTACTCCATCAGATAACTGTTTTTCATTCCATCAGATAACTGTTTTTCCCTCCATCAGATAACTGTTCTTTACTCCATCAGATAACTGTTCTTTACTCCATCAGATAACTGTTTTTCATTCCATCAGATAACTGTTTTTCCCTCCATCAGATAAGTGTTCTTTACTCCATCAGATAACTGTTCTTTACTCCATCAGATAACTGTTCTTTACTCCATCAGATAACTGTTTTTCATTCCATCAGATAACTGTTTTTCCCTCCATCAGATAACTGTTCTTCACTCCATCAGATAACTGTTCTTTACTCCATCAGATAACTGCTCTTTACTCCATCAGATAACTGTTCTTTACTCCATCAGATAACTGTTTTTCATTCCATCAGATAACTGTTTTTCCCTCCATCAGATAACTGTTCTTTACTCCATCAGATAACTGTTCTTTACTCCATCAGATAACTGTTCTTTACTCCATCAGATAACTGTTTTTCATTCCATCAGATAACTGTTTTTCCCTCCATCAGATAACTGTTCTTTACTCCATCAGATAACTGTTCTTTACTCCATCAGATAACTGTTCTTTACTCCATCAGATAACTGTTTTTCATTCCATCAGATAACTGTTTTTCCCTCCATCAGATAACTGTTCTTCACTCCATCAGATAACTGTTCTTTACTCCATCAGATAACTGTTTTTCATTCCATCAGATAACTGTTTTTCCCTCCATCAGATAACTGTTCTTTACTCCATCAGATAACTGTTCTTTACTCCATCAGATAACTGTTTTTCATTCCATCAGATAACTGTTTTTCCCTCCATCAGATAACTGTTCTTTACTCCATCAGATAACTGTTCTTTACTCCATCAGATAACTGTTCTTTACTCCATCAGATAACTGTTTTTCATTCCATCAGATAACTATTTTTCCCTCCATCAGATAACTGTTCTTTACTCCATCAGATAACTGTTCTTTACTCCATCAGATAACTGTTTTTCATTCCATCAGATAACTGTTTTTCCCTCCATCAGATAACTGTTCTTTACTCCATCAGATAACTGTTTTTCATTCCATCAGATAACTGTTTTTCCCTCCATCAGATAACTGTTCTTTACTCCATCAGATAACTGTTCTTTACTCCATCAGATAACTGTTCTTTACTCCATCAGATAACTCTTCTTTACTCCATCAGATAACTGTTTTTCATTCCATCAGATAACTGTTTTTCCCTCCATCAGATAACTGTTCTTTACTCCATCAGATAACTGTTCTTTACTCCATCAGATAACTGTTTTTCATTCCATCAGATAACTGTTTTTCCCTCCATCAGATAACTGTTCTTTACTCCATCAGATAACTGTTTTTCATTCCATCAGATAACTGTTTTTCCCTCCATCAGATAACTGTTCTTTACTCCATCAGATAACTGTTCTTTACTCCATCAGATAACTGTTCTTTACTCCATCAGATAACTGTTCTTTACTCCATCAGATAACTGTTCTTCACTCCATCAGATAACTGTTCTTTACTCCATCAGATAACTGTTTTTCACTCCATCAGATAACTGTTCTTTACTCCATCAGATAACTGTTCTTTACGCCATCAGATAACTGTTCTTTACTCCATCAGATAACTGTTCTTTACTCCATCAGATAACTGTTTTTCATTCCATCAGATAACTGTTTTTCCCTCCATCAGATAACTGTTCTTTACTCCATCAGATAACTGTTCTTTACTCCATCAGATAACTGTTCTTCACTCCATCAGATAACTGTTCTTTACTCCATCAGATAACTGTTTTTCATTCCATCAGATAACTGTTTTTCCCTCCATCAGATAACTGTTCTTCACTCCATCAGATAACTGTTCTTTACTCCATCAGATAACTGTTTTTCATTCCATCAGATAACTGTTTTTCCCTCCATCAGATAACTGTTCTTTACTCCATCAGATAACTGTTCTTTACTCCATCAGATAACTGTTTTTCATTCCATCAGATAACTGTTTTTCCCTCCATCAGATAACTGTTCTTTACTCCATCAGATAACTGTTTTTCATTCCATCAGATAACTGTTCTTCACTCCATCAGATAACTGTTCTTTACTCCATCAGATAACTGTTCTTTACTCCATCAGATAACTGTTCTTTACTCCATCAGATAACTGTTTTTCATTCCATCAGATAACTGTTTTTCCCTCCATCAGATAACTGTTCTTTACTCCATCAGATAACTGTTCTTTACTCCATCAGATAACTGTTCTTTACTCCATCAGATAACTGTTTTTCATTCCATCAGATAACTGTTTTTCCCTCCATCAGATAACTGTTCTTTACTCCATCAGATAACTGTTCTTTACTCCATCAGATAACTGTTCTTTACTCCATCAGATAACTGTTTTTCATTCCATCAGATAACTGTTTTTCCCTCCATCAGATAACTGTTCTTCACTCCATCAGATAACTGTTCTTTACTCCATCAGATAACTGTTTTTCATTCCATCAGATAACTGTTTTTCCCTCCATCAGATAACTGTTCTTTACTCCATCAGATAACTGTTCTTTACTCCATCAGATAACTGTTTTTCATTCCATCAGATAACTGTTTTTCATTCCATCAGATAACTGTTATTTACTCCATCAGATAACTGTTCTTTACTCCATCAGATAACTGTTCTTTACTCCATCAGATAACTGTTTTTCATTCCATCAGATAACTGTTTTTCCCTCCATCAGATAACTGTTCTTTACTCCATCAGATAACTGTTCTTTACTCCATCAGATAACTGTTTTTCATTCCATCAGATAACTGTTTTTCCCTCCATCAGATAACTGTTCTTTACTCCATCAGATAACTGTTTTTCATTCCATCAGATAACTGTTTTTCCCTCCATCAGATAACTGTTCTTTACTCCATCAGATAACTGTTCTTTACTCCATCAGATAACTGTTCTTTACTCCATCAGATAACTGTTCTTTACTCCATCAGATAACTGTTTTTCATTCCATCAGATAACTGTTTTTCCCTCCATCAGATAACTGTTCTTTACTCCATCAGATAACTGTTCTTTACTCCATCAGATAACTGTTTTTCATTCCATCAGATAACTGTTTTTCCCTCCATCAGATAACTGTTCTTTACTCCATCAGATAACTGTTTTTCATTCCATCAGATAACTGTTTTTCCCTCCATCAGATAACTGTTCTTTACTCCATCAGATAACTGTTCTTTACTCCATCAGATAACTGTTCTTTACTCCATCAGATAACTGTTCTTTACTCCATCAGATAACTGTTCTTCACTCCATCAGATAACTGTTCTTTACTCCATCAGATAACTTTTTTTTCACTCCATCAGATAACTGTTCTTTACTCCATCAGATAACTGTTCTTTACTCCATCAGATAACTGTTCTTTACTCCATCAGATAACTGTTCTTTACTCCATCAGATAACTGTTTTTCATTCCATCAGATAACTGTTTTTCCCTCCATCAGATAACTGTTCTTTACTCCATCAGATAACTGTTCTTTACTCCATCAGATAACTGTTCTTCACTCCATCAGATAACTGTTCTTTACTCCATCAGATAACTGTTTTTCATTCCATCAGATAACTGTTTTTCCCTCCATCAGATAACTGTTCTTCACTCCATCAGATAACTGTTCTTTACTCCATCAGATAACTGTTTTTCATTCCATCAGATAACTGTTTTTCCCTCCATCAGATAACTGTTCTTTACTCCATCAGATAACTGTTCTTTACTCCATCAGATAACTGTTTTTCATTCCATCAGATAACTGTTTTTCCCTCCATCAGATAACTGTTCTTTACTCCATCAGATAACTGTTCTTTACTCCATCAGATAACTGTTCTTTACTCCATCAGATAACTGTTTTTCATTCCATCAGATAACTGTTTTTCCCTCCATCAGATAACTGTTCTTCACTCCATCAGATAACTGTTCTTTACTCCATCAGATAACTGTTCTTTACTCTATCAGATAACTGTTCTTTACTCCATCAGATAACTGTTCTTTACTCCATCAGATAACTGTTCTTTACTCCATCAGATAACTGTTCTTTACTCCATCAGATAACTGTTCTTTACTCCATCAGATAACTGTTCTTTACTCCATCAGATAACTGTTCTTTACTCCATCAGATAACTGTTCTTTACTCCATCAGATAACTGTTTTTCATTCCATCAGATAACTGTTTTTCCCTCCATCAGATAACTGTTCTTTACTCCATCAGATAACTGTTCTTTACTCCATCAGATAACTGTTCTTTACTCCATCAGATAACTGTTCTTTACTCCATCAGATAACTGTTCTTTACTCCATCAGATAACTGTTCTTTACTCCATCAGATAACTGTTCTTTACTCCATCAGATAACTGTTCTTTACTCCATCAGATAACTGTTTTTCATTCCATCAGATAACTGTTTTTCCCTCCATCAGATAACTGTTCTTTACTCCATCAGATAACTGTTCTTTACTCCATCAGATAACTGTTCTTTACTCCATCAGATAACTGTTTTTCATTCCATCAGATAACTGTTTTTCCCTCCATCAGATAACTGTTCTTTACTCCATCAGATAACTGTTCTTTACTCCATCAGATAACTGTTCTTTACTCCATCAGATAACTGTTTTTCATTCCATCAGATAACTGTTTTTCCCTCCATCAGATAACTGTTCTTCACTCCATCAGATAACTGTTCTTTACTCCATCAGATAACTGTTCTTTACTCCATCAGATAACTGTTCTTTACTCCATCCGATAACTGTTCTTTACTCCATCAGATAACTGTTCTTTACTCCATCAGATAACTGTTCTTTACTCCATCAGATAACTGTTCTTTACTCCATCAGATAACTGTTCTTTACTCCATCAGATAACTGTTCTTTACTCCATCAGATAACTGTTCTACTCCATCAGATAACTGTTTTTCATTCCATCAGATAACTGTTTTTCCCTCCATCAGATAACTGTTCTTTACTCCATCAGATAACTGTTCTTTACTCCATCAGATAACTGTTCTTTACTCCATCAGATAACTGTTCTTTACTCCATCAGATAACTGTTCTTTACTCCATCAGATAACTGTTCTTTACTCCATCAGATAACTGTTCTTTACTCCATCAGATAACTGTTCTTTACTCCATCAGATAACTGTTTTTCATTCCATCAGATAACTGTTTTTCCCTCCATCAGATAACTGTTCTTTACTCCATCAGATAACTGTTCTTTACTCCATCAGATAACTGTTCTTTACTCCATCAGATAACTGTTTTTCATTCCATCAGATAACTGTTTTTCCCTCCATCAGATAACTGTTCTTCACTCCATCAGATAACTGTTCTTTACTTCATCAGATAACTGTTTTTCATTCCATCAGATAACTGTTTTTCCCTCCATCAGATAACTGTTCTTTACTCCATCAGATAACTGTTCTTTACTCCATCAGATAACTGTTTTTCATTCCATCAGATAACTGTTTTTCCCTCCATCAGATAACTGTTCTTTACTCCATCAGATAACTGTTTTTCCCTCCATCAGATAACTGTTCTTTACTCCATCAGATAACTGTTTTTCCCTCCATCAGATAACTGTTCTTCACTCCATCAGATAACTGTTCTTTACTCCATCAGATAACTGTTTTTCATTCCATCAGATAACTGTTTTTCCCTCCATCAGATAACTGTTCTTTACTCCATCAGATAACTGTTCTTTACTCCATCAGATAACTGTTCTTTACTCCATCAGATAACTGTTCTTTACTCCATCAGATAACTGTTCTTTACTCCATCAGATAACTGTTCTTTACTCCATCAGATAACTGTTCTTTACTCCATCAGATAACTGTTCTTTACTCCATCAGATAACTGTTCTTTACTCCATCAGATAACTGTTCTTTACTCCATCAGATAACTGTTCTTTACTCCGTCAGATAACTGTTCTTTACTCCATCAGATAACTGTTCTTTACTCCATCAGATAACTGTTCTTCACTCCATCAGATAACTGTGTTTATTAAGGAATTAAACTTAACCACTTGAATTATGTTTCTTCCTCTTTCGTATTTCCAAAGAAAATCATACTTTATCCTACCATTTATCTCTCTTCTCCCTACCAATGGTGGTATCTATTTTCCCTTTTAAAAAAATCAATAAACGTATAGGGAGTGCAAAAACTACAATTTATTTTATATTTTTGGCCTAAAAGAATATGATGAAATGCCTAGGAAGGAGTCATAAAGCGAAGGACGAGAATCCTCAATGGTTCTGAGAGATAGGAAAAACCACTTAAGTTGGTGCCATTTGATAAAGGTAACTTTGTACAAGGCCATAATCTCTACTGACTACCTCTTAAAGTTTGTTTCAATGAGAAGTATACAGACAATTAAATATGAGTAAAATATTTTTCTCTAAACAGGCCAGTTTTAAAATTAATGTCTATTTCCAGTTGTTTGTTATAAATATAAAAATTGTTTTTTAAACTTTCATAATGAAAATTTTATTAAAAAGTAAACTTTTAATGATAATGTTAGCTATCTGTTGGTGATTCTAATAATAAATACACAAAAACATCTTAACCACAAACCTTCTTTATTTTACCCTCGGTGATTCTAAGTTAACTTATACAGCAGATTTGGTGACTTAGGCCTGTAAATTTCAAATAATTTAACAAATAAATCCTAATTTTAATGTATAAAGGCTTATTTTAATAACTTGATGCAAAATAAGATTTAGGCCTACAGTCTTACCTTCAGGAGAGTAGGGGTTGTTTGGATTTAAAGGCTGACTACTTGATGTTGGGTAGACAGTGTCTGATGAGTCATGCATACTCAGGCCATTTATACTCAAGTAATGGTCTGAAAATAAAATATTACATTAATATAAGTGTGAAAATTTATTTGGGTAAATTAACAGTTAATTATATTTTACAAAAAATGTCATCCTTCAATACGCTTGCAGGCTAGGTGCTGTATATAAGGATTTGAGTCCTTGAAACTTTTTAAATTACCATTAGGTATGGTTGATCTTGTGACTTTAACGGATCGGTGATTTTAGTGACAGCGCCAGGTTTGGAACAGGGACTTTTACCGGTGACTTTAGTACCGGTGACAAGGGATACTGAGACTGCTCTGTATGTGCCTATAACAAACAGGCAGGGTGCCAAACTGGTGAAATGACTCCACACCTCGTTTTTTTTTGGAAGGCTCATTTTATTTAAAAATAAACTACGAAAATAAGAACAAACAACCGAGTGCGAAATAGCTTCTACTGTTTATAACATTGTCACTATCTTGAAACCTGACACAAATTGATCACCCACACACGATGTAAAAGAGTAGAACCAGTGACAGCGACAAATCAACCAGTAACAGCCTTTTCACCCAGTGACTGCGACTTTTTGCTCAATCACAACAGAGGCAACTTCCGATCGATAGATTGTCACTAGAACTGGCATTTTCCATATTTTGTCACTGGTACCACTAGGGACAAACGAGTCACCGTGACAGAAAATATCGACCATCCCGAATTGCCACCTTGTTCTAACCTAAAATTAAAAAAAAACATCCTGAGACAAAACTCTTTCGAATGTACTAATCGATATTGTATAATATAACTAGGCATTTCGTTGAGCTCTACTGGTTTTAAATGCATGTGTTCAATAATGCGGTTAATGTGTATGTAATTAATATTGAGTATGTTTTTATTTTGTGTTTGTTATGTTTGTAAATTTCACATTATTGTAGTGTTGGCAAATGGTACCTTGTAGTTGATTTTTAAGATACAGTTGATGTTTGAGTAACTTCATTATTTGGAGGGACATTTTAGTTTAAGAGTAATTTGTATCTTTGTTGAAAAACTGCCATCTGTTTCTCTAATGTAGAATGTATTACAGTCTGAACAGTTTAGTTTGTATACACTTGTTATGAATATTTTTCGTGTTTTTGTAACATTGTGTCTTGCAGATAAATTGGTTTTTATCTTTATTTACTATATTGTACCTTGTTATTTAGAACCTTTAGGAGGTCCTATTTGAAGTATTTTTAAATTTATGTGAGCGTGGTTGTCTATAACTACAGTACAGTTTCTCATAATACTAATCCGAAGCAATTCTTTGTTGGCATTCTATTCGTTCAAGGAAGCTTTACGCTGAACAAGAAACATCTGTTGGTATAGCTTCAAGACGAGGTATAACCTCCACAAACTCTTATTAAACAAGACCTAATAAGTTACTTCATTAAATATAGCTTAATTCGTTAACAAGTCGTTGCATTAAATAACTAGAATATTAATTCATTCAATTCCTTCTATTAGCTCACACTCTATATATAGGCCTATATCTTGTACAAATTTTCAATTGTTAATAAAATACGTTTGTATTCTTCCAATCAAGTTCAAATACATTTTATTTAACCTGTAGCTGATGACAATTGATGTTAACACGATTTTCCAAATATTTATTCATTAATTAAATTTAAATACGTTGATGTTTCGGTCGGATTCGAACTGAATGTCTACATGTTTGCAATCCAGTACTTGGGCATTGTGTCAACTTTCCCATAGATAGAGATATTTTAAAGAGGTAGGCCTATACGAAATTATATGAGAAAGGTTCCTTGCAATAATGCAGCATTACAAGAGACGGATAAAGTGAGAAAATTCATTATAGACCACCATCAGCTTCATAAATTAGAAACGAAATAAAAAGCTAATAAATTTTAACAAACAAAAATAATAGTCCAATACTATATACTGTATGGAGAGGAAAATAGAAAATTGCATGAAAATTCGCTTTCTATTTTGCCACTTAATATTATGATTCTGTCATATATATATATATATATATATATATATATATATATATATATATATATATATATTAATTGTGATTATAAAATACAAACTAACTAAAATAAAATTCTTTTTTGACCTCAGTGGGAATTGACTAGACATTTTTTTTATATTAATTGTTATCGTTTACATATTAGAAAATTAAATAATTTAACTTACAGCCAATTTGCAATACATAATGTGACATAACCTACGAGTAATAAAAACAGCTGTTTGTATGAAATCACACGTTATCACACAGTTATATTACATACACACTATTCTGAATATGTAAACAATTCCTATTAAAAATAATCTAAACATAACCTCAAAGTGAAGATGAATCAGCTGTTAGCTTAACCTACCGCCATGTTGGATTTTAGAAATTCGGAAAACTATAAAACAGAGAAAGAACATCGTACACATTGCTATAGCAATACAGAGGAAGAAGTTGATATACATTTTCCTAAGTACCCCTGATAGACGACGTCACGTTCTCCTAAATTACTGTCTAGAAGTATAGTTAAAAGCTGAAGAACAGGATCTGTTTTACTTAGAAAATGATTTATAATAATCATGCACGACTTTTTGAATATTCTGGAACATGATAAACTTAGAAAGAAAAGCAAGCCCCAGAAATTTAGAGTTTTTACGAACGGCAAAGAAACGGAACAAAACACAAACTAACGGAAAGCAATACAAAATGATGCTTATTCTTTACCTAAAATTGAAATCCTCCAACACATTTTATAAAGTTAAAATAATTTATTATTAATTTGGCCTATTTGTAATGAACAAAATTATTGTCATCTAAAATTTTTTTGCCAATTCTTACTATGATCACTGGATAGAGGTTCTTGTTTAATGGTTTTCTCCCTTTTGTCTTCCTTTTCCCCGGGCGACTTATCGGAATCTTGTTTTGCCTTTCTTTGGATCTTCTTCATCTTTGCTCTTTGGTTTTGAAACCACACTTGAACAACTCTTACACTCAGCCCTGTTTCTTTCGCCAGAGCTTCTCTAACCTGCATACATGAAACAAACCATTAACGCCATTAAGAAGAGTTTTCTGTTAAAGTTTTATATTCTAATAACAACTACGATAAAGAAGATAACTGTATTAAGAAGCACACAAAAAAGTCAAACGAAAAACATGTTAAGAAATATTTTATCTGATGTCTTTTTTATTTTCGTTTCTAGTTTTCGATCAGACTGTGTAATTGTTGTATTTGGGCGAGGTTCTAATACATTTTTTCGCTGCTTGAATTTTGATGAGGTTCTAATTTTTGTTAACAATGTTCTAATTCTTGTAAAAGATATCTTTGAGTTATAAAAACAGATTTTCATTCTGACATTTGTACTATAAATGTTTCTAACATGTTGTCTATTACCTTTCGACAAGGTTTTGGGCTGACTTCGAAAGAAGCTTTGAATTGTCTTCTTTGAGCAGACGTAAGAATTGTCCTCGGTCTCTTCGGGCCGCGTCTTCCGTCTCTAGGCCTGTTCTCATCTAGCAGCATGTCATCTACGAAAACAAAGCAACATACATTAAATATTTTTACCTACTTAAGTATTTTTAACAATTTCTCAAGATATATGTTGGGCATATCCTACACTATACGACTGTAGCAATATCTGTAGGATTAAATATATTTATATACTCGTATTACATAAATATTTATATTAAAAGTCGAAAAAAATTATTTGTTTTTTTTTACCTAATCAGCTTCATTTTCTTACTGAGATTGTAAATCTATACCAAATATAAATAAAATGGGAGTGACGTAATGCCAGTGTTGAAAACCTCACGAATAAAGTAACTTATTTACGTTTTTGACCAATATTTAAACTGAGAGAAGTAGTGATTTAAAAATTATCCCTGAATATGAAATATTTTTAGTAGGAAATATGCAACAGAAACACAAGTTATATATTGTGTTAGTAATTATATAAACTATATGCTAGTATACTATGAACATATAACTTAACACTATGGTTAAACCGCTTGGCTAATGAGTGAACATAGAGGTGGAACATTTACTGACGAGATAACCGTCACAAACAGTCAGAAAACAGAGATAACGTCACGCCCTTATAAGGCTACTTGATTATCCATCTTACTGTTAAATAGAACCTCAACTCTACCTGACGGGCTGGCCTGTTGCAGCAGAAACATCTCCTTCTCGAAGTCGGGTCGGCAAAACAGCTGACCACCTCGCAAAACAAACTGCTCTCCTTTCTGCAACGGCTGGCAGCACACGACGCACAAGAAGCAAGGCAGGTGGAAGACATGCTGCTGCGCTCGCATCACCATCTCATGCGGAAGGAGGCGATCGCCGCATCGAGAACACTTCACCCCGAACAATCTGTGCCAATCAAACACTCGCATCAGATAAATCAAACAATAATAATACTCGTAGATAATTGATTTGGATTGAAATAGGGGTGGTGGGTAAACACTTCTGCATGACCTTGAACAATAACCCTTCCCAGCCGACCCATGTCTCCCTCTACCGAAACCAATTGTTCTTCGTTTTCGTACTTTAAATTCTAGTATTTTACTTTATTATGTACAGAATTTAGCCTTTGCGTTAAATAATAATTTTAATAATAGGGTATAACAATAATATGTTCTAATAGTAATAGTATCTAATAATGATAATAGTAGGGTCTAATAATAATAATAATAATAATAGTAATAATAAAAATAATATGGTAGATGCACTTTTTCCTGATCACCAACGTCCAGTCCCACTTGGAGCACCATGTGCGAATATTGATGTTCCTTTGTTCACTGAAGCAGAATTGTTGACGGCAGTAATGTCTTTAAAAAATGGAAAGGCCCCAGGACAGGTCGGAGTCCTATCGGAGGTATTAAAGATTGTCGCCCGAACCCAGCCATATCTTTTACTGGATATGTTCAATGCTTGTTTGAAGGTAGGCATATTTTCTTCTCCCTGGAAAGTGGCGTGGCTGGTGCTGATTAATAATGGGAAGGGATCTTCCGACTCTCCGTCATCATACAGACCGTTGTGCATTCTGGAAACGACAGGGAAGGTAATGGAAAAGCTGATAAAACCGAGGCTGAAAACGCAACACAAGCAGCAGGAGGCCTTACCATGAATCAACATGGGTTTCGGGAGGGCCATTCGACAATAACGGTGATAAAACAGGTGATAGAGGCTAGGGAAATGGGAGATCGCGTGTGTCATGGAGCCAGACCTATTGTCCTGCTGGTGACACTAGATGTCGAAAATGCTTTCAACTTGGTCTGTTGGTCAGCTATAATTGAGGCCCTAGAGCAAAAGTTCATTGTTACACAATATCTACTGACTGTTATCAGAGATTACCTGAGAGATCGCGGGCTGACTTGGACGGCCGAGGGAAGACAGTGGACAAAGGAAATTACAGCTGGGGCAGCTCAAAGGTCAGTATTGGGACCAGACCTGTGGAACGTGGCATATGATGGCCTGCTTAGATTAGAAATGCCAGACGACGTATATCTGGTGGGCTACGCTGACGACGTTGCGGCTGTCATTACAGCCCATAGCACCGAGTTGGAGCAGGTGCGGCTGAACCAGGTCATGTAAAGGATTAACCGATGGATGGATGATTGGAGTTAGCAGTTTCCAAGACGGAGATGGTGCTGCTGACAAGATCGAGGTTGCCGATGGTAGTTCCAATGCTAGTGGGAGAGGAGACTATCTACACTAGGAGAACGGCCAAATATCTTGGAGTAGTAATGGACAACAAGCTTACGTGCGGGGAACATCTTCGTATGACCTGTGACAAGGCTGCGGTGGCGACCTCGTCACTCGCGAGATTAATGGCCAATGTCGACGGCTCAAGTGCAAGCAGGCGCTGGCTCCTGTGGTGTAATCTGTCTTGCTGTGCGGCGCTGAAGTCTGGGCAGATGCTGTTAAAACACGTAGAAATTGTGTCAGATTAAACTCATTACAGAGAATGGGGGCGTTAAGAATTGCGAGTGCCTACCGTACTGTTTCGTTGGCTGCAGTGTTGGTGGTGGCAGGTATTATGCCAATTGACTTATTGGCTCAAAAGAGGAAACTTGCCTATACCTCCAACAAGGATGTAGGTAAAGTGGAGGCAGCGAAGAGAGCTAGGGCCAAAACCATGGCTGAGTGGCAGCAGCGATGGAATACTGAACCAACAGGGAGAGGAAGTTCATCCTGATTAACAAAGTGAAGGAGTGGACAGAACGCAAACACGGAGAAGTTAGTTTTTTCATGACACAATTTCTGACAGGCCACGGCTATTTCCGTGCATATCTTTATAGGATGGGAAAAGTCTTATCAAAGTATTTCCGGGTGTGTAACGACTGTATTGATGACGCAAGACACACATTTTTTGAGTGTGGCAGATTCGCAGACCAGAGGAGCCGGTTGATGGCACGTTCCGCGGGTCTCTCCCCAAAGAATATCGTTCGGATGATGCTTGCTTCTGAAGACAATTGGAGGATTGTAGAATGGTACATCGAAACCATCCTACGCTGTAAAAAAGAAGAGGGATGGTTAGATCCATGATAGTGGTCACTAGATAAAAGGCACCACCTCGAAGTAATGCCTCGGCGGTCCCGGGGTGGAATCTCTGCCTGGAAAAGACGGGTTTTAGTGGGTATACTCTCTAGTCGAGAGGAGTCCCACACTATGTGCATAAAGCATTTCCCGTCGTTAAAAATAAATAAATAAATAATAATAATAATAGGGCCTAGTTCTGATAATAATAGGGTCTAATGATAATAATAATAATAATAGGGTCTAGTACTGATAATAATGGGGTCTAATGATAATAATAATAATAATAGGGTTTAGTACTGATAATAATGGGGTCTAATGATAATAATAATAGGGTCTAGTACTGATAATAATGGGGTCTAATGATAATAATAATAATAATAATAGGGTCTAGTACTGATAATAATGGGGGTCTAATGATAATGATAATAATAACAATAATAATAATAATAATAATAGGGTCTAGTACTAATCATAATGAGGGTCTAATGATAATAATAATAATAATAATATTAACAGACTATTAATATTAGTTAGTATTAATAATAAAATACAATGAAATAAATTATCTTTTAATACTTTGCTACTTTGAAAAATTTACGTTTCAATTTTAATATTTACTAATGTCGAAAATAATGTTAGTTGAATCCAATGGCACAGATTAGTGCAAATACAGGTTAGGGCTTCATTCATGAAGAGCAACACGTCGTTTTGTCGAATTACGATGAGGTGACATATATTTTCGTTTCTTATCACGATTCCAACAATGCTATTTCTTACTTACAATTACTTGAGCTATAAAAAGGCTCACATTTGTTATAAAAATGAGCTTGTTATTTCATACCGAAGCTAATTTATGATCGAATTTATCTAGTATAGACCTTCTCATGCAAGTCTGTGTTTTGACAGTTCTTATTATGTTTGTAAGAAAGTATTTATACACTGACCCTTTTACCTCCCAACTCGCCTACTGCGATCTCTCAAGGCCAAGTGCACGGTTACGTGGTCCACACTATACCTCTATAGCGTTGCAGAGTGTTCTATGCTCGCTGACAGGTTATCAATCCGTATTAATTACAATTTGAAATCTTCACTTCCAGAAGTCATTCTTTGCAACGTAATGCCCAAATCTATGACGTAAACATTTACATTATGAAACAACTTGTGTTAAATTCCATGAAAAAGGGAACGCGTTGTTTTTAAAATGTTTGCATTTTCTTGTTTAAAAGTAAAATTTTACTAATTTGTTTCGTAATGAATTTCCACGTTATGAAAAGACTTAGCCTCAAAATATTAAGTTTCCAGCTGCAATAGTTCCTGCTATACATTGATCAGGTAGTCAATCAGGACATCGAATTATATGTATAGAAGAAGAAGATTGACAAGCGTTAGTGGAATCGCCTCGACTGAGGACCCATTGAATGAAATCTGTCTGTTTATAAGAGAAACAACAAACAACAGTAGAGGAATGGAGGCCTGGCTACGGAGAGTTAAAGCACTTTTGCGTGGCTACAACTCTCCCCTCACTGCTCGACACCCATAGGATAGATCCTCGTAGCCATAGACAGTAAGATGCCTCAAGGGCAGCCTTGGAGATACGGCTCTAATATTCATTTATTTCATTCCTACCAATTCCCAACTCCTTCAGAAAGAAATGAGCAGACTTCGCCGGAAGACCCCCGGCACAAACCTCAACAGGGACTTCCCTGTAGTAGTAGTAGGAAAACACCTTCTGACGAATATATGAAGATAAACATTCTTACTTGTTGACCTTGTGGAAGTGTTGCTTCGGGATATTAGACTCCCATGGGACCGTCAATTCCACCATCACCACTGAACAGAGTGTCAATGAGTATGGCAGAAGACCCGGACACAAAGATGTAATGTTCAAAACAAAGGGAAACTCATAAAGTCGGTTGCCAGGATCCATATATATAATCCAATCCGTAGCCTTCCCTATTACAGACGGAAGAACCCTCCATGCTGGTCTTCTCCTTTACTCACATTCATTAACAAAAGTGACAGAGACTGGGCCATTAAACCCTTCCCTCTTGACTGAAGCGATAGCATCAGACTAAGTGAACAGTCGTTCCTGCAGCGCCCGAGTGGGCAATATTTAGTGGGCAGTAGCAGAAGTCACACATGCTATCCGATGCAAGACTCCAGTAATACAGATTACTTGGATCTGGGAGTATCCCTTACAATACATTTGCATAGAATTTCAACATTTCAAGAGACCAGTCATATATGAAGGCTCCCCATTCCAACTTCTAAGGAATAACAACGCTACAAATAGTGTCCAATCATTCTGCAACACCAGAGATTGTGCCCTCACAAGCATAGCATGATCATAAACATTTATAAGTTTCTTCCTCATGTGCTCCACCTCACAGATGAAGATAGTAATCTAAATATTTTCCTGAAAATTCGAAAGTTCTAGAAATAACGTCCAAACTTTTACAATCTATAAACATAAAAACAAAAATTATTTCCACTCTGAAACATTATTTGAAAGAGTTTTAATTCACTGTCTTTAGTCTAAGAATCGTTATCACTTTCTTCTATAGGTTTAAAAAATAAAATACGAACAAATATTTTAATGAAATAATCTGAATCTAAAAAGAAGGCGAACACTTTCGCCGGTCTTTAAGAGGCGTCGGAGCTTTCGGTGCGGAAACCCACCAATATTTGCACGTTTCAATGCCTACTTTCTTATTCCGCACTGCTCCCCTATATTTTTATTGAATTGAGAGCCTATTCACGTTTGTAAGGGCTAAAAATAAGAGCACGAAGCGGCAAAATGAAGCGCCGAACGGCGCTCAGAGTTTAATTTGATTCCAATGACGTAAGCAGATGTTACAAAGTACAAGTGACAATTTTACGCTAATATTAGGTGTATTTGCTCCCCCTGAACGGTAAAATATTTTATTTTAATTTTAAAAATAAAATTGTATAGTCTGATCTTCGAAATATTGTTTTTGAGGTAACGGAGTCCGCTTCGATGAACGGTAAAATATTTTATTTTAATTTTAAAAATAAAATTGTATAGTCTGATCTTCGAAATATTGTTCTTGAGGTAACGGAGTCCCCTTCGATGAACGGTAAAATATTTTATTTTAATTTTAAAAATAAAACTGTATAGTCTGATCTTCGAAATATTGTTTTTGAGGTAACGGAGTCCGCTTCGATGAACGGTAAAATATTTCATTTTAATTTTAAAAATAAAATTGTATAGTCTGATCTTCGAAATATTGTTCTTGAGGTAACGGAGTCCCCTTCGATGAACGGTAAAATATTTTATTTTAATTTTAAAAATAAAATTGAATAGTCTGATCTTCGAAATATTGTTCTTGAGGTAACGGAGTCCCCTTCGATGAACGGTAAAATATTTTATTTTAATTTTAAAAATAAAATTGTATAGTATGATCTTCGAAATATTGTTCTTGAGGTAACGGAGTCCCCTTCGATGAACGGTAAAATATTTTATTTTAATTTTAAAAATAAAATTGTATAGTCTGATCTTCGAAATATTGTTCTTGAGGTAACGGAGTCCGCTTCGATGAACGGTAAAATATTTTATTTTAATTTTAAAAATAAAATTGTATAGTCTGATCTTCGAAATATTGTTCTTGAGGTAACGGAGTCCCCTTCGATGAACGGTAAAATATTTTATTTTAATTTTAAAAATAAAATTGTATAGTCTGATCTTCGAAATATTGTTTTTGAGGTAACGGAGTCCCCTTTGATGAACGGGAAAATATTTTATTTTAATTTTAAAAATAAAATTGTATAGTCTGATCTTCGAAATATTGTTCTTGAGGTAACGGAGTCCCCTTCGATGAACGGGGAAATATTTTATTTTAATTTTAAAAATAAAATTGTATAGTCTGATCTTCGTAATATTGCTCTTGATGTAACGGAGTCCCCTTCGATGAACGAGAAAATATTTTATTTTAATTTAAAAAATAAAATTGTATAGTCTGATCTTCGAAATATTGTTCTTGAGGTAACGGAGTCCCCTTCGATGAACGGTAAAATATTTTATTTTAATTTTAAAAATAAAATTGTATAGTCTGATCTTCGAAATATTCTTCTTGAATCACCGCTCTGTGATTCATTTGTCACGTGACTATACGTAATGATTTTTTAAACATTATTTACAGTTAAAATAAATCTGTTTTTTTTAAACCCCTGTAAAGTAAAGAAATAGTTATCTCCTTTCAAAACTTTACAGTAAATATGCGTAAATATGTAAATTATGTCTTTAATCATAGAGACAATCAGCTAAATGTCTATTTGTAATTGTTGGGTTGTACATCTTGAGGTGTTTACCTTGTCAAGACAAGACCCGTCTTGTCCCTGACTCACAGCATTGATTGGACAATAGACTGATCAAATGCGAAACGTGTAAAGTAAGTAGTGGTTTTACGCCAAGTAAATTGACAAAATAAGCATTTTTGATGTTTGAATTTAAAAGGTTTACTAACGTGTTGCCGAAGTTGTAAGTTTGGCAAATCGTTAATTTGTTAAATTAAAAAAAAATCGTTAGAACTAAAACGTGCGAATAGTAAATGGGTATTCACTATAAATTTTGAAAAGATACGCGGGCTCGAGGACCCTTGCAGGTACCGGTTTAAAACAAATTTTTACTACCGCTGCTTACTAGAGTTCTAAATACTATTTTAAAATTTTACACAAGCGAACTAACCCAGAATTCTATTTCATTTTATTTCAAATTCGTTGATGCTTTTAAACAGTGATAAAAACATTTTACATTAAAAACCTTACCAACAACCAGGTTTCTGCAAAAGGCAATCTGTAAAATTGTTATATGATATCTGAAAGTGTATTTTACACCGATATAACTGTACATTATATATATATATATATATATAATTAATAAATTAAAAATATTTCAAAAACAAGAATACTTTTAATGAATATATTTATTCAAAGCTTTTCGCCGATAAGATAGTACCAGCATCTTATCGGCGAAAAGGTTTGAATAAATATATTCATTAAAAGTATTCATGTTTTTGAAATATTTTTAATTTATTAACTATATTACAAGAAAACATATCACCATATTTAATATATATATATATATATATATATATATATATATATATATATATATATATATATATATATATATATATAAGTGACCGAGTGTTGTAGTGGGTATTACTACTAACCCAAATGGTTTGATCCTTATTAACGATAAAGAATATTTATGTGCTTGTCAGCTTAGATCAATTCAGACTGTGAAAAAAATATTAGGACCAAAGGAAAGCACAAGATGAGAGAAAAGGAAGGATGCAATAAGTGAAGGAAGGGCTAAGGAAGAACATTCTCACCTTTTAATGAGCAAGGGTGGTTTCACCTACATAAAGTAGATCTGCTTTTTAAAGAGACAGACACTGCTACAAATTAGGCTATCCTATGAAGACGCAAGAAGAAGGATAAGGGAGGTAGGTTGGGATGGATGCAGGACTATGGAATGAAAATGTTTTGGTAATGTGAAAGAGAAGTGCCACCTACTTACTTTATGTCCTGGCCATGGGAGGATCAGGTTAGACAGTCGCTTATTTTAATCTGACTAAGAAGTCGCAGGAGGAGAAATAACGAAAGGTATGAGAATGAACAGGTTAGGTCTGAAATAAATCTGCTATACTTCAGGGTTTAAGAAAGTATCAGCAAACTTCCTAAATGTATTTTAACTAAATGAATTACACACGTTTAAGGCATGAAGGTATTTCGCTCCCCGACTCACCTGTCGTAGTCAGGTTTGCAGTACAACTTGGAGTTCCGCCAGTAGCACGAGTGGTTCAAGAGCACTCCGCATACGTTGCAGGCCAGACAGTGTTCGTGCCAGCTCGCATCGGCCACTCGCATTAAGTAGCGGTCGTGGATCTTCTGGCCGCACCCTTCGCACATTTCGTACGTCTTTTCACATTTTGGCGCCACCAGCTCTACAACAGAATGAAAACAAACATCAGTTAACTGGAACATTAAGAAATAAAAGCACTTAATTTAATATTTTGTTTCGATCATAAATCCATATCATTGTCAGTGATAAT
>JBAIZL010000005.1:17967083-17969583 GCA_036971475.1 Prosapia bicincta
TTGGAAGTAAAGTGGTGCAATATCAACAGAGTCATTGAGGAAACGGCGAATGATGTGATTGGTGAGAAAATGAGGGGACGTGGTGAGGAATGGTCCGATGACGAATGTCGTGAGGCGCTAAGAATAAGAAATGCATATAGATTGATAGTGTTACAGCGCGCTACAAGACAGAACACCTCAGATTACCAACTAAGCCGTAGAAGAGCAAATAAGGTCATACGTGAAAAGAAAAAAAGCCTTTCTAAAGAAGCAAGTAGAGCAAATTGAGGAACTAAGAAGTAATAACGAATCTAGAAAGTTATATGGGGCTGTTAAATATATAAATAAAAGTTTCCAGCCTAAAACCGACTAAGTATAAAGATGTTAGAGTAGTAGAGGGGAAGGCGGAAGCTATTGGCAGATGGGCAGAGTACTTTGGTGGTCTGTACAACGCGGGAGCTCAGACGGTTGACACGGACAACAATACCTTGAGCCGAATAGAATTGACAAGTGAGGATGAGATTGAACCACCGGACATCGATGATTTCATGGTTTCGATTGAAATGCTGAAAAGCAATAAAACACCTAGTAAAGACTCACTTGCAGCCGAAATTTTGAAAAAAATTGTGGAGAAATTGTACAGTCACAATTATATTCCCTGATCCCAGACATATGGGAAAGAGAACGCATGCCTAGAAAATGGAGAACTAGTCTCATATGTCCTGTTTTAAAAAACGGTAATAAATTAGAATGCAAATATAGTGGAATATCTTTTCTTACGGTAGCATATAAATATTTTCAAGTATAATACTGAAAAAGCTCAACTTTTTTGCTGAAAGTATCACAACAGATTATCAGTGCGGCTTCCAGAAGAGAAGGGGAACTACCGATCAGATATTTGTTTTAGGACAGTTACTCGAGAAGTGTTGGGAATATAAAATTTAACTTCATCTTCTTTTCATTTACTATCGGTAGGTTTTTGAGAGTGTCAACAGAGCTAAATTGCTCGAAACTCCAAAAGATATCAACGTACCAAACAAGTTGATCAGACTGATCAACATGACATTGTGTGATAGTGACGGCAAAGTTATCATAGGCGGGAGTATGAGTCTCGAATTCCCTATTCTGACGCGTGAGACAAGGCCCTGTCTGCTATCCTCTTCAATCTGGCATTACATGGCGCTTTGAGGAGGATTAACGTTTCAGGGAATATCATGCATTCATTCAGTGAAATATGCTGATGATATATGTGCATATGCTGATGATATATACCTGGTTGGAAGGAATATTCCATCTCTCAAAGAGACTTTTAATATAATCAATAATGAAAGCAAAAAGATAGGTTTCTGCATAAATAAGGGACAAACTAAATATATGAGTACTGGTACAGGGCGTAGCAATACGACTATAGATATCAATGGTTATTGCTTTGAAAAAGTAAAAAGTTCCATATATTTGGGCTCAGAAGTGAATGATGAAAATAAAACAATAAATGAAGTCCAAAAAAAAAAAAAAATAATGGCAGCTAATAGAGCATACTTCGCAAATATAAAGCTTTTTAAAAGTAGGCTACTGTCTCAAACCACTAAGGTACGACTCTATAAAACCTTAATTCGCCCAGTCCTAACGTATGGAGCGGAGACGTGGAGTTTAACCGCCGCGATGAAAAATCAGTTGACGTTGTTTGAGCGTAAGCTTTTAAGAAACATTTATAGTCCTGTCCACGATGTACAAACAAATGCGTGGAAGCTTCGATCTAATGCCGAGTTGTATTCCTTATACAAAGATGCAAATGTGCTCCAGTTTATTAAAACGCGCCATCTAGAATGGTTGGGTCACATCATAAGAATGCCCACCAATAGAGTGCCGAACAAACTTTTACATTGCACTGGTGGTTGGCAAAATAAGAGTTGGGTGACCAAGAAGACGATGGGTACAGAACCTTGAGGAAGATTTAAGAAATACAATCATATTTTTGAACTTTCGGAACGCAAAATGAATCATGTGTAACGGGAAACACGATTTTCCTTGCAAAGGTTTCAACTGCCGGCATTACCTGATCCCATTCAGGCGAAGTCGAGTCTCCCGACATTACCTACTGAATATCGAAACTTACTGAAACTTGATTTAGACAATGTCGACATATTCTATTTGATGACATTCCCTTTAATATAGCCTAACCTTAAATGTTTGAGTTTTGTTTGTTTAGTTTATTAATTCTTATGTGAGAATAATAACGTTTGAATCTGGGAGACGCTAAAGAATCATTAAATGTGATAGGCCTTATAGTTGTGATCTAAACCAATAACGAAATACTAAAGTGTTCATTTCACATTAATATTATACGAGTGTAATATAACGTAATGATTCTAACAAATTATTGTTGAAAATCTTCTAGCCCTCGGTGTTCTCAATCTGTGACGTACAAAGTGTCACCCTCGGTAAACTCACTCTACAGCTTCATGGCGTATTGCAGATCCATTGTTGTCAATGCAGGTAGATTAGCCCGTGATCAGTTGGC
>JBAIZL010000005.1:17974583-18004583 GCA_036971475.1 Prosapia bicincta
CCTACTCTCAAATAATTGTAAACATACACATCAATCAAGAATATAATCAATATACATATTAACAATAACACTTTTTCATAGGGATTTGTGACGGGTATGAGGTTAAAAAGGGTGTTCGGAAAGGGTCATAGCAACTTTAAATTGGGATGCTGCTTTGAGCGTGCTCTACCGTAGATGTAAATGCTGATATTGGTCCTTGGTTAGAGAGTGTCCGCGTTGTACTGATGTTGGAGGCTGTGTATAGTATTAGGGCACTGGTTGGACATCCACCCATTTGATACTATATTCCCCAAAGTTCTAAGGGTTGAAATTATAGTAAATGATCCACGAGTGTAATAGTTTCTATAGAGCACCGTTAACGCTTGACATTATGGGTGGCTGTAAACAAATTTATGGAAACCAAAACAATGTCAAACTCAGTTGGATCAAAGATGCGAAACTTAGGGATAAAGAAACCCATAAAAGTTAGTGGTGGCAACTGCACCGGAAGCGGAATTTCTCTCACCAAAATATTTAGTATTTAGGGATGTCGAAGAAGAAAAACTTGGATAACTGCGGTGATTTATCTGTCCAAAGTTCAAAGAGGAGAATTTGGCTATCCTGAAAATCATGGCTACAGCCAGAAGATTTAATGTAAAATAGAAAGCTTTATTATATAAAGAAACATTGAGTAGGCTTATATCAAAATTCTAATAAGTTTTAAAGAATTTTCTTTAATTTATCAAAATTTTACCACTATTTCTGGCTTGTGACATTTATAGTTTGTTTCTTGTTTAGAATGGTTATGCAAAACAATCAGGTTTGAACCAGTAGTTGATCACATTTACCTACAAATTTTATCACATTTGAAAAATTTTACATAGCAATCTCTAATTAATAAAAAATTAATAATAAAACTCGTACATAACAGAATGTAACTTAGCTAATTTTATCCATGTAATGGACAGAAATTCTTTGGAGCTAGTTTAAAGTAATTAAATGAAAGTACGATAGTTTTAGATTTGTAGGAAAATCCAATTGAAAACTATTCAAACATTATATAAAAGAAGAGAAAATAGTTGTTGTGTGAAATCATATGTTATGGCTGAGGGTAAACATATGTAGGTTTATCCTTGTCGCGTGGCGCCCTTCCCACGGCTATACTCCCCAACGAAAACTTACCATGCGCGTTTGTAGAAGTTTGTGCTCCAAAATTGGTATTATCCAATGAAGTGTCCAATTTTTCGATTTAAAGATTAAAGCGTCCGCCCAAAATACACTGAAACTGATGGAGCCGTTTGGAATTTATATTTGCAAAAAAGAGACTATTTCCGAATTGAGATTTTGTGTTAATTTTCGCTTAAACAACTTATTGTCATCGTTATTACACGGAATTTTAAAAGCATATCTTGCTGTAGACGTCTGAGTAGTTTGGTGGCGCTTTATCAGCCTTAAAATTGTTTATCCTTATAAGACGCTAATTTCAAACTTATAATAATAACTGTCGATTACTGTGTAGTGTTTACTATATACTGTAAGGCCAAATAGCATACTTGTCCGTGTCTTTTAGTCATCATAATGGCTAGAGAGAAATCGTTATTATTGTATTTTGCTGATCAGTTTTATAAACTGTATACATTTTGTCTAGAAACACTGAAGTTTTAGTTTTTATATAAGTGAGTAGTAGATTTTTAGTTTAAATTTGATTTTGTACCCTTTAATAACGACACCCTTGGAGTCAAAACGCGTCGATAAATATGTTAAATTTAGTTATTATTCGTTAAAGATTAGTAATAGTGAAGACAATAGTAGTTAGAAAAGGACAATACTAGATTTTCTCTCTCACTGGAAAATTTACTTTTATTCCTTCTACTGATACAAATCGTGCATCGCATTGTTCGGGTATTTTAAATATCTCGGTATGATAACATTAAAATTTCACTTTGGTGATGCAAGATGTTCGTTCTTAGGAACAAAACGTGCCAGGATTTTGTTTGCTTGTTTATAGCTTTTGTTATATTTTTGTTACTGTTTTTTTTTTATATATATTTCTACTGATGTTGGTAAATTGTAGGATGATTCGTTTCTGCTGATGTGTTTCAACTGTTGGTCTATTGAAGTCCAAATATAGGATTATTCCGCTCTACTGATGTTTATCAAGTATAGAAAGATTCATTTTCTATTTATGTTTAAATGTAGGGGTATTCTTATCTACTAATGTTGTTCAAGTGTATAATGATTCTTTTCTATTGATGTTCAAGTGTAGGATTATTTCTCTCTACTGATGTTGTTCAAGAGTACGCTTATTCCTTTCTACTGATGTTGTTCAAGAGTACGCTTATTCCTTTCTACTGATGTTGTTCAAGAGTAGGCTTATTCCTTTCTACTAATGTTTTTCAAGAGTAGGCTTATTCTTCTCTACTAATGTTGTTCAAGAGTAGAGTTATTCCTTACCATTGTTGTTGTTTAAGAGCAGGGTTATTCCTTTCCATTGTTGTTGTTTAAGAGTAGGGTTATTCCTTTCCATTGTTGTTGTTTAAGAGCAGGGTTATTCCTTTCCATTGTTGTTGTTTAAGAGTAGGGTTATTCCTTTCCGTTGTTGTTGTTTAAGAATAGGCTTATTCCTTTCTACTGATGTTGTTCAAGAGTAGAGTTATTCCTTACCATTGTTGTTGTTTAAGAGTAGGGTTATTCCTTTCCATTGTTGTTGTTTAAGAGTAGGGTTATTCCTTTCCATTGTTGTTGTTTAAGAGCAGGCTTATTCCTTTCTACTAATGTTGTTCAAGAGTAGGCTTATTCCTTTCTACTAATGTTGTTCAAGAGTAGAGTTATTCCTTACCATTGTTGTTGTTTAAGAGCAGGGTTATTCCTTTCCATTGTTGTTGTTTAAGAGGAGTGTTATTCCTTTCCATTGTTGTTGTTTAAGAGTAGGGTTATTCCTTACCATTGTTGTTATTCAAGAGTAGGCTTATTCCTTTCTATTGATGTTGTTCAAGAGTAGAGTTATTCCTTACCATTGTTGTTGTTTAAGAGCAGGGTTATTCCTTTCCATTGTTGTTGTTTAAGAGTAGGGTTATTCCTTTCTATTGTTGTTGTTTAAGAGTAGGGTTATTCCTTTCCGTTGTTGTTGTTTAAGAGTAGGGTTATTCCTTTCTACTGATGTTGTTCAAGAGTAGGGTTATTCCTTTCCATTGTTGTTGTTTAAGAGTAGGGTTATTCCTTTCCATTGTTGTTGTTTAAGAGTAGGGTTATTCCTTTCCATTGTTGTTGTTTAAGAGCAGGGTTATTCCTTTCCATTGTTGTTGTTTAAGAGTAGGGTTATTCCTTTCTACTGATGTTGTTCAAGAGTAGGGTTATTCCTTTCTACTGATGTTGTTCAAGAGTAGGGTTACTCTTTTCTATTGATGTTGCTCAAGAGTAGGTTTATTCCTTTCTACTGATGTTGTTCAAGAGTAGGCTAATTCCTTTCTACTAATGTTGTTCAAGAGTAGGCTTATTCCTTTCTACTGATGTTGTTCAAGAGTAGGCTTATTCCTTCCTACTGATGTTGTTCAAGAGTAGGCTTATTCCTTTCCATTGTTGTTGTTTAAGAGTAGGGTTATTCCTTTCCACTGATGTTGTTTAAGATCAGGGTTATTCCTTTCCATCGTTGTTGTTTAAGAGTAGGGTTATTCCTTTCCATTGTTGTTGTTTAAGAGTAGGGTTATTCCTTTCTACTGATGTTGTTCAAGACTAGGGTTATTCCTTTCCATTGTTGTTGTTTAAGAGTAGGGTTATTCCTTTCTACTGATGTTGTTTAAGAGCAGGGTTATTCCTTTCCATTGTTGTTGTTTAAGAGTAGGGTTATTCCTTTCTACTGATGTTGTTAAGAGCAGGGTTATTCCTTTCCATTGTTGTTGTTTAAGAGTAGGGTTATTCCTTTCTACTGATGTTGTTCAAGAGAAGGCTTATTCCTTCCTACTGATGTTGTTCAAGAGTAGGCTTATTCCTTCCTACTGATGTTGTTCAAGAGTAGGCTTATTCCTTTCTACTGATGTTGTTCAAGAGTAGAGTTAATGTAACTGTTAATGCAATCAAAACCATAAAGAATTGAAAAGAATATAATAGGAGTCACTATCTGAAATTCAATGAACTGAATATGTGAACTGGAGGAACTAAACGTACAATAAATAAATGCTGTACCAGTTACGATGACACTTTGTGTCTGTGTCCGTCTGAAAATAAATAGTGTAGTGGGAATAAAGTTAGGAACAAGAGCTAAATTCCTTTATTTATCGTGGCAGTGAGTTTTGATTATTTGATTTTATAAATGTTTCAAAAATAATATAACTCTAAATTTAAAACATTTGAAAAGTGCTAATTGATTTGATAATCATTACAATCGTAAAGGATGGAATTGATCTAAAAGTAATATTAAAATGTTACATTTCTTTTTAGTTTTGTAATTACGTCTGTCCTAAACTACTTTTACACAAGAATTAGGTTGTGGCACTCGGCGGAGCGCCGACAAAAGTGAAAACTTTTATAGCCATGTCTACAGAAGTTTTTAAGTGAGAAAAACATTTAACTTTGCATAATGAGAAATTACTTGAGCTTTTTTTATAGTTGAGGAAACAAGAATAACATTTAAAACAAAAATTTAAACTACAAATAACAAATTAGACCTAAGAGTTTTGCAAACGTTTCAATAAAAATCTGCGAAAATAAGAATTTGTAGATTTTATTTTTAATTTTTATATCTTATAATTTTTAAATTTTATCATTAAAATACATTTATTAGATGTTTAATGAAAACAAATTTGTTAACAGGCTCAATTGAAAACAGTTCTTAAATATTATCAGACCTACTTAAGGAGGTTTTCATTTAAAAAATTAGATTAAAACACATAACTTATTATTATTGTTATAATGGATTATTTGTATTGAGATTTATCAAAATTTAAATAAGTTAATATATTTTTATCGATCAAAACTATTTGATAATAACATATTCCTTAACAATGTTCACCAAATAATTTAACATAACCTAAGTGTAAAACAGCAGTTCTACAACATAACCTATAAGCTTAATATAAAATCACGTGATATATAAAGTCATATGTTATCATTAAACTCACTTTGAAGTGAGTGTAAAACAGCAGTTCTACAACATAACCTATAAGCTTAATATAAAATCACGTGATATATAAAGTCATATGTTATCATTAAACTCACTTTGAAGTGAGTGTAAAACAGCAGTTCTACAACATAACCTATAAGCTTAATATAAAATCACGTGATATATGAAGTCATATGTTATCATTAAACTCACTTTGAAGTGACTCATAGCGTAACCTGACGGTAATTATACTGACGCAAAAACTATATGTTTATGCCATCCGATAAGTTTTTGTAGGCGTCGCTGTAGAAGCTTTCACTTCAACAAAGCTTTACATAAATCCCGTTATGGACAACATCGTACGATAGTTGTGAGAATATATTAGGAATCGTTAGCGTGTACAGTTGGCAAGCCTGAACGTTTAACTAACTTTGAAAAGCAGGCTGGCATAAATAACGTGATGAACAGACTTTAATTTAGCGCATAATTACGACGAGTGCATAAATTACGTCACGCCAGCTACGCAGTCCCACTACATCAAGCTGGCTTGTAACTGAATCCGTTTTAATTTGGCGACATCAGAGCTCGTTGCATTGTTTTTCCTAAATTCTTGTCGTTATTAAATTTTACAAAGACTGCTCCATGAATAAGAGTTGAGCGTTTTATTCCGTCCCCCCGCCCGCACCCCCTTAACGCAGGTGTCCTGGGCATGGTTGAGGGGGTGGGGAGGACGGTCCTGCTGACCCTGTTTATTGTTTCTTGATTAACTGCGTAATTATCTGTTTGTGTGCGATGCACCATTTAGCGCCTAATTAACATCTCATAACCCTCAGTGCGTTTAATATGATGCCAATTAAGCCATATTAATCGGCTTCTAATCGAGGCTATCGGGCAACCTGTACATTGTATTACGTAGGCATTTGCACCTGTAATATGTGTTCAATCAGGAGGCTTCGCAAATAATATCTGAATAAAATTAACAAGCTTTTACTTAATCGAGATGGCAACGCCGAATTGGTGGTCTTTAATTTCTTTGGAAGCACATCAGCTTCTCAATAGACCAAAGCACTGCCGAATGACTGAAAACGCCGGATTACAGAGAGTTTAACCCTAGAATTAATGAGTAACAAAACATGACATTTTTATTTGTCCCTTTACTGATAAAGTGGTGATTTGTTCACGATTTTATTGTTTAATACCCGCTAAACTTATGTTACTGCACAAAAACATATTCTTTGGTTGACATTCAGTAATGTATTTTGTGGTAAAGTGTAAGAAGAAAGCAAGATGGTGAAAAAAGAAGAATAGTGACAAAGAGGTTCCTGTGTTTCGATTGCACATCCTTGTAAAATAACGTTAACGATATCCTTATGTGGAACATCTCCAGTCTAACATATGAAACCGCTACCCACACGAATCCAACATCAAACTCGTAACATCTTTCGGATGACTAGCTTCAGGCCCGAGAGAAGAGTGGCAGGCATTGTTGCCAGTGGTGGCATTATGCAAGAGTTTTGAGTTCTTGCTGCAGGGCTTAGACTGATCACCGCCCGCGCCCCTTGGGACGAGATGAGCTCCAGCCGAGTAGTGACGTCGGCTTCGACCGCTTAAGACTAATCGGAACCAGTCAAACCTTCCGAAAGGATAGGATTCCGTACCTCAACACTCCATCTGATTACTTCTGTCCAGGTACTGCAATCGGATCTTTAATCACTCTAAATTGGTCTTAAGTAATTCTCGAATCCTGGACTTGGTCCTAGGTGGGCATAAACCCATGAGACCTTGAGAACCTCTTTGGTTACAGAAGCAATTACCTACGTAGGAATATACAACACAATCCTTCATTACGTCCTGACCTCAAAAAAACACACGCTCGAATTCATCGTCGCCAATGCTGGCTTTGTTTTGAGCGGGTTGTGTATTGTGATACTAACGTAAAAATTGCGTACATTGTCTATCTGTTAATATTAGACACGGATATTAGAAGCATTGATGTTACGAAAAGGATATTTTAATTTAATTGACAATATTTTATTTCGAGACGACCGGTTATGTTATTTTAGGATAACCTATTTATCTTGGTTTATTAATCACACAACTGGATGTTACCTACAAAAGAAACAAGTAAAAGTGTCAAAAAGGCTAGTAAAACATTGTTTTAAGTAAATAAAACAGGTTGGAAACAAAGAAAGGTCTTGAAAATTACCCAAGCTAAGAAATATCTATATATATATTTGTGTGTGCATGGGTGCGCGCTCGTGTGCGTGTATGTGTGTGTGTTTGTTTGTGTGTGTAAAAAAATTGTTTTCAATGTTTACGTAGAATTTTCAAGTGGTCATTGTTATAAAAAAAAGATTTATTCTTGTCACCAATTTTGCTAATGTTGTAAGAGAGTCGACTGTCAGATCGGAGTAAATTCCTGAAAATAGCCGGATTACTGAAGGGGGGGGATAGTGAGGTGCCGGATTATAGAGGACTGCTGTAGAAGTTTTTTAATGTCGTGTTGTTGTTTATCTTTTGAGAATAACGATTTTGATGTCGAAACGTGTACTTGAGTATGGTAAGTTTAATTATTATTAGTTTAAGAAATAGTACTCAGGTTCATCGCTAGCTTTGCTCTTTCTATGAAACATTTATAAAAAGGATTAGGATTTCGTCATAGGTTTTAAAGCTTGCAAAAACCATTGATAAATAATCACTATTCATACAAATTTGTTGATATAAAACTTTCAAACAATAAACGAAAAAGTTTGTTAAAAAAACGAAGTTCGTTTTTAGCTTATAGATCATTATTATATTTGTTTTATGTTTTTAGCTTATAGGTCATTGTTATATTTGTTTTATGTTTTTAGCTTGTAGGCGTTTATTATATTTGTTGTTTGTTTTTAGCTTATAGATCATTATTATATTTGTTGTTTGTTTTTAGGTTATAGATCATTATTATATTTGTTGTATGCATTTAGCTTATAGGCCTTTATTATATTTGTTGTATATTTTTAGCTTATAGATCATTATTATATTTGTTTAATGTTTTTAGCTTATAGGTCATTGTTATATTTGTTTTATGTTTTTAGCTTGTAGGCGTTTATTATATTTGTTGTTTGTTTTTAGCTTATAGATCATTATTATATTTGTTGTTTGTTTTTAGGTTATAGATCATTATTATATTTGTTGTATGCATTTAGCTTATAGGCCTTTATTATATTTGTTGTATATTTTTAGCTTATAGGTCATTATTATATTTGTTTTATGTTTTTAGCTTATAGGCCTTTATTATATTTGTTGTTTGTTTTTAGCTTATAGATCATTATTATATTTGTTTTATGTTTTTAGCTTATAGGTCATTGTTATATTTGTTTTATGTTTTTAGCTTGTAGGCGTTTATTATATTTGTTGTTTGTTTTTAGCTTATAGATCATTATTATATTTGTTGTTTGTTTTTAGGTTATAGATCATTATTATATTTGTTGTATGCATTTAGCTTATAGGCCTTTATTATATTTGTTGTATATTTTTAGCTTATAGATCATTATTATATTTGTTTAATGTTTTTAGCTTATAGGTCATTGTTATATTTGTTTTATGTTTTTAGCTTGTAGGCGTTTATTATATTTGTTGTTTGTTTTTAGCTTATAGATCATTATTATATTTGTTGTTTGTTTTTAGCTTATAGGTCATTATTATATTTGTTTTATGTTTTTAGCTTATAGGCCTTTATTATATTTGTTGTATATTTTTAGCTTATAGGTCATTGTTATATTTGTTTTATGTTTTTAGCTTATAGGTCATTGTTATATTTGTTGTTTGTTTTTAGCTTATAGGTCATTATTATATTTGTTTTATGTTTTTAGCTTGTAGGCGTTTATTATATTTGTTGTTTGTTTTTAGCTTATAGATCATTATTATATTTGTTGTTTGTTTTTAGCTTATAGGTCATTATTATATTTGTTTTATGTTTTTAGCTTATAGGCCTTTATTATATTTGTTGTATATTTTTAGCTTATAGGTCATTGTTATATTTGTTTTATGTTTTTAGCTTATAGGTCATTGTTATATTTGATGTTTGTTTTTAGCTTATAGGTCATTATTATATTTGTTTTATGTTTTTAGCTTATAGGCCTTTATTATATTTGTTGTATATTTTTAGCTTATAGGTCATTATTATATTTGTTTTATGTTTTTAGCTTATAGGCCTTTATTATATTTGTTGTATATTTTTAGCTTATAGGTCATTATTATATTTGTTTAATGTTTTTAGCTTATAGGTCATTGTTATATTTGTTTTATGTTTTTAGCTTATAGGTCATTGTTATATTTGTTGTTTGTTTTTAGCTTATAGGTCATTATTATATTTGTTTTATGTTTTTAGCTTATAGGCCTTTATTATATTTGTTTTATGTTTTTAGCTTATAGGCCTTTATTATATTTGTTGTATATTTTTAGCTTATAGGTCATTGTTATATTTGTTTTATGTTTTTAGCTTGTAGGCGTTTATTATATTTGTGGTTTGCTTTAGCTTATAGGTCATTATTATATTTGTTTTATGTTTTTAGCTTATAGGCCTTTATTATATTTGTTGTTTGTTTTTAGCTTATAGGTCATTGTTATATTTGTTTTATGTTTTTAGCTTGTAGGCGTTTATTATATTTGTGGTTTGCTTTAGCTTATAGGTCATTATTATATTTGTTTTATGTTTTTAGCTTATAGGCCTTTATTATATTTGTTGTTTGTTTTTAGCTTATAGGTCATTGTTATATTTGTTTTATGTTTTTAGCTTGTAGGCGTTTATTATATTTGTGGTTTGCTTTAGCTTATAGGCCTTTATTATATTTGTTTTATGTTTTTAGCTTATAGGCCTTTATTATATTTGTTGTATATTTTTAGCTTATAGGTCATTGTTATATTTGTTTTATGTTTTTAGCTTATAGGTCATTGTTATATTTGTTTTATGTTTTTAGCTTATAGGCCTTTATTATATTTGTGGTTTGCTTTAGCTTATAGGCCTTTATTATATTTGTTTTATGTTTTTAGCTTATAGGCCTTTATTATATTTGTTGTATATTTTTAGCTTATAGGTCATTGTTATATTTGTTTTATGTTTTTAGCTTATAGGCCTTTATTATATTTGTTTTATGTTTTTAGCTTATAGGCCTTTATTATATTTGTTGTATATTTTTAGCTTATAGGTCATTGTTATATTTGTTTTATGTTTTTAGCTTATAGGCCTTTATTATATTTGTTTTATGTTTTTAGCTTATAGGCCTTTATTATATTTGTTGTATATTTTTAGCTTATAGGTCATTGTTATATTTGTTGTTTGTTTTTAGCTTATAGGTCATTGTTATATTTGTTTTATGTTTTTAGCTTGTAGGCGTTTATTATATTTGTGGTTTGCTTTAGCTTATAGGCCTTTATTATATTTGTTTTATGTTTTTAGCTTATAGGCCTTTATTATATTTGTTGTATATTTTTAGCTTATAGGTCATTGTTATATTTGTTTTATGTTTTTAGCTTGTAGGCGTTTATTATATTTGTGGTTTGCTTTAGCTTATAGGTCATTATTATATTTGTTTTATGTTTTTAGCTTATAGGCCTTTATTATATTTGTTGTTTGTTTTTAGCTTATAGGTCATTGTTATATTTGTTTTATGTTTTTAGCTTGTAGGCGTTTATTATATTTGTGGTTTGCTTTAGCTTATAGGTCATTATTATATTTGTTTTATGTTTTTAGCTTATAGGCCTTTATTATATTTGTTGTTTGTTTTTAGCTTATAGGTCATTGTTATATTTGTTTTATGTTTTTAGCTTGTAGGCGTTTATTATATTTGTGGTTTGCTTTAGCTTATAGGTCATTATTATATTTGTTTTATGTTTTTAGCTTATAGGCCTTTATTATATTTGTTGTTTGTTTTTAGCTTATAGGTCATTGTTATATTTGTTTTATGTTTTTAGCTTGTAGGCGTTTATTATATTTGTGGTTTGCTTTAGCTTATAGGTCATTATTATATTTGTTTTATGTTTTTAGCTTATAGGTCATTGTTATATTTGTTTTATGTTTTTAGCTTGTAGGCGTTTATTATATTTGTGGTTTGTTTTTAGCTTATAGATCATTATTATATTTGTTGTTTGTTTTTAGCTTATAGGTCATTATTATATTTGTTTTATGTTTTTAGCTTATAGGCCTTTATTATATTTGTTGTATATTTTTAGCTTATAGATCATTATTATATTTGTTTAATGTTTTTAGCTTATAGGTCATTGTTATATTTGTTTTATGTTTTTAGCTTATAGGTCATTGTTATATTTGTTGTTTGTTTTTAGCTTATAGGTCATTATTATATTTGTTTTATGTTTTTAGCTTATAGGCCTTTATTATATTTGTTGTATATTTTTAGCTTATAGGTCATTATTATATTTGTTTTATGTTTTTAGCTTATAGGCGTTTATTATATTTGTTGTATATTTATAGCTTATAGGTCATTGTTATATTTGTTTTATGTTTTTAGCTTATAGGCCTTTATTATATTTGTTGTATATTTTTAGCTTATAGATCATTATTATATTTGTTTAATGTTTTTAGCTTATAGGTCATTGTTATATTTGTTTTATGTTTTTAGCTTATAGGTCATTGTTATATTTGTTGTTTGTTTTTAGCTTATAGGTCATTATTATATTTGTTTTATGTTTTTAGCTTATAGGCCTTTATTATATTTGTTGTATATTTTTAGCTTATAGGTCATTATTATATTTGTTTTATGTTTTTAGCTTATAGGCCTTTATTATATTTGTTGTTTGTTTTTAGCTTATAGGTCATTGTTATATTTGTTTTATGTTTTTAGCTTGTAGGCGTTTATTATATTTGTGGTTTGCTTTAGCTTATAGGTCATTATTATATTTGTTTTATGTTTTTAGCTTATAGGCCTTTATTATATTTGTTGTTTGTTTTTAGCTTATAGGTCATTGTTATATTTGTTTTATGTTTTTAGCTTGTAGGCGTTTATTATATTTGTGGTTTGCTTTAGCTTATAGGCCTTTATTATATTTGTTTTATGTTTTTAGCTTATAGGCCTTTATTATATTTGTTGTATATTTTTAGCTTATAGGTCATTGTTATATTTGTTTTATGTTTTTAGCTTATAGGTCATTGTTATATTTGTTTTATGTTTTTAGCTTATAGGCCTTTATTATATTTGTGGTTTGCTTTAGCTTATAGGCCTTTATTATATTTGTTTTATGTTTTTAGCTTATAGGCCTTTATTATATTTGTTGTATATTTTTAGCTTATAGGTCATTGTTATATTTGTTTTATGTTTTTAGCTTATAGGCCTTTATTATATTTGTTTTATGTTTTTAGCTTATAGGCCTTTATTATATTTGTTGTATATTTTTAGCTTATAGGTCATTGTTATATTTGTTTTATGTTTTTAGCTTATAGGCCTTTATTATATTTGTTTTATGTTTTTAGCTTATAGGCCTTTATTATATTTGTTGTATATTTTTAGCTTATAGGTCATTGTTATATTTGTTGTTTGTTTTTAGCTTATAGGTCATTGTTATATTTGTTTTATGTTTTTAGCTTGTAGGCGTTTATTATATTTGTGGTTTGCTTTAGCTTATAGGCCTTTATTATATTTGTTTTATGTTTTTAGCTTATAGGCCTTTATTATATTTGTTGTATATTTTTAGCTTATAGGTCATTGTTATATTTGTTTTATGTTTTTAGCTTGTAGGCGTTTATTATATTTGTGGTTTGCTTTAGCTTATAGGTCATTATTATATTTGTTTTATGTTTTTAGCTTATAGGCCTTTATTATATTTGTTGTTTGTTTTTAGCTTATAGGTCATTGTTATATTTGTTTTATGTTTTTAGCTTGTAGGCGTTTATTATATTTGTGGTTTGCTTTAGCTTATAGGTCATTATTATATTTGTTTTATGTTTTTAGCTTATAGGCCTTTATTATATTTGTTGTTTGTTTTTAGCTTATAGGTCATTGTTATATTTGTTTTATGTTTTTAGCTTGTAGGCGTTTATTATATTTGTGGTTTGCTTTAGCTTATAGGTCATTATTATATTTGTTTTATGTTTTTAGCTTATAGGCCTTTATTATATTTGTTGTTTGTTTTTAGCTTATAGGTCATTGTTATATTTGTTTTATGTTTTTAGCTTGTAGGCGTTTATTATATTTGTGGTTTGCTTTAGCTTATAGGTCATTATTATATTTGTTTTATGTTTTTAGCTTATAGGTCATTGTTATATTTGTTTTATGTTTTTAGCTTGTAGGCGTTTATTATATTTGTGGTTTGTTTTTAGCTTATAGATCATTATTATATTTGTTGTTTGTTTTTAGCTTATAGGTCATTATTATATTTGTTTTATGTTTTTAGCTTATAGGCCTTTATTATATTTGTTGTATATTTTTAGCTTATAGATCATTATTATATTTGTTTAATGTTTTTAGCTTATAGGTCATTGTTATATTTGTTTTATGTTTTTAGCTTATAGGTCATTGTTATATTTGTTGTTTGTTTTTAGCTTATAGGTCATTATTATATTTGTTTTATGTTTTTAGCTTATAGGCCTTTATTATATTTGTTGTATATTTTTAGCTTATAGGTCATTATTATATTTGTTTTATGTTTTTAGCTTATAGGCGTTTATTATATTTGTTGTATATTTATAGCTTATAGGTCATTGTTATATTTGTTTTATGTTTTTAGCTTGTAGGCGTTTATTATATTTGTGGTTTGCTTTAGCTTATAGGTCATTATTATATTTGTTTTATGTTTTTAGCTTATAGGCCTTTATTATATTTGTTGTATATTTTTAGCTTATAGATCATTATTATATTTGTTTAATGTTTTTAGCTTATAGGTCATTGTTATATTTGTTTTATGTTTTTAGCTTGTAGGCGTTTATTATATTTGTTGTTTGTTTTTAGCTTATAGATCATTATTATATTTGTTGTTTGTTTTTAGCTTATAGGTCATTATTATATTTGTTTTATGTTTTTAGCTTATAGGCCTTTATTATATTTGTTGTATATTTTTAGCTTATAGGTCATTGTTATATTTGTTTTATGTTTTTAGCTTATAGGTCATTGTTATATTTGTTGTTTGTTTTTAGCTTATAGGTCATTATTATATTTGTTTTATGTTTTTAGCTTATAGGCCTTTATTATATTTGTTGTATATTTTTAGCTTATAGGTCATTATTATATTTGTTTTATGTTTTTAGCTTATAGGCCTTTATTATATTTGTTGTATATTTTTAGCTTATAGGTCATTGTTATATTTGTTTTATGTTTTTAGCTTGTAGGCGTTTATTATATTTGTGGTTTGCTTTAGCTTATAGGTCATTGTTATATTTGTTTTATGTTTTTAGCTTATAGGTCATTGTTATATTTGTTGTTTGTTTTTAGCTTATAGGTCATTATTATATTTGTTTTATGTTTTTAGCTTATAGGCCTTTATTATATTTGTTGTATATTTTTAGCTTATAGATCATTATTATATTTGTTTTATGTTTTTAGCTTATAGGTTATTATTATATTTGTTTTATGTTTTTAGCTTATAGGTCATTGTTATATTTGTTTTATGTTTTTAGCTTATAGGTCATTGTTATATTTGTTTTATGTTTTTAGCTTATAGGTCATTGTTATATTTGTTTTATGTTTTTAGCTTATAGGTCATTATTATATTTGTTTTATGTTTTTAGCTTGTAGGCGTTTATTATATTTGTGGTTTGCTTTAGCTTATAGATCATTATTATATTTGTTGTTTGTTTTTAGCTTATAGGTTATTATTATATTTGTTTTATGTTTTTAGCTTATAGGTCATTGTTATATTTGTTTTATGTTTTTAGCTTATAGGTCATTATTATATTTGTTTTATGTTTTTAGCTTGTAGGCGTTTATTATATTTGTGGTTTGCTTTAGCTTATAGATCATTATTATATTTGTTGTTTGTTTTTAGCTTATAGGTTATTATTATATTTGTTTTATGTTTTTAGCTTATAGGTCATTGTTATATTTGTTTTATGTTTTTAGCTTATAGGTCATTGTTATATTTGTTTTATGTTTTTAGCTTATAGGTCATTATTATATTTGTTTTATGTTTTTAGCTTGTAGGCGTTTATTATATTTGTGGTTTGCTTTAGCTTATAGATCATTATTATATTTGTTGTTTGTTTTTAGCTTATAGGTTATTATTATATTTGTTTTATGTTTTTAGCTTATAGGTCATTGTTATATTTGTTTTATGTTTTTAGCTTATAGGTCATTGTTATATTTGTTTTATGTTTTTAGCTTGTAGGCGTTTATTATATTTGTGGTTTGCTTTAGCTTATAGATCATTATTATATTTGTTGTTTGTTTTTAGCTTATAGATTATTATTATATTTGTTTTATGTTTTTAGCTTATAGGTCATTGTTATATTTGTTTTATGTTTTTAGCTTATAGGTCATTGTTATATTTGTTTTATGTTTTTAGCTTGTAGGCGTTTATTATATTTGTGGTTTGCTTTAGCTTATAGATCATTATTATATTTGTTGTTTGTTTTTAGCTTATAGGTTATTATTATATTTGTTTTATGTTTTTAGCTTATAGGTCATTGTTATATTTGTTTTATGTTTTTAGCTTGTAGGCGTTTATTATATTTGTGGTTTGCTTTAGCTTATAGATCATTATTATATTTGTTGTTTGTTTTTAGCTTATAGGTTATTATTATATTTGTTTTATGTTTTTTGCTTATAGGTCATTGTTATATTTGTTTTATGTTTTTTGCTTATAGGTCATTATTATATTTGTTTTATGTTTTTTGCTTATAGGTCATTGTTATATTTGTTTTATGTTTTTAGCTTATAGGTCATTATTATATTTGTTGTTTGTTTTTAGCTTATAGGTCATTATTATATTTGTTTTATGTTTTTAGCTTATAGATCATTATTATATTTGTTGTTTGTTTTTAGCTTATAGGTCATTATTATATTTGTTGTTTGTTTTTTGCTTATAGGTCATTGTTATATTTGTTTTATGTTTTTTGCTTATAGGTCATTGTTATATTTGTTTTATGTTTTTAGCTTATAGGTCATTATTATATTTGTTGTTTGTTTTTAGCTTATAGGTCATTATTATATTTGTTTTATGTTTTTAGCTTATAGATCATTATTATATTTGTTTTATGTTTTAGCTTATAGGTCATTGTTATATTTGTTTTATGTTTTTAGCTTATAGGTCATTGTTATATTTGTTTTATGTTTTTTGCTTATAGGTCATTGTTATATTTGTTTTATGTTTTTAGCTTATAGGTCATTATTATATTTGTTGTTTGTTTTTAGCTTATAGGTCATTATTATATTTGTTGTTTGTTTTTTGCTTATAGGTCATTGTTATATTTGTTTTATGTTTTTTGCTTATAGGTCATTGTTATATTTGTTTTATGTTTTTAGCTTATAGGTCATTATTATATTTGTTGTTTGTTTTTAGCTTATAGGTCATTATTATATTTGTTTTATGTTTTTAGCTTATAGATCATTATTATATTTGTTTTATGTTTTAGCTTATAGGTCATTGTTATATTTGTTTTATGTTTTTAGCTTATAGGTCATTGTTATATTTGTTGTTTGTTTTTAGCTTATAGGCCTTTATTATATTTGTTGTATATTTTTAGCTTATAGGTCATTATTATATTTGTTGTTTGTTTTTAGCTTATAGATCATTATTATATTTGTTGTATGTTTTTAGCTTATAGGTCATTGTTATATTTGTTTTATGTTTTTAGCTTGTAGGCGTTTATTATATTTGTTGTTTGTTTTTAGCTTATAGATCATTATTATATTTGTTGTTTGTTTTTAGCTTATAGATCATTATTATATTTGTTGTATGTTTTTAGCTTATAGGTCATTGTTATATTTGTTTTATGTTTTTAGCTTATAGGTCATTATTATATTTGTTGTTTGTTTTTAGCTTATAGGTCATTATTATATTTGTTGTTTGTTTTTTGCTTATAGGTCATTGTTATATTTGTTTTATGTTTTTTGCTTATAGGTCATTGTTATATTTGTTTTATGTTTTTAGCTTATAGGTCATTATTATATTTGTTGTTTGTTTTTAGCTTATAGGTCATTATTATATTTGTTGTTTGTTTTTTGCTTATAGGTCATTGTTATATTTGTTTTATGTTTTTTGCTTATAGGTCATTGTTATATTTGTTTTATGTTTTTAGCTTATAGGTCATTATTATATTTGTTGTTTGTTTTTAGCTTATAGGTCATTATTATATTTGTTTTATGTTTTTAGCTTATAGATCATTATTATATTTGTTTTATGTTTTAGCTTATAGGTCATTGTTATATTTGTTTTATGTTTTTAGCTTATAGGTCATTGTTATATTTGTTGTTTGTTTTTAGCTTATAGGCCTTTATTATATTTGTTGTATATTTTTAGCTTATAGGTCATTATTATATTTGTTGTTTGTTTTTAGCTTATAGATCATTATTATATTTGTTGTATGTTTTTAGCTTATAGGTCATTGTTATATTTGTTTTATGTTTTTAGCTTGTAGGCGTTTATTATATTTGTTGTTTGTTTTTAGCTTATAGATCATTATTATATTTGTTGTTTGTTTTTAGCTTTTAGGTCTTTATTATATTTGTTGTATGTTTTTAGCTTATAGGTCATTGTTATATTTGTTTTATGTTTTTAGCTTGTAGGCGTTTATTATATTTGTTGTTTGTTTTTAGCTTATAGATCATTATTATATTTGTTGTTTGTTTTTAGCTTTTAGGTCTTTAATATATTTGTTGTTTGTTTTAAGCTTATAGGCTTCGATTATATTTATCGTATGTTTTTAGGTTATAGGCGTTTATTATATTTGTTGTATGTTTTTAACTTATATGCGTTTATTATATTTGTTGTATGTTTTAAGCTTATAGGCGTTTATTATATTTGTTGTATGTTTTTAGCTTATAGGCTTTTATTATATTTGTTTTATGTTTTTAGCTTATATGTCTTTATTATATTTGTTGTATGTTTTTAGCTTATAGGCTTTTATTATATTTGTTGTATGTTTTTAGCTTATAGGCTTTTATTATATTTGTTGTTACTTTTTGTATGTTTTCTGCTAGTGTAGTGTGTGTTGTTAGTTGTAGGTTTATTTACTGAAACGTCTTACAGAAATTATGTCAACAAATACAATGCCAACTATTAAGTTCAAGAAATTCATAAAAGTACCAAAATGAATGTCGTAAGAGTCACTAACTGGTACTCAATGAACTGAGTAAGGAACTAAACGTCACAATAAATAAATCCTTTACCACTTTCCGTGACACATATTTTCTATCCGTCTGAAAATAAACAGGCTTATGGAAACATAGTTGGGAAGAAGCTATAAAGTTCTTTATTTATTGCGGGAATGAACTTTTGCTTATTTTATGTTATAACCTAATTTTCAAAAGAGGTTATTTAGCAAGTTGTTTTTTTCATTAATTGTAATTTTGAAAATGTTTAGAAACATTTTAAAATTACTATTATTGTTAAAAAAAACTACATATTATTCGCTAATGTACAGCAGTGTTCGTTGGATAAAACACGTAAAGACGCTAAACCACCAAATGTATCTTAAGGTTGATTGAAGTTAAAACTCTTTTTATTCAGGTACAGGCCTGTCAATACTATCATCTTCAGTAAATTGACCTTCTTTAACCAACTCTGAATATAGTTAGAGATAATAAATAAATGTCCATCTCAAGATGATACTATAAAGAATGAGTTGTAAGCAAGACTGAGAATTAAATTCTATAAAATTTAATAGGTTTTTCGTTTGTTATCTCGATATTTGTGATTATGGTTCATACAATATTTTCTACTGCAAAAATACCCCTATTTAAACATCACCGTATTAATTACATAATACTTTCGTGCCATCCCTAACAAGCCCATACGTAGACTGTAATTACATTACTTTCCGTGATAACTTCTTTTACAAGTTACAAAGAGAATCGCATTCAACAAAAGGTAATTGAATATTTCTTTGCAATTTCAAGTTGAATTATTTAAAATTTATTCTTCAAAAACAAAATCTTATATCGTTGTATATTCCAATAAGACCAAATAAACAAAAAAGGTTTCTCATATTTTATTATTTACCTTCTTGTACAAGTGGATTATGTTAAGAGAGTTTCAGTTTTAACTTTTTCAAGGTAGGCTAATTGATTTTTTTTTAGAACTTCATATCCAATAAAAGTTTTTGATTACAAACACATTCAAATACTGTATATATATATATATATATATATATATATATATATATATATATATATATATATATATATTAATATATTAAATATGTTGATATGTTTTCTTGTAATATAGTTAATAAATTAAAAATATTTCAAAAACAAGAATACTTTTAATGAATATATTTATTCAAAGCCTTTCGCTGATAAAATAGTACCAGCATCTTCAGGAAAATAATTGTTTTCCTGAAGATGCTGGTACTATTTTATCGGCGAAAAGCTTTGAATAAATATATTCATTAAACGTATTTTTGTTTTTGAAATATTTTTAATTTATTATATATATATATATATATATATATATATATATATATATACCTCAATTTATTTTAATTTTTTATTTCAAGAAGTTTACAATTGTATTGTTTGGTGCAATCCATAAAATCGAACGAAAATCCCACGTTGTCTTATTTAAATGCAATAAATGTCTTGGTAGAGGTATCTATTTTTTAAATCTTAAAACCAAGAAATTTATTGCATTTAAATAAGACAACGTGGCATTTTCGATCGATTTTATCGATTGCACCAAACGATAGAAATGTAAACTTATTGAAATAAAAAATTAAATTAAATTGAGGTTATGTTAAATTAAAACAAGTGATTAAGAAATGACATTTCCTTTAAAAAAGAGTTTTATTGTTTACAATATGTATTCAGTTTGTATTTTAAACATTTAAAATAATTTGATTAAAAAATATCATTACAAAAATATAGGTGAAAAAACCCCAAAACCACAAAAAATGTTTGTGGTTTTGGGGTTTTTCACCTATATTTTTGTAATATATTGTACCACTGTGCTCTTGATATTGTATAAAAAATATCATATTTAATACTGTGTATCAACATTTATAAATTTTACTTCTAAATTTTTAAGTCTGCTTTTACCAAAGTTTAAAATTACTACTTGTTTAAAAACATCAGAATAATTACCGATTACCATAAATCATTCAAAATAACTACTACTAACACATAATACAAAAACTAACATAACCTACGGGGGATGATTAAAGAGGTTGTATGAAACCCTAAGTTATCAGTATAACGTCAATTCTGAATACGGGAGAATTAGTTGAACATAACCTCTAAATACCCTCTACGTGACGATGTAACAGCTGTTAGAGGTATCTTTTGTCATATTCGGCTTTCGTAAATCCTCGGGATAATTCGTTCATTTCATTGTACGTTCATTATATTTTAAAATAAATGTTTCAAAATACCGAAATGTTTCAATCGATATCTCTTGCTAGTAAATATTGATATCGGCATTGTTTTAAAACAAAATCAACACAAAGTCAACAATTACATTGAAACATGCACGTTACAACAACCAGGTCACCATCATCAGTGTTGCAAACTTCACTTTACAACCAGTCAATTATCAAGTTATGTATAGAGGTTTTATTTGAGCTCGAATCATATAACATAATATTGTTAAAATAATATTTATAAAGACACATAGAATAGTTAGCAAAAAGGTTATCAAATTTCGCTACTTTTAACATTATACAGATTTAGGATAGTAATTATTCACATATTTACCACATAAACAGCCAGAAAACTGTTTATTTATAAGCTAACCTGTCCTAAACTAACGAAATCTCTTCTAACGAAGGATATATTTCTGGAAACAGTAACTTATAGTTTTTTGTCTTGAAAATATAAAACAAAAGGCCATATGAAATATAGTTTTGTATTTCCTTTCTTTTATTAAATCTTTTTATTTACTTGTCAGGTAATTTAAATTTTAGTATTTCGCTGTTAATTCGATGTTTTAAAGAACAAGCTTAAACTGACTGTTACATTGCGTATAAAGAGGCCGATATTTCCGCATTGTAGCTCCGAGAGCGGCGTTGACGAATGCGCAGAATGCCGTTGACTGATCCGGTGCGGGTCAACCAATCATGTCCGATATCAAGGGAGCGGTTACACATTCCTGCGGTTATTCCTGAACCTTGCAAAAATTATCAAACGGATCGCAGGCACATTGAAGCACCACCAGTGCTGTAAGCTACACAGTTGGGAACTACAAATTCTGTCTCTGTTCTACTTGTAGGAGTTAAATTTATACTGTGTATCAATGCCAAATAAGGTTTTTATTTTGTTCCTGTTGCTATTGCCATTGGAAAAGTCTATTATTATTCATATTTACTTTACAACAATTGCAAAGTACTGTGGCCACAATACAGACTTAAAATTTTGAATAAAATTAAAATTAAAAAAAATTATTTATGACTCTCAGAGAAGGGTCTTGTCCCGACACAAGAGTTAACAAAATAAAGCTAATATTTTCGCTAAAGTTTCAACGAAAGTTCCGAAAATATGAATTTATATATTTTTCATTCAATTCTTGCATCTTTACTTGCGGAATGTATATAATAAGGACTATTATTTATTGTTGTTAATAATAAAATAATGTGGGTAACAAAAGAAATTATACAATTAATGAATATACATTTTTTTAACAAAAAATCAGTTTTATAAAAGTGTATAAAACGGGCCTAGAATTGTTTTCTTTAAGAAATTGGATTAAAAATATATACTATTACGTTATGTTGAATTATTTGTATTGAGTTTTATAAAAGTTTTAAAAAATTATACATTTATTAATTGATTATAACTATTTAATAATAATATGGGATAACTGTAATAATCGGCTGTTCTACAACATAACCTATAACACAAAATCAGCTGTTACATGAAATCATATGTTGCAAGGTATATGCTTTAAGGTATGGGTTTCAGAAATAGCGTGACGCGAAAGCAATGATTTAATCTCATGTTTTATTCACCGCTCGTAAAGAAGTTATCTCTTCAAAAACGTATAGTGTGGCAGTCAGTGAGACTGGTCGACAAAAAGAAGTACTTCATTTGAACCATTTAGTCAATAGAAGTTAGTTGTAGCAGAATCTAGTTCACATGGTAAATAATAAAAGATTGTAATTAATAGAAAACATTTATTAGATTCTTAAATTTTGTAGTCGATTACGTTCGGTGAATCTTATTATTCACTTAAACAATGGTTTATGACTATCCGAACTTTGAATTTAGTAAATTTGTTAAAACTTACTGAGACAGAACGTTTTCGATCGCTATGTGCCGATCTTCATCAGTGTCTTCTGCTTGGAGATGTTGGATCAAGCGGTGACGGTTTTAAAGGTAGGTTTTCGATAGTATCAAATAGTATGTGTGATTTGTGTTGTGTTTGTTCGTTTAATATGTTTGTACTTTGTGTTTTTGTGTGTCTGTAAATTTCATATTGTTCTAGTGTGATTTGTTCTAATCTAAATTCGTAGTTGTTCCCAGATTGTCATTTTGAGGCCTTTTTGTACTTTTTTTTAGGTGTATGTTTTCTAATGTGGGGAATGTGTGTTTGTTTTTGATGGCGTGTGTAGCTAAGTTTGAGTTGTAAGTTAGAGGTTTGATGTATGCATTGAGGTGTTCTTGATATCTGTCTTTTAATTTCTTTTTTGTTTGGATGTTATAATGGAGATACTACCAATCTTAGAAAGTTAACTCATGTAAATACCAAGTAAGATTCTTGTTTAAGTACATATAGTGAAAGTGATAAGTGAATACAAGAAAACAGTGTTGCAAAGTTAAATTTTATCTTGAATTTAGTAGTCCATTACGTTCGGTGAATCTTATTATTCACTTAAACAATAGTTTATGACTATCCGAACTTTGAATTTAGTAAATTTGTTAAAACTTACTGAGACAGAACGTTTTCGATCGCTATGTGCCGATCTTCATCGGTGTCTTCTGCTTAGAGATGTTGGGTCAAGCGTTGACGGTTTTAAAGGTAGGTTTTGAATAGTATCAAATAGTATGTGTGATTTGTATTGTGATTTGTAAATTTCATATTGTTCTAGTGTGTTGAGATGTGGTCTTTTTTTGTTGATGTGTAGGATTTCTAGGTTATGGTAAATGTCTGTATTTGTGTCCTGTTTCTTTTATGTGATTGTAAAATGTTTAATTGGTGTTCTGTTTGTGTTCCTTGACTCTTTGTTTAAAGCTGCGTTTGTCCTATGTAGAATTTGTTACATTCGTCGCAGTTCAGTTTGTATACACCTGGTGCTTGTAATTTATCTTTGTTGTTGGAGTTGTGTTGTATTTTGTATTGTACCTTGTTATTAGTTTTGTATGCTATTTTGTATTCTATGTTTTGAAATTTGGGCTGTTTGTTTGATGTTTTGTTTATGTATGGTGATGTGATGTATTGGTTTTCCCTGTCTGTAGTGTTACGTTTAGTGTTTTTTTGTATTTTGTACTATAGTTTGTCTATTATTGTGGTGTTGTATCCATTTGTGTATGCTAAATATTTAATTGTGTTTATTTTTTTGTTTATGTTTTCTGTGGTCATTGGGACTTCTTTAAGTCTATGGAGCATGGATCTGAAGACAGCTTGTTCGTGTTAGATAGGGTGGTTTGAGGTGTTCTGGATAAGTGTGTCTGTCGTTATGGGTTTCCTGTAAATGCTGAAGCTGTGTTTTTGTGTGTGGCTTTTTGTTAGGGTTAGGTCGAGGAAGCTTAGGGATCGGTTGAATTCAATTTCTGAAGTGAAGTGGAGTTTTTGGTGTATTTTATTGGTGTGGGTGAGGAGTTTTTCGCATTGACGGGAGTTGCCTCTGTACAGTGTTATGATATCATCGACATATCTGTGCCAGTAAATAATTCTGTGTGCGTGTGTATTATTTGTGAGTATCTTGGTGTTTTCTATGTGTTGTAGAAAAATGTCGCTTAGGACACTGCTGATAGGACTTCCCATGGGTAGGCTTCCCATGAATAGTTTATTATATGTTGAGGATTTTATTGAATAAAAATTTTATTTAATGAATTTAATTGAAATGTGTTTTTAAAACGTGTCAAGCGCGTCTACGGACGTTTTAATTTCAAAATTGGGAAAATTAATAACTCGTTACATTAATTTAAATTAGAAAGATTCATTGAAATATACGTTAATATATTCACTTACTGATAAAAGTATTAAATAATAACATTTTAACTAAATAATGCACAATAAATACGGTAATATAACCTATGTGATAAAACAAAATAAGTAAAACATGGAAGCAGCTGTTGTATGAGGTAATACGTTCTCCTGTAAGTTAAGCCGAAATAGTTTAAACTTACATAATAATTATACACCACTATATACGTGTGATGGCAACCCAATGATTTCCTCCGTTCAATGTCTCAATAAGACAAGTTATTTTATTTTTATTTGTGACAGTCCATTATGTGATCACCTTGACGCATTTGTAATAACAAAATGAATCTGACGTCTTGTGTGTAGTAATAAATAATCAGGACTCTGGAGAAGAGCACAAGGGTATAATCGAATAACTAATTAATTCAAGTGAATTAGAAGAATTTAATTCCGGGGGAAAACACTTCAGTTTTTATTAAAATAAATTTAATAAAGATCTATAACCCACTATCATTATATCGAATTAACTATAGAAATATCCATTAAAGTAGAAATTAATATACTTATTAATTTATTTAAAAAAATTGTGGTAACAAAATACGGCTAATTGTTTCGCAATCGTTTTAACGAATTCGCCAAAATATGAGTTTATACATTTTTTTATTCAATTCTTACATCTTTATTTCAGGAATGTATTTAATAAAGACTAATATTTAGTGTAATTAATAGTAATATAACGTGGGCAGCAAGAAATATTTATTAGAGCTATACTGAACACAAATGTTTTTAACAAATTCAATTCAAATAAGTTGTTTGAAAAGTATAGTGCCTAAAGTGTTTCCTTTTAAAATTTGGATTAAAAATACGTAACTTAAACTTATTATTAACTTTATATTTAATTATATGTATTGAGATTTATCGACATTTAAATAAATTATTATATTTATTAACAGATAAAAACTATTTAATAATAATCTGCATGTAAAACAGCTGTTGTACAACATAACCTATAACTAAAAATCAGCTGTTACATGAAATCATATGTTATTATTTAATTCACTTTGAGGTGACTCATGACGTAGCCTGGTGGAAATATATGCTATAAGGTATGCGTTTCAGAAATAGTGTGACGCGAAAGCAATGATTTAATTTCATGTTTTGTTCATCGCGTGTAAAGAAATTATCACTTTAAAAATTTGAATTAAAACACACAACTCACTATCATTGTATTAAATTAACTACAGTAATACTCATTACAGTATAAAAAATTGTGGAATAATATTCTAACTTAAATGTTAATAAGAAGTAACATAACCTATGAGTTCAAACAGCGGTTGTATAACCTGCCACATATAATCAGCTGTTGTATGAAATCATATGTTTTCTCTTAATATTTTTCCCATGCAAACCCTTCAGACATGCCCAGCGATAAGAAGTATCCATTTTAAAATTTAATTAAATTATGTAATGGTGTAAGATTTTGTACAACAGCTGTTTTTATAATGTGCAGATCTAGTTACTTTCTACATTGTAATAATTAAGTTAAAATATACGATTATCATTAATCCATACTCATTGAAATAAACATTATTTAAAACAAATAATTTTATCATTTGGTAAAAGTACAAAATAATTATATTTCACTAAGAATAGAAGTTTGAGGCACATTATATGATTTTATATACCAATATGGTATATATTAAATTTATATTAATTTTAATTACATTTTAAATAATAATTTAATTGATTTTAAATTAAGTATAAATGTATATATTTGGTTGTGATGTATTTCAGTTGATGAAAACATCCATACTGCTATAATATTGACATTTATACTCCATTTCTCGTATACCAATTGATATTGAGTTGGTAAAATTAGTTTTTTAATATATACACTTTTGAACATATATAAAACCACAACTAGGTCTTTCGTTGAAATCTTCATTACACTCTGCTAGTCTCAAGAGCACCTCATCTTTTTATTCATAATATTTATAAATTTAATGTTTAACAAATTTAGTTATGAAACGCTTCATTACACTCTGCTAGTCTCAAGAGCACCTCATCTTTTTATTCATAATATTTATAAATTAAATGTTTAACAAATTTAGTTATGAAACGCTTCATTACACTCTGCTAGTCTCAAGAGCACCTCATCTTTTTATTCATAATATTTATAAATTAAATGTTTAACAAATTTAGTTATGAAACGTTTCATTACACTCTGCTAGTCTCAAGAGCACCATATCTTTTTATTCATAATATTTATAAATTAAATGTTTAACAAATTTAGTTATGAAACGCTTCATTACACTCTGCTAGTCTCAAGAGCACCTCATCTTTTTATTCATAATATTTATAAATTAAATGTTTAACAAATTTAGTTATGAAACGCTTCATTACACTCTGCTAGTCTCAAGAGCACCATATCTTTTTATTCATAATAATTATAAATTAAATGTTTAACAAATTTAGTTATGAAACGCTTCATTACACTCTGCTAGTCTCAAGAGCACCTCATCTTTTTATTCATAATATTTATAAATTTAATGTTTAACAAATTTAGTTATGAAACGCTTCATTACACTCTGCTAGTCTCAAGAGCACCTCATCTTTTTATTCATAATATTTATAAATTAAATGTTTAACAAATTTAGTTATGAAACGCTTCATTACACTCTGCTAGTCTCAAGAGCACCATATCTTTTTATTCATAATAATTATAAATTAAATGTTTAACAAATTTAGTTATGAAACGCTTCATTACACTCTGCTAGTCTCAAGAGCACCATATCTTTTTATTCATAATAATTATAAATTAAATGTTTAACAAATTTAGTTATGAAACGCTTCATTACACTCTGCTAGTCTCAAGAGCACCATATCTTTTTATTCATAATAATTATAAATTAAATGTTTAACAAATTTAGTTATGAAACGCTTCATTACACTCTGCTAGGCTCAAGAGCACCTCATCTTTTTATTCATAATATTTATAAATTAAATGTTTAACAAATTTAGTTATGAAACGCTTCATTACACTCTGCTAGTCTCAAGAGCACCATATCTTTTTATTCATAATAATTATAAATTAAATGTTTAACAAATTTAGTTATGAAACGCTTCATTACACTCTGCTAGGCTCAAGAGCACCTCATCTTTTTATTCATAATATTTATAAATTAAATGTTTAACAAATTTAGTTATGAAACGCTTCATTACACTCTGCTAGTCTCAAGAGCACCATATCTTTTTATTCATAATAATTATAAATTAAATGTTTAACAAATTTAGTTATGAAACGCTTCATTACACTCTGCTAGTCTCAAGAGCACCATATCTTTTTATTCATAATAATTATAAATTAAATGTTGACCAAATTTAGTTATGAAAAGTTACACCATACGGCACACGGTGACTAGTGGTTTTATTTATGTAGATATGATGATATACAATATCAAGAGCACAGTGGTACAATATATTACAATAAAAATATTGAAAAGAACCCCAATACCACAAAAATAATAAAAAATAACAAATAAAACAAGTTACTTAAGATTAAACCCTTATGTACATTGGGGAGAACGATTGGTATCATTCTAGTTTGTAACTTCTTGTTTGCTAGATTGTATTTTGTAATAAGACCCTCTGGTGATGATGACATGGTCATCGAAATGTACATAAGGGTTTAATCTTAAGTAACTTGTTTTATTTGTTATTTTTTATTATTTTTGTGGTATTGGGTTTCTTTTCAATATTTTTATTGTAGATATGATGAGATAATTGTACATTTCGTTATTTTGTATTTATGCTGAAAGGTAACAGAACAAAAGTATGTGCCTGTAATATGGTAATTTTATGTAATATATTACTTCGTAGTGCGAGAAAAAATTATAACGAGAAATAAACATACAAATTAAGTTATATATGAATTATTATTATAAACACTGTATTTTAGAATCCTTATTATTATATATACAGTTATTTTATTTCTTGTCAGGAACTAGTCAATATTTAGGATTTATCAACCCTCTGCCATTTATTACTTTCATAGACTATTCCGGCTGCGCCTTCATGCGGTTGATTATGCTGTAATGAATGAGCTGACCTGCAATCATATTGCATACTGCTCGCCGTATGCACTGGATTTGATAAAATATATGAATTGGGAAACCTTATAAATATATAAGCTAAAATATGTTTATGTAATTAGTTCTTACCATAGAGTAAAGTTTATAACAAAAAATCTTTATAGCGAAAACGATGCCGCTTTAGAGAACCGATTATGAACGGGTATTAAATAGCTTCTTACTGTACGAAAAAAGACACATTTCTTTGTCAGAATAAGTCTTTTTTTTAATTACAAAATATATACAATATTTCTAAAGCTTTACGTCATGGACTTCTAATTCTCACTAAAATATTTGACATTTTAAAAAGTATAAACTTATAAAAGTATTTTTTTAAATAAATTATGTATAGGCCTGCATCTTTTTTAATTTACCTGAATTATTCTATGTTAAAAAGTCAAAACTCATATATATATATATATATATATATATATTAAAACAAAATAGGCTATTCAAATACAAGAATATTTATTAATTTATATTCAAAGCTTTTCGTTGGTAAATAGTACCAACGTCATCAGGAATGAAGAATACAATAATATATATATATATATATATATATATATATATATATATATATATATATATATATATATATGTATATGTATATATATATATATATATATACATATATATGTATGTATATATATATATACATATAAATATACACACACACACAACACACACACACACACACACACACACACACACATATATATATATATATATATATATATAAATATGTACATATAAATATATACACACACACACACACACACATATATATATGATGAATAGTATATGTATATGATGAATAGTTACTATCTCGCTCTTCTACTGTTGTTGGGTTCACCTCGTCAATGCTGGATGAGATTCTAGCGAAACGTCGGAACTGCGAATTTATGGACTGCAGAATGAACGGATGTACTCCAGATAGTAACTATTCATCATATTTTTCCATCCGTGAATTAATACGTATCAGCTTACATATATATATTATAACATAAAGTATGAGGATTTAGAGTAAATTCAGTTAGTTGCTAAAATAAATATCTATAGGATTTAGCAAAGAAAGACACAAATAGTTTTCTAGTGCGGACAAAGCAGGTACCAGGTCATTATCCTTTTCCACGAAAGCTATAAGTTGAGTCCGGCAACCATAGACAATAGAGAAGGGTCCATAGTGGTTAAGACGGGAAATCCAGCGGCCGATATAGCCTGGGAAAATAATCGTGTACCGTTAGGTTTAGCTAATTGTAGAACTGTGGGAAACTTACAAAGAACGTATTGGTGGTAGTGGGAAAGATTATATTTTTAATAAAAACTAAATGATCGGGAGTGTAGGAGGAAGTTTGAGGAGAGTCTCAGAGAAAGACGGATTGGTGGGGTCCAGGATGGAAGTGTTGTAAAGGGAGAAATTGATTAAATTAAGTGAAGAGTTTTTTTATAAATAAAATTTTAAAAGTGCGAAGTAAAAGTTTTTTTTGAAATATAAAGTAATTTTTATTTTTGTGTGTCAAGTGTAAGTGCAGAAGGTAATAACCCAGGCCAGGATTCCAGGGACTCTTCAGA
>JBAIZL010000005.1:18012083-18024583 GCA_036971475.1 Prosapia bicincta
ATAATCTTTAGAGGTTAGCCAAGAATACCAGAGTATAGAAATATCACTAGACATTGACAAAATAAGATTCTTCTTACCATAACAAATAATACATTACGTCAGATACAGAGGCTGGGCTTAAAGACAAAAACACTTTTTGCGTGAGGAAACATGACTGTCAATGTTTTATGCTTATCACACAAAAGCTAATTATTTGTAAATATTTATTCGTAAGCAGTTTTTATAGCCATTTGAGCTTATTGAAATAAATTGTTTATAATTTGTTAGAACTAGAATAGAATATTGGGATTCAAGAATTAGTAATAGTAAAAATATGTGTTGGTTAATTTTTTTTAAAAACATATTTTTCGAAATTATAATTAGCCTATAACTTTTAGAAATAAGATTTTAAATATAGGCCTATAAATGTAAATGTTTAGATAAAAGTACGGCGTTTAAATTGGTGAAAAAATTTTATTCTGCTATTATTGTAGCTGTTTTATAATATGTTTGAAAATGTTGAAAAACCCCTTGTCTCCAGGGGAAAATCATATTTATAAGTCCAAAGCGTTAAGGGACTCTCACCAAGGAAAATAATGGAAGCTGTGGCTAATGAGGATCATAGTACAAGCTCGGGAGCTGATTTATGGAATTAATTTTCTAGTAGTTTTAAGAAGAACAGTAAGTAGGCTATAATAATAATTGCTTAGGAATGATAATAAGGACCTGTGGTTAGGCTATATATCCTACATAGAACACCCCTATTAGAAGATGCACGGATGTTCTTATTATGCACAGGCCTTGCGGCCAAAGTACACGAAGTAGACCTAATCTCTAACAGGTTCGTTAAAGAGGTCTCTACATTTTGGAAGGTAGAGATCTAAAAGCTCCTCGAGTGCTACGTTGGGCATATTGCCAGTTCTGATTCATGCGATATATGTGGGCCTATTACTGTCACCGGCGCACGAGAAGAGCCCTGGCCCAAGGCAGGTCAAAACGATAGGGTCATTCCCAAAAACATTTCTAACACAAAACATCAGATTTACAGAAAATTGCAATTCAGAAACGGGGTCATATGTAATTTATTTTGTGCCCTCTTTCTTATTCAAATTAGTACTTTTACCTATTTGTAAATACTTGTATTACTTACTAAAATGTAACTACTAAACAACTACCGTACGGTTAGGTTATGTTTGTAATTCAGGAATACATCGACAGCGCATGCGCAGAACTGAAATAGTGCTTGACTCATTTCTACACCAGGGCCCTTCTCGTGCGCCGGTGACAGTATTTACTCTAAAGATTAACTCATAGTTTGGTAAAATGTTTTAAAATTTTATTTACCTACTTTAGAGTAAATTTAAGTTCCGGAAGTTATAAAACCGATTTTATATTTCTTCTACTGTTGTACTCGAGAAGAAACAGAGTTTAAAATGTACTAAGCGTTTTCATGTTTACAAATTTTTAAAGCATAAACCTTTTGACCGGAGTAAAACTGGAAATATGACGTCACATTTAAGACGACAGGTTTTCGCCAGATGAACGACGGTAAACTTCAGAAAATGAAACCTGACTTCTGTAAATGCTACTCCGCAATGTTAAAAGGTGTTTTCGTTTTCGCTTTGAGGGCAATTAGAGGGGTGGCACGAAAAATGCGTAAGCTTACAGCGAAAGAAGCTTAGAGCCAAATATGCGTACATGAGGAAACATTAGCGATTGACGAGGGTAAGTAGTGAATTTAACAAGGGAAAAAAGTGTACAAACCAAACTCCAGTTGCCAACCCAGGTCATCCATCCCTAAACCATTTGCTAATAATTTTCAAGGTTTTGGATTCTCTCAGTCAAAATGGGCCAAAAAAAGTTTTCACTTTGTCAGTGGTCATTTTGCTTTTAACTATTGAAGTAATAAGTTCGATTTAATCGAAAGAGACTTATCAAAAGAGGCTGAAAGTTCGACTCCTATGCACATGACACTGGAGTTATTCTTAGAAGGAAAGTGAAGAAAAACAAAGTATATTAAGTCGGACTAAAAATTTTTAATAAAACTACAGAAATACCTAGAAACTGAAAACTAATGTCTCGTTTAAGATCTCTTTCCTAAATAAAAAAAAAAAAATGTATTAGATTAGACCCAAGAAATCTGATGGTAAAATCAAATAAATTGGTCAAGTTGTAATGTAAATCTCTAATTGAAATGAAGACAAAAATCTATAAAAATTAACAAAAATTTTTTTAATTGAAAATATTTAACAACTACAAAATTACCGAGGCTACTACCCAAAATGTAAGCGCAACATACGTCTATCATTTTGCCAGTCCAAAGCTTGGAAAAGTGAGATGGAAATCAGGTTTAATAGATACAGTTTTAAAGGAACTCTAGTCACGAGAAACGACATCTATGTCTAGCTCAGAGGTAAACACGTTTAAGTAGCTCAATGATTTTAAAAGATCCGTGTACTCCTAAAAGTGTACGCATGTTTCGCCTGTCAAAATGTTCTGACGTCATAGCTTACCCAATCCTGTACGCATATTTCGCAAGTTTCCTGTTGTACCCAGATTTCGCTGTACGAATGTTTCGTGTATCCATTAGAGATTATTAAGAAAATTAGGACTCTAATGTGTCAATTGAGTTGGCACATAGTGTTTCTTTTGTAGGTTCGATTGTAAAAATAAGTGTGCTGTCTTGAAAAGGACCATTGTTGCCGAATTGTTAGTGTGGTGAAAAGTTGAAGTTTAGTAAAGCTTTATATTTTTGTTTATCATTTCGTTAGAATCTATCTGGCTTTCGCTATCTTTCGTCTTAAGGCTGGAGGCACTTTTTTTCAACACTATTAGAGACTAATTTTAAAAATACTTAACTAAGTGAATACGTAATTGCTTACTTGCTGACGCGTTTCAAAACATTCGTTCCTTTTACGAAGCTAACCCTCTACTTCAGAAAGATGACTACATCAAGAAACTATTAGAGAATTAATGGACTCCAGGTAAGCGACCTTCCTTATGTGATGCCTATATTCTCGAATATTCTTTGTGTCACGGAATCATAATGCACGTTACTCAGCCAAAATTTTTTATCTGACCTTTCTTATAGTTCTTTTTAAAAATAGAGACCCCTTAAACATCACTATGTAACGAACGTTTAAGGGGTTCATTATGACGCCCTAACCAAACATCATTATGTAATGAACCTTTAAGGGGTTCATTATGACCCCTTAAACAACATTATTTAATGAACCTTTAAGGGGTCCATTATGACCCCTTAACCAAACATCACTATGTAACGAACGTTTAAGGGGTTCATTATGACGCCCTAACCAAACATCATTATGTAACGAACGTTTAAGGGGTTCATTATGACGCCCTAACCAAACATCATTATGTAACGAACGTTTAAGGGGTTCATTATGACCCCTTAAACAACATTATTTAATGAACCTTTAAGGGGTTCATTATGACCCCTTAACCAAACATCACTATGTAACGAACGTTTAAGGGGTTCATTATGACGCCCTAACCAAACATCATTATGTAACGAACGTTTAAGGGGTTCATTATGACGCCCTAACCAAACATCATTATGTAATGAACCTTTAAGGGGTTCATTATGACCCCTTAAACAACATTATTTAATGAACCTTTAAGGGGTCCATTATGACCCCTTAAACGTCATTATGTAATGAACCTTTAAGGGGTTCATTATGACCCCTTAACCAAACATCATTATGTAATGCACCTTTAAGGGGTCCATTATGACCCGTTAAACGTCATTATGTAATGAACCTTTAAGGGGTTCATTATGACCTCTTAAACAACATTATTTAATGAACCTTTAAGGGGTTCATTATGTCCCCTTAACCAAACATCATTATGTAATGCACCTTTAAGGGGTCCATTATGACCCGTTAAACGTCATTATGTAATGAACCTTTAAGGGGTTCATTATGACCTCTTAAACAACATTATTTAATGAACCTTTAAGGGGTTCATTATGTCCCCTTAACCAAACATCATTATGTAATGCACCTTTAAGGGGTCCATTATGACCCGTTAAACGTCATTATGTAATGAACCTTTAAGGGGTTCATTATGACCTCTTAAACAACATTATTTAATGAACCTTTAAGGGGTTCATTATGTCCCCTTAACCAAACATCATTATGTAATGCACCTTTAAGGGGTCCATTATGACCCGTTAAACGTCATTATGTAATGAACCTTTAAGGGGTTCATTATGACCCCTTAACCAAACATCATTATGTAATGAACCTTTAAGGGGTCCATTATGACCCCTTAACATCATTATGTAATGAACCTTTAAGGGGTTAAATATGGCTCCTTAAACATCATTATGTAATGAACCTTTGAGGGGTTCATTATGACCCCTGAAACATCATTATGTAATGAACCTTAAGGGGTCCATTATGGCCCCTTAACATCATTATGTAATGAACCTTTGAGGGGTTCATTATGACCCCTGAAACATCATTATGTAATGAACCTTTAAGGGGTTTATTACGACCTCTGAAACATCATTATGTAATGAACCTTTAAGGGATTCATTATGACCCCTTAAACGAATTAGCCGGCTCCAGGTAAGCGACCCGACCCATATGATGGCCTAATACCCAATACCAAGAGACCATAATGTATTTTATTTAGTCATACGTTCCATCTGGCCTTCATTTTCTTTCTTCGCACTGCTATAGTTGAAAAGTTCATCGTCATGACCCGTTAAAGAGTAGGTTTATATCAAGGTCGTGATATGTGATACCATGATCCTCCCTAGGATCCCTGTGATCCAAGATCCTACCTAACTTTTACCATTACAGCCTTCCTTTAATTCTGCCTATATTCACAAGCCTTTTAAATCCGTTGTGGAGATTTTGGTTACCTTAACATTACAAGTACAGTCATCTCATATCAGGAATCTCCAATATCCGGACGTAACATGAAAATAAAACAATCATCTTTATTCCGCGAATTATTAGCGAATGAGCACAAAACCAACGCCTGCTGAAGATGGTGAAAGAAAATAAAACATGACGCATAACGAAACTTTCCAAGCGTGTGACCAGCTGATGGAGTACGTCGAACAACAAGACGAAGCATCAGCAGCCGATCGTCTACTCTCGCGAAGGTGGAGGGATATTTCATAAAAAAACGTGTTCCACGAAACAAGCAAACCACATATACATCTTTCTCTTACCAAAACTGATAATTAATGTACATTTATATGTAGCCTATGTACAGTATAGTATTAAGGAACTGTACATACAAGCATGTAACTAAATTGTATGTACAGTTCTATATTGCTATTACAATATAATTACAATCTTCAATAAGTGTAGCATATTTACTTTAAGCAATCATACATCTAGTTCTAATTGGAATGGTTGTGACTACGTACAAACGTACGTCATTACATAACCCCTCCCATATCCGGATTTCTCGTTATTCGTATCGGGCTGTCACCCCATTGATCCGGATGTGGGAGATTTTACTGTAGGCAATGATATATTCACTTTAATAATCTTAAGAGAATATTTTTACTTGAACCGAATATACTTCGACAGGTTTCTCGTAAACCTAGAACAAGTAAGGTTTCAAAAAGTAAAACAATTGGAAACATGTAGACTGGAGAAGTTTCTATGCAAATAATGCAATATCGGAACCAGACCTCAGCGCGGCGCAGCTGATATCCTGAACAATAGCACAACCGGTGCCGTATTTTGTGGCTTCCAATAAAAAAAAACCAAGGAATATTAATGAAGATACGTTTCCGATCTGAGGGTAAGCCCGAGGAAAATAAGTTTTAAAATTCACCCCCATTTATTTACTTGAACATGAAAAAAAAACCGCGGCATATAATCGGAATTTTTAATTGTTTTCCTTCCAATAAGCTTTGGAAATTTGAATTGTTGATTCAACAGTAGTTCGATCTTAATTAATTTTCCGAAGCCAGGGAATAATAAAAATTCCCCGCGTCTTCCATATGCGATGCGGTGGTTGCAAGGGGATTCTTTAGTTTAGGAATCCGGACGGGGTCGCGAATGCTTGCGGAGTGTGGTTAGCCCTTCGTTCTTCAGGAATGTCGGCTTCGGGTGAAAAACTCCAGAGATCGCTGTAATTTGTTCGGCTGCGGCGGGAATCCATTAGATATTAAGTATGTGAAAACGGTGCCGGAAACTGAATAACTGGTTGTAAACGTAAGCGCACGCTAGGCGATGGAGGGTTTTATGTTCTTCTGAAATGGGGAAATATGTTTTGAAATGAGTGCAACCCAGCAAAATTAAATAACTATTTGCCAATAACGTATAGGCCTACCTAGTTAACGTTTTACGAACAATTTTCTAGCTATTTGCTTATTTTTATTTAATTTATTTTTGTAACTCTTTCTTTGTATCGCAGTCAAACATTCCTTTGGTGGGGTGACTGGAAACTAATCTATGCTCTAAGGCAGAACTTTTAAAATTTTTAATATATCCATCTTCATTTACGTTAGGAATACAGTATTTGTATATATTCGAGTATATTTCTGCCTTTCCTAACATCATAAATATTTACCTTTGTTGACGCGTTTCGGAATGGCTCCATTTTTAAAACTTAAATAGTAGCCTACTACAAGTGGTGGAGTCGTGGATAACAGTGTATAAAGACAAAATCAAGATTTGGACAAACAGTACTATTTAAGTTTTGAAAATGGAGTCATTCCGAAACGCGTCAACAAAGGAAGGATTGCAATGTTCAGACCGTGTGTCCTGATTTTTTTATTAAAGCACATTCGTAGCATATGTTGATAACCTACTGATCTCCAGTAATATCAATGGTTCCAGCATAATTCCAGCAATATTACCCCACCTTCTTCTTTTCAGGAGCATCACCACCTATCTAAAATGCGCTGCAGGTAAAAAAAGGTACAGTTCTTTGAATTAATCACAAATCGGTAGCTTGTGTGATTATTTTTTGATCAATAATCAAATAGGTCACTCAATGGCGGGGGTCGGAGTGAAACCGACCATGTCCCGCCAGCAACTACTTTAGGCGAAAGGTCACGTGGTTCCTTCCGGCAGACAAACGTGCCTGTCATAGTGACTTGTTCACCCCTTTTTATAACCACCCTCCTATATTGTCTTTTTAAACAGATCTTGTTAGGACTTTCTTGTGTACGTTCCCGCCTTCTCTCTTATGGGACAGATTGATTGTGATCACTCCCGACAGAACTAAACCTAAAGGGCTCACGAACCATATAACAGGAGCTCACTATCTTTTGAATGTATGTCACCCACGTGAGGGAATCTGTCCAAATTTCCGCTTTATAAAACAATGTGGCCTGCGTGGCGCTCATTAAAAGCTTCTGACGCAGCTGCTTGGACCTACACAGTATCCAATAGCCAAGCCAGAGCATGGCAACGTTGCCAGATAGTACGGAAAGCTGTAAATGTTCTCCAGGAAGACCGACTTACTATCCAGCATGTCAGCCAAGTACTTCATACATTATTACCAAGGGCCTATAACTAATTATTGTTTGTCCTACCTTTGTTCAAAAAAACCTCACGTTTTGTAAATGGCCAACTGCAAAGCTCGGCCAATCATCAATTCCCATTCTCTTTTGATTTTTACCTTTAATTCCATTTTCTCTCTCTCTCTCTCCCTCTCTCTCTCTCTCTCTCTCTCTCTATCTCTTACTCACTCTTCATATCTCTTTCTTTCTCTTATTCTGTTTTCCAGCTTTCCCTCACATTCACACACAGAACACAAACCATCTCTCTATCTCTTACTCACTCTTCATATCTCTTTCTTTCTCTTATTCTGTTTTCCAGCTTTCTCTCACATTCACACACAGAACACAAACACTCTCTCTATGTCTTACTCACTCTTCATATCTCTTTCTTTCTCTTATTCTGTTTTCCAGCTTTCTCTCACATTCACACACAGAACACAAACCCACTCTCTATCTCTTACTCACTCTTCACATCTCTTTCTTTCTCTTATTCTGTTTTTCATCTTTCTCTCACATTCACACACAGAACACAAACACTCTCTCTATCTCTTACTCACTCTTCATATCTCTTTCTTTCTCTTATTCTGTTTTTCATCTTTCTCTCACATTCACACACAGAACACAAACCCTCTCTCTATCTCTTACTCACTCTTCACATCTTTTCTTTCTTTTTCTTATTCTGTTTTTCATCTTTCTCTCACATTCACACACAGAACACAAACACTCTCTCTATCTCTTACTCACTCTTCATATCTCTTTCTTTCTCTTATTCTGTTTTTCATCTTTCTCTCACATTCACACACAGAACACAAACCCTCTCTCTATCTCTTACTCACTCTTCACATCTCTTTCTTTCTCTTATTCTGTTTTTCATCTTTCTCTCACATTCACACACAGAACACAAACCATCTCTCTATCTCTTACTCACTCTTCATATCTCTTTCTTTCTCTTATTCTGTTTTTCATCTTTCTCTCACATTCACACACAGAACACAAACACTCTCTCTATCTCTTACTCACTCTTCATATCTCTTTCTTTCTCTTATTCTGTTTTCCAGCTTTCTCTCACATTCACACACTGAACACAAACCATCTCTCTATCTCTTACTCACTCTTCATATCTCTTTCTTTCTCTTATTCTGTTTTCCAGCTTTCTCTCACATTCACACACAGAACACAAACCATCTCTCTATCTCTTACTCACTCTTCATATCTCTTTCTTTCTCTTATTCTGTTTTCCAGCTTTCTCTCACATTCACACACAGAACACAAACCATCTCTCTATCTCTTACTCACTCTTCACATCTCTTTCTTTCTCTTATTCTGTTTTTCATCTTTCTCTCACATTCACACACAGAACACAAACCCTCTCTCTATCTCTTACTCACTCTTCACATCTCTTTCTTTCTCTTATTCTGTTTTTCATCTTTCTCTCACATTCACACACAGAACACAAACACTCTCTCTATCTCTTACTCACTCTTCATATCTCTTTCTTTCTCTTATTCGGTTTTTCATCTTTCTCTCACATTCACACACAGAACACAAACCCTCTCTCTATCTCTTACTCACTCTTCACATCTCTTTCTTTCTCTTATTCTGTTTTTCATCTTTCTCTCACATTCACACACAGAACACAAACCATCTCTCTATCTCTTACTCACTCTTCATATCTCTTTCTTTCTCGTATTCTGTTTTTCATCTTTCTCTCACATTCACACACAGAACACAAACACTCTCTCTATCTCTTACTCACTCTTCATATCTCTTTCTTTCTCTTATTCTGTTTTCCAGCTTTCTCTCACATTCACACACAGAACACAAACCCTCTCTCTATCTCTTACTCACTCTTCATATCTCTTTCTTTCTCTTATTCTGTTTTTCATCTTTCTCTCACATTCACACACAGAACACAAACCATCTCTCTATCTCTTACTCACTCTTCATATCTCTTTCTTTCTCTTATTCTGTTTTCCAGCTTTCTCTCACATTCACACACAGAACACAAACCCACTCTCTATCTCTTACTCACTCTTCACATCTCTTTCTTTCTCTTATTCTGTTTTTTATCTTTCTCTCACATTCACACACAGAACACAAACCCTCTCTCTATCTCTTACTCACTCTTCACATCTCTTTCTTTCTCTTATTCTGTTTTTCATCTTTCTCTCACATTCACACACAGAACACAAACCCTCTCTCTATCTCTTACTCACTCTTCACATCTCTTTCTTTCTCTTATTCTGTTTTTCATCTTTCTCTCACATTCACACACAGAACACAAACCCACTCTCTATCTCTTACTCACTCTTCATATCTCTTTCTTTCTCTTATTCTGTTTTCCAGCTTTCTCTCACATTCACGCACAGAACACAAAACCTCTCTCTATCTCTTACTCACCCTTCACATCTCTTTCTTTCTCTTATTCTGTTTTTCATCTTTCTCTCACATTCACACACAGAACACAAACCCTCTCTCTATCTCTTACTCACTCTTCACATCTCTTTCTTTCTCTTATTCTGTTTTTCATCTTTCTCTCACATTCACACACAGAACACAAACCCACTCTCTATCTCTTACTCACTCTTCATATCTCTTTCTTTCTCTTATTCTGTTTTCCAGCTTTCTCTCACATTCACGCACAGAACACAAAACCTCTCTCTATCTCTTACTCACTCTTCACATCTCTTTCTTTCTCTTATTCTGTTTTTCATCTTTCTCTCACATTCACACACAGAACACAAACCCTCTCTCTATCTCTTACTCACTCTTCACATCTCTTTCTTTCTCTTATTCTGTTTTTCATCTTTCTCTCACATTCACACACAGAACACAAACCCACTCTCTATCTCTTACTCACTCTTCATATCTCTTTCTTTCTCTTATTCTGTATTCCAGCTTTCTCTCACATTCACACACAGAACACAAAACCTCTCTCTATCTCTTACTCACTCTTCATATCTCTTTCTTTCTCGTATTCTGTTTTCCAGCTTTCTCTCACATTCACACACAGAACGCAAACCCACTCTCTATCTCTTACTCACTCTTCATATCTCTTTCTTTCTCTTATTCTGTTTTCCAGCTTTCTCTCACATTCACACACAGAACACAAACCCACTCTCTATCTCTTACTCACTCTTCACATCTCTTTCTTTCTCTTATTCTGTTTTTTATCTTTCTCTCACATTCACACACAGAACACAAACCCTCTCTCTATCTCTTACTCACTCTTCACATCTCTTTCTTTTTCTTATTCTGTTTTTCATCTTTCTCTCACATTCACACACAGAACACAAACCCTCTCTCTATCTCTTACTCACTCTTCACATCTCTTTCTTTCTCTTATTCTGTTTTTCATCTTTCTCTCACATTCACACACAGAACACAAACCCACTCTCTATCTCTTACTCACTCTTCATATCTCTTTCTTTCTCTTATTCTGTTTTCCAGCTTTCTCTCACATTCACACACAGAACACAAAACCTCCCTCTATCTCTTACTCACTCTTCATATCTCTTTCTTTCTCGTATTCTGTTTTCCAGCTTTCTCTCACATTCACACACAGAACACAAACCCTGTTGGGTACTAGACGCGAAATACTCATTAGTTAAACCATTTAGAACAATTACTGTTTCGCTTCGTATTAGAACCTTAAACAAACATCCAATTTGAAGTAAAAACACACCTTTATAAATAATTTTACACTGTTTTAAAGAGAACGTTGGGGTTTAGGTGTCTTGTTTCCTATATAAGTTTTAGATTTTACAGAATAACGTTTCACAGAAGTGATTGGTTAATGGTCCTGGTTAAGCCATATTGGTAATCTGATACAATTCCTCCTGCATGCCTAACAGCTACAGCCTCGCTAATAAATCGTCTATAAGTCTAGTGAAGAGAAGTTAATGGACAGTTATTGCGACCTTTATGGCTTTACAACAGATTCTCGTAACAATAGATTCTATTTTCGCGGAAATTCCTGCTTAATACAAAAGTTAATTAAGACATCCTCATTTAAAGTGGGTCAGTTGGAAAAATCAAATATCGTTATCAAATACCTGCCATTGTGAGGTAAACGCATTCAATACTGACACTAAAAACAATTATTTCAGACATGTAGGACTATAGACGATACAAGTTTTGCTAATTTATGTATAATAGACAAATTGAAGAAACAAGGGACTTGTTAGTTAAACTGGTCGTGGCAAATTAAATTAAATTAAATTAAACTTGACCGTGGGATGAAGTCTTACCCTACTTAACACACCCGATTATGGCGTGATGCGAAAACGCAAAATTACCTTCCTTATTCGAATATAAATTGTGTAGAGAAAGTGCAAGGGGTATAAGTGCAACTTATTCACTCTTTTTTTTGCCTATTGGGCCCCCGGGCTTCAGGCTCTAGATCTCGCCTAGCACTCGGTTAGCCATCGTTTAGCGACCTGCCACCGCCTCACATGTGATTAATATCCCAGCGAGTGAAGTAATCGGAATATACCTCCAATGTACGAAACTGATAAGCTAAACTTTTTCCATGGAAAATCTGAAGATGTGTAATTTGTTTTGCCAGTTGAACCTCCGGGTCTGGACCCCCCAGAACCCGCCCAGCCCTCATAACAGCATCCTCTAACCAACTGCTACCCTTGATTCACTCACAGAGATGCCTATGGTGTTACCTGTAGCTGTTATTTAGAACTAGTACTAGACTTATAAACATGAGCTAAATATATTGTGTCAAACTACACACACACACACACACGCGCGCGCGCGCGCGTTAGGGGAATTTTTTTTAAAAAGCAGTATTAAAAGCCAAGTTGTTGATAACTATAGTGGGGATCCATTTTGGTAAAGGTTTTTGTATCGTTGCAGAAACAATGAGGTGGTGTTACACTTGTAACGCTGTTTACCTCGCATATTAGTAATCATTATTTTCTTTTAAAATAATATCTATCTTGACTGGATACTTTGTAGCTGTGTTCTAATGTAGTAGCTATTACACGGTGCTCTGTTTTATTAAAAAATG
>JBAIZL010000005.1:18029583-18042083 GCA_036971475.1 Prosapia bicincta
AAATTTGACTGATGCATTACTTGCAGGTTGAGTTTTATCCTGACGGTCCAGAGCCAGAGCTCTTGCATGTCGATAGTTCAACTCTGGCTATAACTAACATTAGACTAATAGCTCAAAACCGCTCAAAGTGCACAAAGCGGCCCAACGTAGACATCACTATCTTCTCTCGTGACTCTCTTTTCTAACTGTTTCTGCCCAAAGCACGTACCGTCGTCGTCAACATTCGGTAATTTTAAGAATGATTTAGTGACGTAATAAATCTGAGGTTCCTATTTACATGTATGCTAATTTGTTCTCAAATTAACAAAGAACCCTACGTACCTCGCTGCTGGTTCTGTATGCGTTGTCTCTCCATCTAGATCTAGGCCATTGTGTTTTGGTTGGACTCACTAACAAGGTATAACGCCCATTCTCCTCCTTGTACTGACCACCATGAGGGCAAGATTGTAAACATTAGGAGAGCATGATAGGACATTAAATTCGTAGGTCTCCTTCCGTATCCCCTGATTCAGCAGTAGCTAAGCCCGTTTCTCCTCCTTGTACTGACCACCATGAGGGCGAGATTGTAAACATTAGGAGAGCATGACAGGACATTAAATTCATAGGTCTCCTTCCGTATCACCTGATTCAGCAGTAGCTAAGCCCGTTTCTCCTCCTTGTACTGACCACCATGAGGGCAAGATTGTAAACATTAGGAGAGCATGATAGGTCATTAAATTCATAGGTCTCCTTCCGTATCACCTGATTCAGCAGTAGCTAAGCCCGTTTCTCCTCCTTGTACTGACCACCATGAGGGCAAGATTGTAAACATTAGGAGAGCATGATAGGACATTAAATTCGTAGGTCTCCTTCCGTATCACCTGATTCAGCAGTAGCTAAGCCCGTTTCTCCTCCTTGTACTGACCACCATGAGGGCAAGATTGTAAACATTAGGAGAGCATGATAGGACATTAAATTCGTAGGTCTCCTTCCGTATCCCCTGATTCAGCAGTAGCTAAGCCCGTTTAATATCCCTAGCATCATCCGCATAAGTTATCCATTTAAACATGTTTTATCAGAAATTTACTCTAATTAAGGCCGTCTTACGAAATATTCCAGATATTTCCTTTGTAACGTAAATTTTTAGATATAATTCTTAAGGAATATAGATGTTATATTTTGCAGTTATCTGTTACATAATTAGTTAATTGACCTGCAAAGTCAAGAATTAAACTGATTTTAAGAATGGCGCATTCAATAATATTACTAACAAATTTCAAATTTAAATAAATCAATTTTTAATTTACAGAATTTTAAATTTAAATTTAAGTCACAGAATTTTACAAAAATACAAAGAAAAGAAAATACATTTGAAACGTTTACACTAATTTTATACCTGGCTTTACATTCTTTTAACATGTCATGAATTTAAGCATATATGGCATTATTTTAAAATTATCAATGGCATTGGCATATGATATCCACAAAGACATTGCTTCTACTTAAATTAAAGTACATTTCAATTTAGTTTTATTCAACATTTTAAAAAATTGATATTGCATCATACAAATTAATTATAACTTCCCGCATTTTAATAAAAACTTGTACTATTTTGCCGTGACCAGTTAAATTTGAAAGTTAAATTTTGATTTCACATCACTTTATGTTAAAATTAGAACATATCTGAACTGGAGTTTGGGATGTACAACATGGCTCCTGGATGAGATCTCGCCAATCAGCATTTTGGATTTCAGTTGATTGATAACCTCGCCCGGTGTTGAATATTAGTGTAGCAACATTTCTTGAAATAAAATTAAATAATAAATTATACTTTTAGATATTTAAAACTATTAAAACAAAAAAAATCATGCTACGCCCATCTTACGACGTGTGCATGTTTCTACGAACCAAAAAGAGAGATTTAGCATTAACGTAGCGACTCCCAACCCTCTGTTCAATTCTCCGGCGCATCTTTCAATAACAGGCTTGTGGATTTCATATCTTAACCAGTACAATTTACATTAAAATTTACATGTTTTTTATTTTATACTTTTTAACTAATATCTCGGTTTGTTTTCTGAAGCTGCTGTAATATGTAACATTTTTGCCTAAAATAATGTTACACCTTCAAAAGTTGAACCCTAGGCTGCCCTTCTAGTACTGTAACCTACAACTCCCTCCGTCCCTTCCTGTACTGTAACCTACGTCTTCCTCCGTCCCTTCCAGTACTGTAACCTACAACTCCCTCCGTCCCTTCCAGTACTGTAACCTACGTCTCCCTCCGTCCCTTCCAGTACTGTAACCTACAACTCCCTCCGTCCCTTCCAGTACTGTAACCTACAAATCCCTCCGTCCTTTCCAGTACTGTAACCTACAACTCCTTCCGTCCCTTCCAGTACTGTAACCTACAACTCCCTCCGTCCCTTCCAGTACTGTAACTTACAACTCCCTCCGTCCCTTCCTGTAATGTAACCTACAACTCCCTCCGTCCCTTCCTGTAATGCAACCTACAACTCCCTCCGTCCCTTCCAGTACTGTAACCTACAACTCCTTCCGCCCCTTCCTGTACTGTAACCTACAACTCCATCCGTCCCTTCCAGTACTGTAACCTACAACTCCCTCCGTCCCTTCCAGTACTGTAACCTACAACTCCCTCCGTCCCTTCCAGTACTGTAACCTACAACTCCCTCCGTCCCTTCCAGTACTGTAACCTACAAATCCCTCCGTCCCTTCCAGTACTGTAACCTACAACTCCCTCCGTCCCTTCCAGTACTGTAACCTACAACTCCCTCCGTCCCTTCCAGTACTGTAATCTACAACTCCCTCCGTCCCTTCCAGTACTGTAACCTACAACTCCCTCCGTCCCTTCCAGTACTGTAACCTACAACTCCCTCCGTCCCTTCCAGTACTGTAACCTACAACTCCCACCGTCCCTTTCAGTACTGTAACCTACAACTCCCTTCGTCCCTTCCAGTACTGTAACCTACAACTCCCTCCGTCCTTTCCAGTACTGTAACCTACAACTCCCTTCGTCCCTTCCAGTACTGTAACCTACAACTCCCTCCGTCCCTTCCAGTACTGTAACCTACAACTCCCTCCGTCCCTTCCAGTACTGTAACCTACAACTCCCTCCGTCCCTTCCAGTACTGTAACCTACAACTCCCTTCGTCCCTTCCAGTACTGTAACCTACAACTCCCTCCGTCCCTTCCAGTACTGTAACCTACAACTCCCTCCGTCCCTTCCAGTACTGTAACCTACAACTCCCTCCGTCCCTTCCAGTACTGTAACCTACAACTCCCTTCGTCCCTTCCAGTACTGTAACCTACAACTCCCACCGTCCCTTTCAGTACTGTAACCTACAACTCCCTTCGTCCCTTCCAGTACTGTAACCTACAACTCCCTCCGTCCCTTCCAGTACTGTAACCTACAACTCCCTTCGTCCCTTCCAGTACTGTAACCTACAACTCCCTCCGTCCCTTCCAGTACTGTAACCTACAACTCCCTCCGTCCCTTCCAGTACTGTAACCTACAACTCCCTCCGTCCCTTCCAGTACTGTAACCTACAACTCCCTTCGTCCCTTCCAGTACTGTAACCTACAACTCCCTCCGTCCCTTCCAGTACTGTAACCTACAACTCCCTCCGTCCCTTCCAGTACTGTAACCTACAACTCCCTCCGTCCCTTCCAGTACTGTAACCTACAACTCCCTTCGTCCCTTCCAGTACTGTAACCTACAACTCCCTCCGTCCCTTCCAGTACTGTAACCTACAACTCCCTCCGTCCCTTCCAGTACTGTAACCTACAACTCCCTCCGTCCCTTCCAGTACTGTAACCTACAACTCCCTCCGTCCCTTCCAGTACTGTAACCTACAACTCCCTCCGTCCCTTCCAGTACTGTAACCTACAACTCCCTTCGTCCCTTCCAGTACTGTAACCTACAACTCCCACCGTCCCTTTCAGTACTGTAACCTACAACTCCCTTCGTCCCTTCCAGTACTGTAACCTACAACTCCCTCCGTCCCTTCCAGTACTGTAACCTACAACTCCCTTCGTCCCTTCCAGTACTGTAACCTACAACTCCCTCCGTCCCTTCCAGTACTGTAACCTACAACTCCCTCCGTCCCTTCCAGTACTGTAACCTACAACTCCCACCGTCCCTTTCAGTACTGTAACCTACAACTCCCTTCGTCCCTTCCAGTACTGTAACCTACAACTCCCACCGTCCCTTCTTCTTGTAGTTAATCGGCGTCCGATCTTTTCTATTGTAGAAGGGACAAGACTACAGGATAACGGTTTGCACCAATTCCCTTAATTTGTCACTCCATTTCTTCGAATAAATCGCATTATTTAAGCTAAGCGTTACAATTAGGGCGGGATTTGTGTTCTTGTTGCTCATCTTACCGATCCAGTAGCCTCCAGAATTGTGTCAACAGATGTTAGCTCCCTTAAAACTAGATTGTCTTGGGGACTTACCCTCTATATCCCTAATACGCAATGGTATTTAGTAACACGATAGGTAGTGATTTTATTTACCTTCAAGAGGCACTAAATCTCTCGCTATAAGACAAGCGTCGTACATATACAACAGAATTTGTGAACAAGCTCCTCCGTTGGAACTCCATCAAGTTCCAGCACTCTCTGGTTATCCATAGAATAACTTGTAACTTTACGTTACAAGTAAGTAACTAAGGAGCAACTATCTGTATGTCTCCGAAGAGTCTTTCATCTCTTCCTGGGTGGCTTCAAAACAAAGATTTTATACCACAGTGATCATTTTCACGGCTTTAGTTTTTGAATGATGATTTTACAACATCGAAACCATGTATAAATTCTGTCATTTTTGTCCAACAGTTGGTCATAGTGGTTAACAGCATGACATAGTACCTCCTTCATAGCCTTATGGAATGAAATATTTTGTTGGCCATTCCATTATATACATTTTAACACACGTTTGCCTTATTTCTGCGAGATATTTTCCTTGGTGTCTAGGTAACGCTCTGCTACACAAGTAGTCTTTACAACTATTGTTTTCCCACGAGGTCTTCCATCCAGGCCTTGGTTCGAAGCTGTATTTGCTTCATTACTTTCGTAAATAAAGCTTGCTCAACGTTCACGGTCAGGATGAACATGAATTTAAAGTGAAAATTAAACAAGATGATGATAACAACAACAGCTACTACAACAACAACAACAACCCCAAAAAAAACAATAGTAGTAATAATGATAATAATAAAACCATCTACATACATACAACAATAACAACAACAACCGAACAAGAACAAGAGTAATAATAATAATAATAATAATAATAATAATAATAATAATAATGATAATAATAAAACCATCTACATACATACAACAATAACAACAACAACCGAACAAGAACAAGAGTAATAATAATAATAATAATAATAATAATAATAATGATAATAATAAAACCATCTACATACATAAAACAATAACAACAACAACCGAAAAAGAACAATAGTAATAATAATAATAATAATAATAATGATAAAAATAATAAAACCATCTACATACATATAACAATAACAACAACAACCGAACAAGAACAATAGTAATAATAATAATAATAATAATAATAATAATGATAATAATAAAACCATCTACATACATACAACAATAACAACAACAACCGAACAAGAACAATAGTAATAGTAATAATAATAATAATGATAATAATAAAACCATCTACATACATACAACAATAACAACAACAACCGAACAAGAACAAGAGTAATAATAATAATAATAATAATAATAATAATAATGATAATAATAAAACCATCTACATACATAAAACAATAACAACAACAACCGAAAAAGAACAATAGTAATAATAATTTTTTTTTTTTTTTTTTTTTTTTCCTTGGAGGTTGGAATGCATTTACGCACCATCAAGTCTGCCCTGACAGACCTGGTGTGTGGGACTCCTGGCGAATACCCACTAAACCCTTCCTCCTTTCCGGCCCTTTGTAGATCTGACCAGGGTATCACTGTATTAGCATTCTTCCTGGTCAGAGGGCCCTTTATTAACCGCAGTGGTTTCTATTTCTGAAAATGAGTGTATTTGGCCTGATCACTGATCTTGACCTCGACCATCTTCTTGTCTCATTTTACTCCGTAGTATGCTCTCGATATATGTCGCTATCTCCATCCAGTTGGATGCACTCCACAGCATCTTGCCCACTATGTTGTCCGGGTCTATTGGCCCGACGTTGCTTTCCAGCGTTGTTCTCTCAGATTGCCATCTTCTGCACACAAAGAAGGTGTGTTCGGGGTTATCGGGTGACCCTTCCCCACAATGGGAGCAATTTGGATTGTTCACCTTTCCCATTTTATATAAATAGGTCCGAAAGCAACCGTGTCCTGTCAAGAACTGTGTAGTGTAGAAGTTTACCTCTCCATGCTGCCTGTTAGTCCAACTGGATAGGTTTTTGATTAGTCTGGCTGTCCATCTTCCGGTGGGGTCTGCAGACCATCTTTCCTGCCACTTGGTCATCGTCGTTCTTCTCGCTTCCTTTTTGTTATCCCTATCGTCCGTATTTTTTCGTCGCTCCGCAATGGTCTTCTTTTCTAGTGCCAGCAGATCAATAGGAATTATTCCCGCCACTACTAGAGCGGCCGATTCCGAGACCGTTCGATAAGAACACGCCACTCTTAGTGCCCCTTTTCTCTGCACTGAGGCCATCCATCTTCTATTCCTCTCGGTTTTGAGGGCACCTGCCCAAATTTCCGCTCCGTACAGCATTATAGATTGCGCCACGGATATCAGAAGACGGCGTCTGCTCTGTGTAGGGCCCCTAACATTAGCCAGAAGCCTACTCATAGCTGTTGTGACTCTGATCGCTTTCTCAGCTGCGCATTTAACATGATTTTGAAAGCTCAGCTTCCTATCAATCATGATACCTAAGTACCTAATGGCATTTTTAACCGCTATTTTTTCCTCTCCCACAAGCATCTCAGGGCTAGGAGTAAGGTGTCTCTTGGATATCAGAAGAATCTCAGTTTTTTCCAGAGCCAAGCGTAGACCATGCTCCATCATCCAGCTGTTAACACGACGCATTACTTGGGCCAGTCGCAATTGGGCGAGCTCTTGGTTTCTCGCTATAATGATCGCAGCAATGTCGTCTGCGTATCCCACCAGGAAAGTTCCATCTGGCCTTGTTATACGCAAAATGCTGTCGTAATTTGCATTCCAGAGGTCCGGACCAAGAATGGAGCCTTGAGCTGCTCCTGCTGTTACTCTCTTCCTTCTAGGTCCATCTGAAGTCTCGTATATCAGATACCGGTTGTTAAGGTAGTCTCGTACTATCCGTAGGAGGTACTCAGGCAGAGCGAATGTCTTCTCCAGGGCATACAGTATGTCTTTCCATCTCGCTGTGTTGAAGGCATTACGTACCTCTAGGGTAACCAGAAGGCACACAGGTCTTGAAAAGTGGTTACCTACCTCGACTATTTTAGCAGCATCAACTACGGTTCTAATAGCATCAATAGTTGACTTGCCCTTCCTAAAGCCAAACTGTCTATCAGAAAGATCTCCTGCATCGCGGAAGGCCGAGAGCAGCCGTGGCCTAATAAGTTTTTCTAGCAACTTTCCAGCCGCATCCAACATGCACAGCGGTCTGTATGAAGACGGAGAATCTAAGTTCCCCTTGCCTTTGTTAATCAGGACCAATCTTGCTACCTTCCAACGGGCACTAAATACGCCAGTTTTCAGGCAGTGGTTGTACATGTTGAGTAATACGTGCGGGTGAGTTCTCACTACGGCTTTAAGGACCTCCGAAGGGATTCCATCCGGTCCCGGAGCCTTGTTATTTTGGAGGGAGTTGGCTGCTGTCCATAGTTCTTTCTCTGTGAAGAGCGGGAAATCTTGCCCTCCGGTTTTCCTCTTTAAAATCTGACCGACAGGGTGAGAAGGGAACAAACCATCTACTATAGTTTTCATCTGTGCCGCATTCAAAGGTCCTCTTGGAGTGAATGAATTTAGCTTTTTCATTACCAGCTTATATCCCAGGCCCCAGGGGTCACTATTTAGATCTTCCCGAAGGTCCTCCCAGCATCGCCTTTGGCTCTCTCTAATTGCTCTACGGAGTTCACTCTTTGCCGTCTTGCATTCCAGTGTCTCTTCATAGGCCACACCCTGTCCCCTTCGCCTTGCTCGTTGAGCTAAGCGTCTCGTTCTAAGACACTTTCTCCTTAATATAGCTATCTCCTCAGTCCACCAATATACTGGATTTCTATTTCCTGTAGGGAATCGCTTTTGTGGGATAGCCACCTTGCAGGCTCTTTGAATGATGTTCATTGTTGCGTCTACTACAGCTTCAGCGTGCCTGTGCCTTTTTGTTGTTTGACCCATTTCCATGGCATCCAATTGGGAACCCTGCAGGACCTCCGAGAATCTGTCCTGGTCCATACGGGCGACATTCCACCTGCTTCTTCTCAGTGTTTTCAGCCGTCTCTTTGATTTCTCAGGGTTGATGCTGATTGAGATATACTGGTGATAGCTCGCCGTGTAGTCCTCCATAACTACCCAGTCCTGAATTCTAGGGACTAAAGTCTCTGAAGCTAAGGTAATATCGATAATACTACCTCTATATCCTGGTCGCCGGAAGGTAGTCGTGTTACCTGTGTTAAGGATGACGAGTCCCAGTCTTGATGCCATTTCGGTCACGCGTTTGCCTCTAGAGTTAGTTATATCTGCCCCCCATTCTGTAGCCCTCGCGTTGAAATCTCCTCCAACAATGATGTTACCTTCCATTGCCTGTAGTCCGTCCTCTAGCTGGTCCATCTTTTGGCGGAAGTCTCCGATGGACTCATTGGGAGTTAGGTACACGCTGACGTATGTAACATTGTTGCTTTTAACCCATACATAGCCGTTACCAGAGCCATGACTATCAATGGCAAGATTCCCTTCAGGTATCCAAATAGCTGCGGTTCCCAGGCTGTCCGAAAACCACGTAGGTGATGCCAAGTCCTTATACTGCTCACTTATTATTATAATGTCAGCCTTATGTTCCAATCGAAGTTGCGAAAGGAGATCATTAGCCAGTCTCCCTCTGCCCAGATTTCCTTGGATAATCCGTCTAGCCATTCTTTTTTAGTTTTTCGGCTTCCAACGCTTGGCGGAACACTATACATTTCCCAGATCCGGAGACGTGTTTTGTCTTGTCCACATCCAGATTCATATCCGCGCACAGCATGCAATAAGGTTCCTGCTGACAGTCTTTGACCTGATGTTCGCTGTTGCCACATTTAAAACATAAACCTTGCCTATCAGGTCCGTTGCATTTTCCAGTCTTATGCCCATAGCCGAGACACTTCCAGCAACGTGTTACTTCAATCCTCAACCTGATTCTACAGCTGACATAGCCAATTTTAATCCTATTATTCTTTAAAAGAATGCCTGATTCTGCCTCGCTTAAAACAACAATAGCCATCTTCTGCCCTCTATCATTTGCTGCTGTTACGTAAATCTTGCGTTCGTCATTGCTATTTAGTAAATTACGAGCGAGGGCTTCCTTTACGTCCTTCTCTTCTGTCAATGAGTCTAGGTCTCTAATCTCTATTGTTACCTTCGGGACTAGGTGTTGTATATTCCCTACTTCCCCAATTGCATCTGTTATAGTTTTGTTGAATTCATCGATATTTTCCGCCCTGCCAGACATCTCAAAGAGGACATCCCCTGCTCTCGTTTTCCTTATGGATTTTATGCCCGCATTTAAGTCCTCAGGCTTTACCTTGTCGTGGAAGACGCGTAAAACATCTGCAAAAGATTTCCCACTGACAGGCTTAATAAGTACTGCCTCTGAGCGTGGTTTATTTCTTACTTTCTTCCTTCTTATTTGACCTGGAGTCATTAGATTGGATTCCATGTCCAGTTCCAACTGATTCTGCCTTCTAGCTGCAACGTGTTTGCGGGTTTGAACTACCGTCCACTGGCCGCCATTCTCATTCTCTTTATGAGAAGAAGGATTCTCATTAGTAGCCCTTGTGATGGGGGTGGACTCTGTAGAGTTCTTAGGCCTTGTGCCATCTACTCTCGAGGGGCCATCTTCTTGTCTTACTCCTTCTCTGTGTTTTTTCCCTAGGCCCTGTTGAAGGGGACTCGAAGCCACTCTTTTCTTTCCTTCCCCTGTGTGTGGAGAATTATCATTTTGTGCCTCTTCTTCTTTTAGGAAGAATTCAGCCCTCTCCCGTGATCTCTTTAAGTAGCTTAGCCCGTCTACTAGGTCTTCGAGCTCCATAATTCCAGATTTAATGTCAATGCTGACGTTTTTTTGTCTGCCTATAGCAGCCTTCATTTTGCTTAGTACGGCTCGGCATTTTTTGAAGTGCTCTGCTTCCTCTCGGGCAATTTTTTGCAGCTGCTTCTCTTGAGGAGATATCTGCTGAGAGCTTTCTGCTATTGCGTTACCCGGTGTTCCAGTTCCCGCACTTCCATTTTTTCTCCCTTGCGTAACCAATGGAGAGGCATCACTTTTTTTTCTGCCAATCTTTGGGTCGCTTCTCCTAATTTCAGGTGGTTTGGGAGCTGACGGTGGTGTCATAGTAATAATAATAATAATAATAATAATGATAATAATAAAACCATCTACATACATACAACAATAACAACAACAACCGAACAAGAACAATAATAATAGTAATAATAACAATAATGATAATAATAAAACCATCTACATACATACAACAACAACGACGACGATGACGACGACGACGACAACACAAATATGTTAAAAACCCCAATACCACAAAAATAACAAAAGATAATTTATTTTATAAGCTACCTAAGATTATCTTGCCTTACCTAATCTTAGGTAACTTGTAACATTAGTTATTTTGTATTATTTTTGTGGTATTGGGGTTTTACATATATTTTTATTGTAATATATTGTAGGACTGTGCTCTTGATATTGTATAACAACAAGAACAACAATAACAAGAACGAGAACAACAAAAACAATACTACTACTACTAATAATAATAATAATAATATGAATAATAAAAAAAAAAATAATAAAAAAATATTAGAAAAAATGTCAACTGATAATAAACCTAGATATATGGAACAGGTTTTCTAAAGTCTTTAGTAAGTTACCAATGGAATTAACAGTAATAACAGTACTAATATTAATGTAATTAATTATTAAAATATACCATAATATTATACATTTATTTAAAAATAATAATGTTGTTATATATACGTAAATAAATTAAACTAAATTCCCTATTTACAGAAATTCAATTTTTTTTTCTAAACAGTATTGTTTTCCTTGTTAACAATCACGCAGTTATATTTATCACGTGTTCAACATTAAAATACACATCAAGCATGTAACTAGTAACGGACGCAGGGGTGAAATGACAGTAAATTGCTTTCGCCAAGTACTAACCGATATTGAAAAACGGCCGAACCAGCAGTAAAAACAAATATAAAGGCAGACAATAACATCGTATTAACTGTGACAGGTGTGGTGATCATTGCCTCCATAACACGACCTTTATTAATTGCTTGGTATTTGTTTATTGCGCGTTGGTCGTTCATTACGGTTTCACTGTTTTACGTAGAGAAAATAGCGGCAAGATATTAATGTTGTTTGTGCGTTGAAGTACTTCTTTGAAAATAGCGGCAAGATATTAATGTTGTTTGTGCGTTGAAGCACTTCTTTGAAAATAGCGGCAAGATATTAATGTTGTTTGTACGTTGAAGTACTTCTTTGAAAATAGCGGCAAGATATTAATGTTGTTTGTGCGTTGAAGCACTTCTTTGAAAATAGCGGCAAGATATTATTGTTGTTTGTGCGTTGAAGTACTTCTTTGAAAATAGCGGCAAGATATTAATGTTGTTTGTGCGTTGAAGTACTTCTTTGAAAATAGCGGCAAGATATTAATGTTGTTTGTGCGTTGAAGTACTTCTTTGAAAATAGCGGCAAGATATTAATGTTGTTTGTGCGTTGAAGCACTTCTTTGAAAATAGCGGCAAGATATTAATGTTGTTTGTGCGTTGAAGCACTTCTTTGAAAATAGCGGCAAGATATTAATGTTGTTTGTGCGTTGCAGTACTTCTTTGAAAATAGCGGCAAGATATTAATGTTGTTTGTGGGTTGAAGTACTTCTTTGAAAATAGCGGCAAGATATTAATGTTGTTTGTGCGTTGAAGTACTTCTTTGAAAATAGCGGCAAGATATTAATGTTGTTTGTACGTTGAAGTACTTCTTTGAATATAGCGGCAAGATATTAATGTTGTTTGTGCGTTGAAGCACTTCTTTGAAAATAGCGGCAAGATATTAATGTTGTTTGTGCGTTGAAGCACTTCTTTGAAAATAGCGGCAAGATATTAATGTTGTTTGTGCGTTGAAGCACTTCTTTGAAAATAGCGGCAAGATATTAATGTTGTTTGTGCGTTGAAGTACTTCTTTGAAAATAGCGGCAAGATATTAATGTTGTTTGTGCGTTGAAGTACTTCTTTGAAAATAGCGGCAAGATATTAATGTTGT
>JBAIZL010000005.1:18047083-18049583 GCA_036971475.1 Prosapia bicincta
ACACACACACTCACTCACACACACACACACACACACACACACACAAACACACACACACACACACACTCACACACACACACACACACACACACACACACACACACACACACACACACACACACACACACACACACACACACACACACAAGGAATGCTGGTTACGTTTTTTCTGGTTAAATATTTATTTATTTATGAACATTCAACAGTCTAAACTGGTGACTGTCCGGTAAGTGAAGCTTTTCGTTTTTTCACTAATATTAAACGTTATAAATCTTCGAGCTATTTTCTCGTAAGATTAGTGAAATATCTTCTAGACAACTAAATTACAATTGTTGTCAGTGAGTACAATTCTTTGTAAACTACTTACATTACAATAAAAATATAAGATATAAATATTTGAAATAAAAGATAATTATAAAAAATATAAGAAAGAATGTCTATAGTAATATATATATATATAAATAGGCCTATATATATATATATATATATATATACATATATATATATATATATATATATATATACATATATATATATATATATATATATATATATATATATATATATATATATATGTAGAAAATAAATAATCTAGAAATTAATGTAAAATTAGTGGATGCATACATTTACCTTTGGTTACATTTTGAGCCTTTGTTACATAAAAACGAAGGCGACAAGAACCAGTGTTGGGTTTTCTGTTTTAGCTACAGTTTCCTTAATTAATAAAGATCACTTTAGTTTCCAAACAAAACCATTTAAAAATAATTTAGATTATTTTGTGGTTAAATCCTTTATGGTGCTTTCCTTTTGCGGCTCTTGGTTAACAAAAGTACTTGAATATATTCCTTTTAAATGGGAGCATTTTTATATACATTGACTAAATATTTTTGTTAAGTTCTAGGCGATGAATTAGTATGACTACTATCTCTTTACCAAATATAGTAAAGAATTTTAAAGGGGGCTGGGATAAGGTAGAGAAGTGAAAACCTGGTAACAAGACCTTGGATTAGGAGATATAGGCTTGTACTATTATGGGATCAAATATGCAAAAATGCGTTCTTTAGTAGTTTTAATCTCTAACAAGGTCATAACGAAGAAGGCTAGCTATAATTGTATCTGTTATATCCCCTTTTAAAATAAAGGTTAAGAACAAAGTTAAATACTTGGTTTTAGGAATTAGGAGAAATTGTGACATAGCGAGTGTACAGTTGTCTACCCGAAGTCATAAGGGGCAAGTAGGCGTGTCTACGTTTATTAATATTATTAGAACTATTTATTTTACTATCTTGCAGTTATTAAAAAACAGCTGTAAATAAGTTGTTGAGGGTAATTAATTAGAATTTTAAAATGTAGACTTCATAAAATTGTAAATTAATAGTTATTACAAATATTCTTTGAGCTTAGCTTGTGAGGTTATGTTAATACAAATACAAGACGTACACAAAACTCACAAAAATCATTTATTTACTCAAAAATGTTTCAATGACAAAGTCATCATCAGTGAATATTGCTGCTACAAACTCTAATTTACAACTCAAAAGTTATAAATTAGAATTTGTAGTAGCAATACTCACTGAGGATGATGACATTTCTTAGTAAATAAATGATTAATTTGTGAGTTTTTGTAGTTCCGTCTTTTATTTAGTATAAAAGAATTTTATTTAACACAGAACTAATTATAATTTTATAAAATATTAAACATTAATTTTCAAAGATCTTTAAAGACACAATAAAAAATTAATTTACTTAAGATTTTTAAAGTTAATAAGAAATGATATTATGTTTGTAAGAGTAGGGGGAGAAGAGAGAGAGAGAGAGAGAGAGAGAGAGAGCGAGAGAGTACAAGGAAAGTGAATCTCGACTGGAGATATTTTAGGTTTGTAGTCACTGCTTGTCCTATTTTAAAATTGCTACAAATCTTTCTTTATGTTGACACTAAATGTTTGTTAAATTCTTGACATTAAATTGTAAAATTTGATACCATTTTCACTTGAGCTATTAGTTTTTCAATAAAAACACTTCAACATATAAGTTACGCTTGCCTATAGTAGCACTTACTTTTTTTATTTTGAAAACAGTTACGGTCTTATTGACAATGGGACGCGTTTCAACGACAAAGTCATCATCATCAAAGTGTGTTGCATAAATAGTTTAATTGTAAGTTAGAATTTGTAGCAGCAACACTCACTGATGACGATGACATTTCTGAGTAAATAAATGATTGATTTGTGAGTTTTTTGTAGGGCCTACATCTTTTATTTGGTATAAAAGAATTTTATTTAACACAGAACTAATTATAATTTTATAAAATATTAAACAATAATTTTCAAAGATCTTTAAAGACACAATAAAAAATTAATTTACTTAAGATTTTTAAAGTTAATATGAAATGATATTATGTTTGTAAGAGTAGGGGGAGAAGAGAGAGAGAGAGAGAGAGAGAGAGAGAGAGCGAGAGAGTACAAGGAAAGTGAATCTCGACTGGAGAAATTTTAGGTTT
>JBAIZL010000005.1:18057083-18114583 GCA_036971475.1 Prosapia bicincta
GTTGTGGACGCGATAGGAGATAGAAATTATTGTTGCTTTAAAATTCCTTCCCAGGATCGATTGGGAAAAAACTTATTGGATGGACATAAACATACAATTTCGCAACAGTATAATTTTTAATAGGTTACTCTATAGTCATTTCACCTCAAAGTGAGTTAAATCATAACATATGATTTCAAGCAACAGCTGATTTTGTACTATAGGTTATGTTGTAGAACAGCTGTTTTACATACAGGTTATGTTACATTATTTATTGAACATTGCTAAGGAAAGAGGTTAGTATTAAATAGTTCTGATCAGTTAATAAATATAATAATTTATTTAATTTTTTGTAAATCTCAAGACAAATAATTCAACATAACGATAGTAATGATTAATGTATTTTTAACACAATTTTTTAAATGAAAAAATTCTTAGGCGCGTTTGATACGTTTTAAGAACTGAATTAAATTGAATTTGTTGAAAAAATTTGTATTCACTAATCACCCAATAAATGTTTTTTGTTCCTCACACTATTTTACTATTAGCTACTGTAAATGTCTTTGTTAAATACATTCTCCAATTAAAGATATAAAAACTGAATGAAAAGTGTATAGGCCTAAATTTATATTTTCGGCAGTTTTTGTTAAATATTTTGCAAATCTACTAGCTCTAACTTGTTATTTGTAGTTATTTTGGTAATAAACGTAAAAAAACTGTAATTTGATTAAAAAAACTGATTAAAAATTTAATTTTTATAATCTTATATTTTCATTTCATTCATTGAAAATTTCGCAAAACAATTACCTTTAATCTGTTATTTGTAATTCAAATTTGGCGTTACTTGTAAAAAATCTGTATCATTGTTTCCTAAACTATAACAGATATTTAGGTAATTTCTAATTACAAAAAATTAAATATTCTTTCAATTAAAATTTTCTGTAGTCGTGGTTATAAACGTGTTCACTTCAATCGGTTTCTCCGAGTGCCACAACGTAATTTATTTCCTCTCCAAACGTTTTGTGAATTCTATTTTTTTTTTCGTGGATGCAGTTCGTTTTTACAAGATGTAGCAAAACTAGTATTATTTAATTATTCCCCAATATCTACTTCTCTAATCCTTTTTTTTGTAATCTTATGTTTTACGTAACTGCTAAAATCTTTACAAAGATTCTTTTTGTAAGACTCTTTTTACCTATCAGACCTACCAATTCATTTATTACCTTAAACATTTTTCTTCATTTTTATCATTCATAAAGAAATATTTTTAATTTATTGCGTGTTTAGTAATATATTAGGTTCAACTTACACGTGTATATTCCGCTAGAAGTCTCGCTTTCTAACACTTGGAGTAGTTCAACAATATATCTAGAAAAGCTGTTCTTTCATTGCATTAAAAAACATTACATATCTTTGATACTAAAATACACTTTTAGTTTAGTTTTCGCTTTAATTTTTTTTTGCAGATTGAAGATTTTTTAAACAATTTTAACAGTCACACTCTCACCCTTGACCTCCATATCTAACACAATATTAAATATATAACGTAGACACAAAATTTAACGTTAAGGCAAACAATCATTGTTAAAAGCATTATAAGGTATACTATTGGTCAAATAAAAATATTTTCAAAAATTAAAAATGCTTCGGCCTCAAAACTAAAAAATTTGTATTGAAATAATTGTAATATGAACTTACAGTGTGGAACTGAGGTTGAGTATTATCTAAGGTTTTGTATTAAATAACGTTATTCTGTTTTATAGTACACTATATTAATATTGTACGAATAAATATCGTGAGAGAATAAATCTGAAAACAAATTTCCACTTTCAACCTTGTGTTCTTGTCTATTCTAGTCAACGTTTGAGTTTAGCTTCTGCTTACCTATTCCCATGATTATATACAATATACAAAGAATGAAAGAAAATTTACCATAAACCCATATTAGTGTTTTGTTTTATTTTTACAAAATTAGTTTCAAAAGCCCACAAACTAAATATACTGAAACATAAAAATTCCTATAAAATAGATCAACGAATTCACTACTTCAACGTGTACTACTTTTTACGATGTAAGCGCAACTTATTGAAAACTTCTACAAATTTAGTACCACTTGTATTTTTTACATCTTTATGATTTCACCGTTATGGTTGATTAAGTACCATTCTAATAGAAACATTTCAAAAAGAACCAATGCTATCGATAAATTACTGCCTTATGGCGTTCATTAATTTAATAATTTTACCCACTCGAGATTTGTAATTTAACAAAAGTTATGACGGCACGACAGATCCCACGCATCCCAACGAACCGGTTTATTAAATAGTTGCTGCTTATTACGTCTAATCAGCTGGAAGAAGACCTTCCCGACTATTACCGGGTAATTCAAGAGGTACTTATTTACAGTGAAATATCTCATATCGTTTCCATGGCAACGAGTTGTCGCGCTGGTTTCATCAAAATTGTAAACGGGTTTCACGTTCTAGATGCATTGTGTTTTTTATGGATATGAACACCCTTAAAGAGAACTGTTTGACTTCGTTAGTCACTACTCTTCTGCTCTCACTAAGTCAGAGCCTGAAATGTGTAGTGCTTTGACATATTTGTGACTTCTTCATAGAGTAGGGACAGTTACCATGGTCCTCGTTAGTTTTGCTTCTCCCACTATCCCTAGCTCAGGGTCACGGCTGAGCTGCGCTTAAAAACAACTACGAAAAGGAATAGGTTCCCTCGAAGGACCGAGACTCATGTTCTTCGCGAGTCATTTCTACCTGACTCAGGATCATAGTCCTCGGGAGTCGTTACTCCATCATCTTCCAAAAATAGCAGTGAAAGTGGCGGTGTTTCTGTTACTAAATTAATTATTATTTTATTTTTATTTTAAATTAATTGACTCCGAATTAAAAGAGGGCTAAAGTGTTGTTTATGTTGGAATTTCGTTTTTTTTATTTAGAAGGAAATACAAAAACTTTTACTATTCAACAGGAGTGCGAATTGCTTAGTAGTTTTTTTTTGTATTGGCTTTGATTGAAAACGATCTTTAATTATGACAATTTCACTTATGAATTGTAGGAAATGTAAGAATGTTTAGGACTAAGGGACATTTTAATTGCGGAATGGCAGGGGAAGAGCCTCGTACATAAAGTAGAACTAGTTGTGTTAGTCGTAAAAAAAACCTGTCTACCACTTACACTTACTTGTAGGAAAAAAACAAAGTAGACTTCAGATAAAAATAAAGTAGCGATGTCTCTTAAAGGTCTCCTGAGGACATCTCATTGTTATCGGAATTTCTAGTGTACGAACGAACGAAATAGAGGAATAAAAGACAGTGAAAAGACAAAGACAATTTTCGAAATTCACATAGGCGTAATTATCTAATCTCTAACTTAACGGGATAAAAATACAGTTTGTTGTGGGTTATCTAAAATCGAGGACTTAAATCCATCACGCAAACTGTTTCTATCTCAAACTCATAACTTCTGGAAGCAGATGACCAAAATCAGCTACGGTTTCTTGTCACGATCCCGTGGTTTCTAATATGCAAGACCTTACTGTAAGGCTTAAACCGGGAACAGACCCGCCACTGTAAAGAGATGAGACCTGTAATAGGAGTGGAATAGGCTGCGGCCCAACACTCTGAGACTTGGCAAAAGCAACAGGGGAAAGTAATGGTATCCTACGGGGACAGGCCCGCCACTGTAAAGAGATGAGTGCTGTAATAGGAGTGGAATACTCTGAGACTTGGCAAAAGCAACAGGGGAAAGTAATGGTATCCTACGGGGACAGGCCCGCCACTGTAAAGAGATGAGTGCTGTAATAGGAGTGGAATAGGCTGCGGCCCAACACTCTGAGACTTGGCAAAAGCAACAGGGGAAAGTAATGGTATCCTACGGGGACAGGCCCGCCACTGTAGAGATGAGTGCTGTAATGGGAGTGGAATACTCTGAGACTTGGCTAAAGCAGTAGGGGAAAGTAATGGTATCCTACGGGGACAGGCCCGCAACTGTAGAGATGAGTGCTGTAATGGGAGTGGAATACTCTGAGACTTGGCTAAAGCAGTAGGGGAAAGTAATGGTATCCTACGGGGAAAGGCCCGCCACTGTAGAGATGAGTGCTGTAATAGGAGTGGAATACTCTGAGACTTGGCTAAAGCAGCAGGGGAAAGTAATGGTATCCTACGGGGAAAGGCCCGCCACTGTAGAGATGAGTGCTGTAGTAGGAGTGGAATACTCTGAGACTTGGCTAAAGCAGCAGGGGAAAGTAATGGTATCCTACGGGGAAAGGCCCGCCACTGTAGAGATGAGTGCTGTAATAGGAGTGGAATACTCTGAGACTTGGCTAAAGCAGCAGGGGAAAGTAATGGTATCCTACGGGGACAGGCCCGCTACTGTAGAGATGAGTGCTGTAATAGGAGTGGAATAGGCTGCGGCCCAATACTCTGAGGCTTGGCAAAAGCAACAGGGGAAAGTAATGGTAGCCTACGGGGACAGGCCCGCCACTGTAAAGAGATGAGTGCTGTAATAGGAGTGGAATAGGCTGCGGCAAAACACTCTGAGACTTGGCAAAAGCAACAGGGGAAAGTAATGGTATCCTACGGGGACAGGCCCGCCACTGTAAAGAGATGAGTGCTGTAATAGGAGTGGAATAGGCTGCGGCCCAATACTCTGAGACTTGGCAAAAGCAACAGGGGAAAGTAATGGTATCCTACGGGGACAGGCCCGCCACTGTAAAGAGATGAGTGCTGTAATAGGAGTTGAATAGGCTGCGGCCCAACACTCTGAGACTTGGCAAAAGCAACAGGGGAAAGTAATGGTATCCTACGGGGACAGGCCCGCCACTGTAGAGATGAGTGCTGTAATACGAGTGGAATACTCTGAGACTTGGCAAAAGCAGTAGGGGAAAGTAATGGTATCCTACGGGGACAGGCCCGCTACTGTAGAGATGAGTGCTGTAATTTGAGTGGAATACTCTGAGACTTGGCTAAAGCAGCAGGGGAAAGTAATGGTATCCTACGGGGACAAGCCCGCTACTGTAGAGATGAGTGCTGTAATAGGAGTGGAATAGGCTGCGGCCCAACACTCTGAGACTTGGCAAAAGCAACAGGGGAAAGTAATGGTATCCTACGGGAACAGACCCGCCACTGTAAAGAGATGAGACCTGTAATAGGAGTGGAATAGGCTGCGGCCCAACACTCTGAGACTTGGCAAAAGCAACAGGGGAAAGTAATGGTATCCTACGGGAACAGACCCGCCACTGTAAAGAGATGAGACCTGTAATAGGAGTGGAATAGGCTGCGGCCCAACACTCTGAGACTTGGCAAAAGCAAAGGGGAAAGTAATGGTATCCTACGGGGACAGGCCCGCCACCGTAAAGAGATGAGTGCTGTAATAGGAGTGGAATACTCTGAGACTTGGCAAAAGCAACAGGGGAAAGTAATGGTATCCTACGGGGACAGGCCCGCCACTGTAAAGAGATGAGTGCTGTAATAGGAGTGGAATAGGCTGCGGCCCAACACTCTGAGACTTGGCAAAAGCAACAGGGGAAAGTAATGGTATCCTACGGGGACAGGCCCGCCACTGTAGAGATGAGTGCTGTAATGGGAGTGGAATACTCTGAGACTTGGCTAAAGCAGTAGGGGAAAGTAATGGTATCCTACGGGGACAGGCCCGCAACTGTAGAGATGAGTGCTGTAATGGGAGTGGAATACTCTGAGACTTGGCTAAAGCAGTAGGGGAAAGTAATGGTATCCTACGGGGAAAGGCCCGCCACTGTAGAGATGAGTGCTGTAATAGGAGTGGAATACTCTGAGACTTGGCTAAAGCAGCAGGGGAAAGTAATGGTATCCTACGGGGAAAGGCCCGCCACTGTAGAGATGAGTGCTGTAATAGGAGTGGAATACTCTGAGACTTGGCTAAAGCAGCAGGGGAAAGTAATGGTATCCTACGGGGAAAGGCCCGCCACTGTAGAGATGAGTGCTGTAATAGGAGTGGAATACTCTGAGACTTGGCTAAAGCAGCAGGGGAAAGTAATGGTATCCTACGGGGACAGGCCCGCTACTGTAGAGATGAGTGCTGTAATAGGAGTGGAATAGGCTGCGGCCCAATACTCTGAGACTTGGCAAAAGCAACAGGGGAAAGTAATGGTAGCCTACGGGGACAGGCCCGCCACTGTAAAGAGATGAGTGCTGTAATAGGAGTGGAATAGGCTGCTGCCCAACACTCTGAGACTTGGCAAAAGCAACAGGGGAAAGTAATGGTATCCTACGGGGACAGGCCCGCCACTGTAAAGAGATGAGTGCTGTAATAGGAGTGGAATAGGCTGCGGCCCAACACTCTGAGACTTGGCAAAAGCAACAGGGGAAAGTAATGGTATCCTACGGGGACAGGCCCGCCACTGTAGAGATGAGTGCTGTAATACGAGTGGAATACTCTGAGACTTGGCAAAAGCAGTAGGGGAAAGTAATGGTATCCTACGGGGACAGGCCCGCTACTGTAGAGATGAGTGCTGTAATAGGAGTGGAATACTCTGAGACTTGGCTAAAGCAGCAGGGGAAAGTAATGGTATCCTACGGGGACAAGCCCGCTACTATAGAGATGAGTTCTGTAATAGGAGTGGAATAGGCTGCGGCCCAACACTCTGAGACTTGGCAAAAGCAACAGGGGAAAGTAATGGTATCCTACGGGAACAGACCCGCCACTGTAAAGAGATGAGACCTGTAATAGGAGTGGAATAGGCTGCGGCCCAACACTCTGAGACTTGGCAAAAGCAACAGGGGAAAGTAATGGTATCCTACGGGAACAGACCCGCCACTGTAAAGAGATGAGACCTGTAATAGGAGTGGAATAGGCTGCGGCCCAACACTCTGAGACTTGGCAAAAGCAAAGGGGAAAGTAATGGTATCCTACGGGGACAGGCCCGCCACCGTAAAGAGATGAGTGCTGTAATAGGAGTGGAATACTCTGAGACTTGGCAAAAGCAACAGGGGAAAGTAATGGTATCCTACGGGGACAGGCCCGCCACTGTAAAGAGATGAGTGCTGTAATAGGAGTGGAATAGGCTGCGGCCCAACACTCTGAGACTTGGCAAAAGCAACAGGGGAAAGTAATGGTATCCTACGGGGACAGGCCCGCCACTGTAGAGATGAGTGCTGTAATGGGAGTGGAATACTCTGAGACTTGGCTAAAGCAGTAGGGGAAAGTAATGGTATCCTACGGGGACAGGCCCGCAACTGTAGAGATGAGTGCTGTAATGGGAGTGGAATACTCTGAGACTTGGCTAAAGCAGTAGGGGAAAGTAATGGTATCCTACGGGGAAAGGCCCGCCACTGTAGAGATGAGTGCTGTAATAGGAGTGGAATACTCTGAGACTTGGCTAAAGCAGCAGGGGAAAGTAATGGTATCCTACGGGGAAAGGCCCGCCACTGTAGAGATGAGTGCTGTAATAGGAGTGGAATACTCTGAGACTTGGCTAAAGCAGCAGGAGAAAGTAATGGTATCCTACGGGGAAAGGCCCGCCACTGTAGAGATGAGTGCTGTAATAGGAGTGGAATACTCTGAGACTTGGCTAAAGCAGCAGGGGAAAGTAATGGTATCCTACGGGGACAGGCCCGCTACTGTAGAGATGAGTGCTGTAATAGGAGTGGAATAGGCTGCGGCCCAATACTCTGAGACTTGGCAAAAGCAACAGGGGAAAGTAATGGTAGCCTACGGGGACAGGCCCGCCACTGTAAAGAGATGAGTGCTGTAATAGGAGTGGAATAGGCTGCGGCCCAACACTCTGAGACTTGGCAAAAGCAACAGGGGAAAGTAATGGTATCCTACGGGGACAGGCCCGCCACTGTAAAGAGATGAGTGCTGTAATAGGAGTGGAATAGGCTGCGGCCCAACACTCTGAGACTTGGCAAAAGCAACAGGGGAAAGTAATGGTATCCTACGGGGACAGGCCCGCAACTGTAGAGATGAGTGCTGTAATAGGAGTGGAATACTCTGAGACTTGGCTAAAGCAGCAGGGGAAAGTAATGGTATCCTACGGGGACAGGCCCGCTACTGTAGAGATGAGTGCTGTAATAGGAGTGGAATAGGCTGCGGCCCAATACTCTGAGACTTGGCAAAAGCAACAGGGGAAAGTAATGGTATCCTACGGGGACAGGCCCGCCACTGTAAAGAGATGAGTGCTGTAATAGGAGTGGAATAGGCTGCGGCCCAACACTCTGAGACTTGGCAAAAGCAACAGGGGAAAGTAATGGTATCCTACGGGGACAGGCCCGCCACTGTAGAGATGAGTGCTGTAATACGAGTGGAATACTCTGAGACTTGGCAAAAGCAGTAGGGGAAAGTAATGGTATCCTACGGGGACAGGCCCGCTACTGTAGAGATGAGTGCTGTAATAGGAGTGGAATACTCTGAGACTTGGCTAAAGCAGCAGGGGAAAGTAATGGTATCCTACGGGGACAAGCCCGCTACTGTAGAGATGAGTGCTGTAATAGGAGTGGAATAGGCTGCGGCCCAACACTCTGAGACTTGGCAAAAGCAACAGGGGAAAGTAATGGTATCCTACGGGAACAGACCCGCCACTGTAAAGAGATGAGACCTGTAATAGGAGTGGAATAGGCTGCGGCCCAACACTCTGAGACTTGGAAAAGCAACAGGGGAAAGTAATGGTATCCTACGGGGACAGGCCCGCCACTGTAAAGAGATGAGTGCTGTAATATGAGTGGAATACTCTGAGACTTGGCAAAAGCAACAGGGGAAAGTAATGGTATCCTACGGGGACAGGCCCGCCACTGTAAAGAGATGAGTGCTGTAATGGGAGTGGAATACTCTGAGACTTGGCTAAAGCAGCAGGGGAAAGTAATGGTATCCTACGGGGACAGGCCCGCAACTGTAGAGATGAGTGCTGTAATAGGAGTGGAATAGGCTGCGGCCCAATACTCTGAGACTTGGCAAAAGCAACAGGGGAAAGTAATGGTATCCTACGGGGACAGGCCCGCAACTGTAGAGATGAGTGCTGTAATGGGAGTGGAATACTCTGAGACTTGGCTAAAGCAGCAGGGGAAAGTAATGGTATCCTACGGGGACAGGCCCGCAACTGTAGAGATGAGTGCTGTAATAGGAGTGGAATAGGCTGCGGCCCAATACTCTGAGACTTGGCAAAAGCAACAGGGGAAAGTAATGGTATCCTACGGGAATAGACCCGCCACTGTAGAGATGAGTGCTGTAATAAGAGTGGAATAGGCTGCGGCCCAACACTCTGAGACTTGGCAAAAGCAACAGGGGAAAGTAATGGTATCCTACGGGGACAGGCCCGCCACTGTAAAGAGATGAGTGCTGTAATAGGAGTGGAATAGGCTGCGGCCCAACACTCTGAGACTTGGCAAAAGCAACAGGGGAAAGTAATATTATCCTACGGGGACAGGCCCGCCACTGTAGAGATGAGTGCTGTACTACGAGTGGAATACTCTGAGACTTGGCAAAAGCAGTAGGGGAAAGTAATGGTATCCTACGGGGACAGGCCCGCCACTGTAGAGATGAGTGCGGTAATAGGAGTGGAATACTCTGAGACTTGGCTAAAGCAGTAGGGGAAAGTAATGGTATCCTACGGGGACAGGCCCGCTACTGTAGAGATGAGTGCTGTAATAGGAGTGTAATACTCTGAGACTTGGCTAAAGCAGTAGGGGAAATTAATGGTATCCTACTGGGACAGAACCGCTACTGTAGAGATGAGTGCTGTAATAGGAGTGTAATACTCTGAGACTTAGCTAAAGCAGCAGGGGAAAGTAATGGTATCCTACGGGGACAGGCCCGCCAATGTAGAGATGAGTGCTGTAATAGGAGTGTAATACTCTGGGACTTGGATAAAGCAGCAGGGGAAAGTAATGGTATCATGCGGGGACAGGCCCGCCACTGGAATACTCTGAGACTTGGCTAAAGCAGCAGGGGAAAGTAATGGTATCATGCGGGGACAGGCCCGCCACTGGAATACTCTGAGACTTGGCTAAAGCAGCAGGGGAAAGTAATGGTATCCTACGGGGACAGGCCCGTCACTGTAGAGATGAGTGCTGTAATAGGAGTGGAATACTCTGAGACTTGGCAAAAGCAACAGGGGAAAGTAATGGTATCCTACGGGGACAGGCCCGCAACTGTAGAGATGAGTGCTGTAATGGGAGTGGAATACTCTGAGACTTGGCTAAAGCAGTAGGGGAAAGTAATGGTATCCTACGGGGAAAGGCCCGCCACTGTAGAGATGAGTGCTGTAATAGGAGTGGAATACTCTGAGACTTGGCTAAAGCAGCAGGGGAAAGTAATGGTATCCTACGGGGACAGGCCCGCTACTGTAGAGATGAGTGCTGTAATAGGAGTGGAATAGGCTGCGGCCCAATACTCTGAGACTTGGCAAAAGAAACAGGGGAAAGTAATGGTATCCTACGGGAATAGACCCGCCACTGTAGAGATGAGTGCTGTAATAAGAGTGGAATAGGCTGCGGCCCAACACTCTGAGACTTGGCAAAAGCAACAGGGGAAAGTAATGGTATCCTACGGGGACAGGCCCGCCACTGTAAAGAGATGAGTGCTGTAATAGGAGTGGAATAGGCTGCGGCCCAACACTCTGAGACTTGGCAAAAGCAACAGGGGAAAGTAATATTATCCTACGGGGACAGGCCCGCCACTGTAGAGATGAGTGCTGTAATACGAGTGGAATACTCTGAGACTTGGCAAAAGCAGTAGGGGAAAGTAATGGTATCCTACGGGGACAGGCCCGCCACTGTAGAGATGAGTGCGGTAATAGGAGTGGAATACTCTGAGACTTGGCTAGAGCAGTAGGGGAAAGTAATGGTATCCTACGGGGACAGGCCCGCTACTGTAGAGATGAGTGCTGTAATAGGAGTGTAATACTCTGAGACTTGGCTAAAGCAGTAGGGGAAATTATTGGTATTCTACGGGGACAGCCCCGCTACTGTAGAGATGAGTGCTGTAATAGGAGTGTAATACTCTGAGACTTAGCTAAAGCAGCAGGGGAAAGTAATGGTATCCTACGGGGACAGGCCCGCCAATGTAGAGATGAGTGCTGTAATAGGAGTGTAATACTCTGGGACTTGGATAAAGCAGCAGGGGAAAGTAATGGTATCATGCGGGGACAGGCCCGCCACTGGAATACTCTGAGACTTGGCTATAGCAGCAGGGGAAAGTAATGGTATCATGCGGGGACAGGCCCGCCACTGGAATACTCTGAGACTTGGCTAAAGCAGCAGGGGAAAGTAATGGTATCCTACGGGGACAGGCCCGCCACTGTAGAGATGAGTGCTGTAATAGGAGTGGAATACTCTGAGACTTGGCAAAAGTAACAGGGGAAAGTAATGGTATCCTACGGGGACAGGCCCGCCACTGTAAAGAGATGAGTGCTGTAATAGGAGTGGAATAGACTGCGGCCCAACACTCTGAGACTTGGCAAAAGCAACAGGGGAAAGTAATATTATCCTACGGGGACAGGCCCGCTACTGTAGAGATGAGTGCTGTAATACGAGTGGAATACTCTGAGACTTGGCAAAAGCAGTAGGGGAAAGTAATGGTATCCTACGGGGACAGGCCCGCCACTGTAGAGATGAGTGCTGTAATAGGAGTGGAATACTCTGAGACTTGGCTAAAGCAGTAGGGGAAAGTAATGGTATCCTACGGGGACAGGCCCGCTACTGTAGAGATGAGTGCTGTAATAGGAGTGTAATACTCTGAGACTTGGCTAAAGCAGTAGGGGAAATTAATGGTATCCTACGGGGACAGCCCCGCTACTGTAGAGATGAGTGCTGTATTAGGAGTGTAATACTCTGAGACTTGGCTAAAGCAGCAGGGGAAAGTAATGGTATCCTACGGGGACAGGCCCGCCACTGTAGAGATGAGTGCTGTAATAGGAGTGTAATACTCTGGGACTTGGATAAAGCAGCAGGGGAAAGTAATTTTATCATGCAGGGACAGGCCCGCCACTGGAATACTCTGAGACTTGGCTAAAGCAGCAGGGGAAAGTAATGGTATCATGCGGGGACAGGCCCGCCACTGGAATACTCTGAGACTTGGCTAAAGCAGCAGGGGAAGGTAATGGTATCCTACGGGGACAGGCCCGCCACTATAGAGATGAGTGCTGTAATAGGAGTGGAATACTCTGAGACTTGGCTAAAGCAGTAGGGGAAAGTAATGGTATCCTACGGGGACAGGCCCGCTACTGTAGAGATGAGTGCTGTAATAGGAGTGTAATACTCTGAGACTTGGCTAAAGCAGTAGGGGAAATTAATGGTATCCTACGGGGACAGCCCCGCTACTGTAGAGATGAGTGCTGTAATAGGAGTGTAATACTCTGAGACTTGGCTAAAGCAGCAGGGGAAAGTAATGGTATCCTACGGGGACAGGCCCGCCACTGTAGAGATGAGTGCTGTAATAGGAGTGTAATACTCTGGGACTTGGATAAAGCAGCAGGGGAAAGTAATGGTATCATGCGGGGACAGGCCCGCCACTGGAATACTCTGAGACTTGGCTAAAGCAGCAGGGGAAAGTAATGGTATCCTACGGGGACAGGCCCGCTACTGTAGAGATGAGTGCTGTAATAGGAGTGTAATACTCTGAGACTTGGCTAAAGCAGTAGGGGAAATTAATGGTATCCTACGGGGACAGGCCCGTCACTGTAGAGATGAGTGCTGTAATAGGAGTGTAATACTCTGGGACTTGGATAAAGCAACAGGGGAAAGTAATGGTATCATGCGGGGACAGGCCCGCCACTGTCGAGATGAGTGCTGTAATAGGAGTGTAATACTCTGAGACTTGGCTAAAGCAGTAGGGGAAATTAATGGTATCCTACGGGGACAGGCCCGTCACTGTAGAGATGAGTGCTGTAATAGGGGTGTAATACTCTGGGACTTGGATAAAGCAACAGGGGAAAGTAATGGTATCATGCGGGGACAGGGCCGCCACTGTCGAGATGAGTGCTGTAATAGGAGTGTAATACTCTGAGACTTGGCTAAAGCAGTAGGGGAAATTAATGGTATCCTACGGGGACAGGCCCGTCACTGTAGAGATGAGTGCTGTAATAGGAGTGTAATACTCTGGGACTTGGATAAAGCAACAGGGGAAAGTAATGGTATCATGCGGGGACAGGGCCGCCACTGTAGAGATGAGTGCTGTAATAGGAGTGTAATACTCTGAGACTTGGCTAAAGCAGTAGGGGAAATTAATGGTATCCTACGGGGACAGGCCCGTCACTGTAGAGATGAGTGCTGTAATAGGAGTGTAATACTCTGAGACTTGGCTAAAGCAGTAGGGGAAATTAATGGTATCCTACGGGGACAGGCCCGTCACTGTAGAGATGAGTGCTGTAATAGGAGTGTAATACTCTGGGACTTGGATAAAGCAACAGGGGAAAGTAATGGTATCATGCGGGGACAGGGCCGCCACTGTAGAGATGAGTGCTGTAATAGGAGTGTAATACTCTGAGACTTGGCTAAAGCAGTAGGGGAAATTAATGGTATCCTACGGGGACAGGCCCGTCACTGTAGAGATGAGTGCTGTAATAGGAGTGTAATACTCTGGGACTTGGATAAAGCAACAGGGGAAAGTAATGGTATCATGCGGGGACAGGGCCGCCACTGTCGAGATGAGTGCTGTAATAGGAGTGTAATACTCTGAGACTTGGCTAAAGCAGCAGGGCAAAGTAATGGTATCATGTGGGGACAGGCCCGCCACTGTAGAGATGAGTGCTGTAATAGGAGTGTAATACTCTGGGACTTGGATAAAGCAACAGGGGAAAGTAATGGTATCATGCGGGGACAGGGCCGCCACTGTAGAGATGAGTGCTGTAATAGGAGTGTAATACTCTGAGACTTGGCTAAAGCAGTAGGGGAAATTAATGGTATCCTACGGGGACAGGCCCGTCACTGTAGAGATGAGTGCTGTAATAGGAGTGTAATACTCTGGGACTTGGATAAAGCAACAGGGGAAAGTAATGGTATCATGCGGGGACAGGGCCGCCACTGTCGAGATGAGTGCTGTAATAGGAGTGTAATACTCTGAGACTTGGCTAAAGCAGCAGGGCAAAGTAATGGTATCATGTGGGGACAGGCCCGCTACTGTAGAGATGAGTGCTGTAATAGGAGTGTAATACTCTGAGACTTGGCTAAAGCAGTAGGGCAAAGTAATGGTATCATGTGGGGACAGGCCCGCCACTGTCGAGATGAGTGCTGTAATAGGAGTGTAATACTCTGGGACTTGGATAAAGCAACAGGGGAAAGTAATGGTATCATGCGGGGACAGGGCCGCCACTGTCGAGATGAGTGCTGTAATAGGAGTGTAATACTCTGGGACTTGGATAAAGCAACAGGGGAAAGTAATGGTATCATGCGGGGACAGGGCCGCCACTGTAGAGATGAGTGCTGTAATAGGAGTGTAATACTCTGAGACTTGGCTAAAGCAGTAGGGGAAATTAATGGTATCCTACGGGGACAGGCCCGTCACTGTAGAGATGAGTGCTGTAATAGGAGTGTAATACTCTGGGACTTGGATAAAGCAACAGGGGAAAGTAATGGTATCATGCGGGGACAGGGCCGCCACTGTCGAGATGAGTGCTGTAATAGGAGTGTAATACTCTGAGACTTGGCTAAAGCAGCAGGGCAAAGTAATGGTATCATGTGGGGACAGGCCCGCCACTGTAGAGATGAGTGCTGTAATAGGAGTGTAATACTCTGAGACTTGGCTAAAGCAGTAGGGGAAATTAATGGTATCCTACGGGGACAGGCCCGTCACTGTAGAGATGAGTGCTGTAATAGGAGTGTAATACTCTGGGACTTGGATAAAGCAACAGGGGAAAGTAATGGTATCATGCGGGGACAGGGCCGCCACTGTCGAGATGAGTGCTGTAATAGGAGTGTAATACTCTGAGACTTGGCTAAAGCAGCAGGGCAAAGTAATGGTATCATGTGGGGACAGGCCCGCCACTGTAGAGATGAGTGCTGTAATAGGAGTGTAATACTCTGGGACTTGGCTAAAGCAGCAGGGCAAAGTAATGGTATCATGCGGGGACAGGGCCGCCACTGTCGAGATGAGTGCTGTAATAGGAGTGTAATACTCTGAGACTTGGCTAAAGCAGTAGGGGAAATTAATGGTATCATGTGGGGACAGGCCCGCCACTGTAGAGATGAGTGCTGTAATAGGAGTGTAATACTCTGAGACTTGGCTAAAGCAGTAGGGGAAATTAATGGTATCATGTGGGGACAGGCCCGCCACTGTAGAGATGAGTGCTGTAATAGGAGTGTAATACTCTGGGACTTGGCTAAAGCAGCAGGGCAAAGTAATGGTATCATGCGGGGACAGGGCCGCCACTGTCGAGATGAGTGCTGTAATAGGAGTGTAATACTCTGGGACTTGGCTAAAGCAGCAGGGCAAAGTAATGGTATCATGTGGGGACAGGCCCGCCACTGTAGAGATGAGTGCTGTAATAGGAGTGTAATACTCTGAGACTTGGCTAAAGCAGTAGGGGAAATTAATGGTATCATGTGGGGACAGGCCCGCCACTGTAGAGATGAGTGCTGTAATAGGAGTGTAATACTCTGGGACTTGGCTAAAGCAGCAGGGCAAAGTAATGGTATCATGCGGGGACAGGGCCGCCACTGTCGAGATGAGTGCTGTAATAGGAGTGTAATACTCTGGGACTTGGCTAAAGCAGCAGGGCAAAGTAATGGTATCATGTGGGGACAGGCCCGTCACTGTAGAGATGAGTGCTGTAATAGGAGTGTAATACTCTGAGACTTGGCTAAAGCAGTAGGGGAAATTAATGGTATCATGTGGGGACAGGCCCGCCACTGTAGAGATGAGTGCTGTAATAGGAGTGTAATACTCTGGGACTTGGCTAAAGCAGCAGGGCAAAGTAATGGTATCATGCGGGGACAGGGCCGCCACTGTCGAGATGAGTGCTGTAATAGGAGTGTAATACTCTGGGACTTGGCTAAAGCAGCAGGGCAAAGTAATGGTATCATGTGGGGACAGGCCCGCCACTGTAGAGATGAGTGCTGTAATAGGAGTGTAATACTCTGAGACTTGGCTAAAGCAGTAGGGGAAATTAATGGTATCCTACGGGGACAGGCCCGTCACTGTAGAGATGAGTGCTGTAATAGGAGTGTAATACTCTGGGACTTGGATAAAGCAACAGGGGAAAGTAATGGTATCATGCGGGGACAGGGCCGCTACTGTCGAGATGAGTGCTGTAATAGGAGTGTAATACTCTGAGACTTGGCTAAAGCAGCAGGGGAAAGTAATGGTATCATGCGGGGACAGGCCCGCCACTGTAGAGATGAGTGCTGTAATAGGAGTGTAATACTCTGGGACTTGGATAAAGCAACAGGGGAAAGTAATGGTATCATGCGGGGACAGGGCCGCCACTGTCGAGATGAGTGCTGTAATAGGAGTGTAATACTCTGGGACTTGGATAAAGCAACAGGGGAAAGTAATGGTATCCTACGGGGACAGGCCCGTCACTGTAGAGATGAGTGCTGTAATAGGAGTGTAATACTCTGGGACTTGGATAAAGCAACAGGGGAAAGTAATGGTATCATGCGGGGACAGGGCCGCCACTGTCGAGATGAGTGCTGTAATAGGAGTGTAATACTCTGAGACTTGGCTAAAGCAGCAGGGCAAAGTAATGGTATCATGTGGGGAGGGGCGCTTAGCTGAATTAGAGATGCTCCTAACCAGGAACAAAGATAGCTTCTGCCCTGTGTTTAATTTGTAGTTGTTCTATTTAAAAATCTAATTTAAACTCATCGATTTCATTGGGAATGGATACAAGTATAATATAGGAGATAGGAAAAAGGAAATTGGGATCGTTTGGACATGTAAAGAGGATGGCAGAAGACAGGTGGCCCCGAAAGGTACTGGATTCCCCCTTAAAAAAAGGAGAGGGCGGCCACAAAGAAGTTGGCATTTACGAAGCAATGGCAGCAAGAACCCTACAAGAAATAGTAAATTGGGGACGGAGAGGCAGCGACTGTTGAAATAGATGCGTTATATATAGAATTGAAACTTATATGAATTATTATAATAAATTAAAACATTAAGAACAAGAACAAAACAGCCAAATTAAATCAAATTCGAAAGTATAATTATGATTGCGTACGAAATGACCACACAGTGAAATTGTTTATTACGCATTAACCTGTAAATGTCAACGTTGATTTGTGAAGTTATAAAATAATTTCCACTTGCATTAGCGGCCCCCCGTCCCGCAGCGCCGCCGGCCTCTATGATGATGTACAGCCTATGTTGCGGCCTGCCAAGACGTTTATTGGTGTTGGCCAAGAATTAATGCCCTTTTGGGGGAAGAAAACAATATCACCTCTCTCATCATAATTTACAATTGAACTGCTGTTGTTACTTGACTCGAACAAACAATGTCCGAGTAAAACTGCAGACGCACGATGTAAAGCTAGGTTAACTTGTGCATTTGTTTATTGAATAATTTGAAATGAAATTCTGTGAAACAGCGCTTGTTTATAATTTCGAATATGTTTTTAAGTACATTATGTTACAAATTTTTTGCTTCTCATATTTTCCAACAAACATATAAAAATAAGGTTTATTTAATAGGAAACTTATTAAACAGAAAATATTGAAGTCTCGAGGCTGTCAGAAGAATTATAACTAGAAATAATTTGATTTATAAAATGCATTATTGTAAACTATTACCATGACACGACAAGTATGTAACATAACCTTAAATCTTTAATAAGATTAGTTAATTTTCAGTTACATATTTATTGTAGGCCTATATTCTTATCTCCTATAGAAAAGTCACTAAACTCAAAAACTATATATTATAATATAACCTGATTTATTATTACTAGTTTATATTTTTATATTTAAATCTTACTATTTATTATATTTACAAATTTGAAAATTTTGCATTTAAATTTTTTTGTTCAGAGCTTAATAAATTAAGTTAGTAAATAGATATATAGTAATCTGTTAACAAAAATATTATATATCTACAATCATTGTTAACGTATAACGAAATTTTCACTAGATACATTTTAACCTAAAATATAGAATGGAAAAAGTAAACACTATTGAACTTTGATTTCTCTTCACATATGTTACTAAACGATATAAACAAATTTTTTAAAATTATATTCCTACTTGGCTCAACAAAGAAAAATTTTATTTTAGTTACTTTTTATTAAATAATTAGAATTATTATAAAGTAGCATAACCTATGTGTTAAAACAGCTATTCTACCACATTGCCTGTAATATAGAAGCGCTGTTTTATGGTATTTTGTTATAATATATTTTGTAGAAAAAGGTTTTTTACAAAATAATTGGTAAAATATAAAAATTCCATCATTGTTTATAAATCTACTTATATGAGCACGTTGGTGAGAGCGGTGATTGATTTCGAAACAAGTTATATAAACAACAAAAATATATAATTAATTCCTACACAAGTTAACAAAAAATTTTTTTTATTTAGTTTGTATTACATAATTACAATTGTTATAAATAAAGTAACATAAACCTATGCGTTAAAACAGCTGTTCTACCGCATAACCTAAAAAAGTAAAAACCAGCTGTTTTTTGAAATCGTATGTTATCACTTAAGGAAATAACTATATTGCATACCTTGCCCCTTCTATGAAAAGTGTTTCTGGCATAAAATTTAAAAAAATTTTTAAAAAATTAATTTATTTATATTTGAAAATATAATAACATCTAGGGTCAACCACTACAAGTTTAAAAAAAATGTATTTGAACTTGAGTGGGTGAATAAAAAGTATTAACCACTGAATTAACAATAAAAAATCTGTAAATAGGAAAGTGTGAACTAATAGTAGGAATTGAAAAATACATTCTAAACATGAGACAGGTGACTTGAAGCGTTACAACCAATAAAACTACATAATCTAGCCTGTAGAACACTTACAACACTCTACAGCCATAATCCTTCACGAATATGCTACACTACATTACTATACAATTATATTACAATATATGTACAAAGTATTGGGTTAGGATCGATTTAATTAAAATGTAAAACTATTTGAAGGACGTTAAATACTCAGTATTGCAGGAAGTACGTGAATAAACATTTTCTATAAAATAGCGACGAAATACATAATTATGGTGCTGTAGTAAACCTATATGTGGCGATCACTCTAAAATTAGTATATAAACAGATAATTAGGTTTTGCAGGTGTGCTGAAAAAAGGGCTTTCCACATGATAGAAACAATACAGTTTTGCTAGGCCTCAATAGTGGGGGCAAACATCTGTGCTGTAAAGTTTCAAAGTGTTGACGCGAACCACTATAGGAACTCAGGTTAGTTATTTCATACTATCGAAACACTTAAATTGTCTTTATTTCTATTTCTATTAAAAATAGAAGGGTTTGACTAGGACACTCAGAAACGTTTACTTTTATACGGGAGTGTACGTTCGAGTAAACACTTCGAAACCTTACTAAGGAAATATCTGGTAAATCCCAGCACAGATGTTTGTCCCCACTATTGAGGCCTAGGAAAACCGTATTTATTTCTATCATGTGCGTACCATTTGTTTCAACACACCTGCAAAACCTAACTATCTGTTTATATTCAATTTTAGGGCGGTCGTTACAATAGTAGGCCCTATATGAGTAAGAAAAACAGCTCTTGCACCAAAACATACATTTTCAGATAGTGTTAAGGTATACGATACTTCTGAACACACAGTAAAGGTAATGACATTGATTTAAACATAACCTCCAAACAACCTCAAAGAGAAAACGGAAACAGCTGTCACAGATAACGTGACGCCATTTTTGCCTTGCCGAAATCCATTACTTGTTACGCATTCTCGTTGGAATAATGACGTTTTTTCTAACGATTCACTCCAAAGTAAAGTTTGTCATACACTGTATCATAAGATGTTTTATTTTATTAATAGTGTTCCTTAATAAAGTAAATAAAATATAGCAAATAGTGAATATATATCATTTGTGCAATTGTTCCAAAACAAAGTAAAATGGTAGAGAGATAACAAACTCTAAGGTATTGTTAATTTCCGTAAAACCAGACTTAAAAATAACAAGACTAGGTAAGCTATTTGTTCTCACGTTTCTTCTATTTATATGAAATGGAAACATTCTTCATCAATTTAAAAAAGATCCTTTAAATCAAATACATTACTCCTCAAATAATTTAATATATTTAATGATAACAAAATCTGTAGGTAAATTTACTTGGACTATATTTTAATTTTAATATTGCTACTGCTTTGTCTCTAAAAATGATATAATAAAAGATTTCAACAATTTACTTTATAATTAGCGCTATAACTTCTACCTTTAACGCGTTTTAAATTCTAAATAGGTAGCTTTGTACGTGTTGTCTGCCTGAAGCAGTACGCGTAAGCCCAAAAGTAAATATTTACTGTGTAACACATCGACGCTAGTGTTCTATGAATGTCGGTTTAGTGTGAAAATAAACCTACAGGTCATCAGTATACAGAGAAGGAATATCATTAAAGAGAAAGTGAGGGAGAGGGAGGGAGGGAGCACACAACGGAGCTGATTGAAATAATGTCCGTCACAGCTTCACATCTAGACAGAGTTTAATTTGTTTGCTATGCAGTTTACTTTTTTAGCCTTAGAAAGAGATCGAGGGGAGGACGACGAGAGAATGAGGGGAGGGGTGATGGAAATGGGATTTTTCTCAGTTTGAAAATTGTTTTTAATGTTTTACCTATTTTCTGTAATAGATATAGTTTTACAAAAAAGAGGAGGAGAGGGAGAGACCAGAGTAATGAAGAGATAAAAAGAGCGAACGTGAGAGAGAAATGGAGTGAATAGGGAAAGGAGAATTATTTTGTTATAAGCTACGGAAATTTTTAATCGTGACATATTGTAAACCGGTTTTTTCTATAAATAATGAGATATAAAGAGATTGTAATAAAATGAATCTGATGTCTTGTAGGGTATGTAGCACTACAAAAATTCTGGCATTACAAGACCATATAAAACCACTATTTAATTCGTTTCAATTTTTGTTGCTGTTTTTTGGCCATCCATATTTGACCTTAGTAATTTTCAAGACTAAAATCATAAGAATTGAAAACATAAATGCTTAGACCCTTATTTAATTCTCAGTTTTGGGGAATGACACGTTTAAGTATGATTAAAATAGACCATTACATGTTCTGTGTTGTGTGGTAGACATTTGTTTATCTGTTGTTATATTTCTAGACTTGAAAAAGGCCGTAGGTGAACTATGAATAGTCGAAACTTCGACAACAAAGATATACTATAGTTAATAATGGTTTTGCGCTGAATTTATGTGATGTAAAGAGTGAAATAGTCAGCGGGAGAAAGAGAGTAAGGGAGAAAAGGTGAAGTGAGAGGGAAAGAGAATGAAATGCGGAGAGAGAATACGAAGATTTTTCCTAAAACTTATGGAGAGAAAGAGAGATAGTGAGAAAGTGAGAGATAGATAGATAGATAGATAGATAGATAGATAGGTAGATAGATAAATATATATGTTAACCTAAGTTTTATTTAAAATATAACTTTTCCTTTAGGTTATATATTTAATTTACACACATTATACCCATTTACCTTAATACTATTTAGTGACAAGATTTACTCCTTAACTAATATTACAATTACAAAAAAAAACAAAGGTGAACTCTTGAGGCTTTAGGTTATTACAATGAAGTTTAAAAATGACAGTGTTGATTTCTCTTTCTCTGGGTTAGTTATTATGGATATTTTTATAAATTAGAACGTGGCAAAAAACTAGATAATTATTTTATACTAAAGAATTTAAAATTGTTCTGAAATTACTGTTTATAAAGCTCTGTTGGTTAATTTTAATAAAAAAGTACTTATTGTTTGTCGATTCCCTTGGATCTTGATCGTTGATAGTGCTTCGCTGCACTTTTACATAACTAACTTATTTTTCCTAATTCTTTATTAAATTATTTACGACGCACTTTTTTACATTATACACATACAAAAATTTACATTTCCCTTAATTCTATTAACAAAATTTTACCCCTTATTAACATTACTGACACTTGGTTCCCCCTTCCCAATTCGTCTGCCCTCTTTTGAAGTTCTTCCTACACTCCTGGTCACTTACTTTTTTCAACCTCGCTTCACCCCTCTCCCCTTACTTATTTTAGTTAAATTGGTTATTCCCATAACCATCTACAAAGAGCTTCCCGTAACGGCACATTTTTATAACCCAGATAATTTGGAAAGTTCTATCTTAAAATAGTTGAGCCCTTCTTCTATTAAAGATTCTCCAGCCCCTCTATGACTATCTCGAAATAGAACAATGGTCATGTACTTTGTCCGTAGTTTTAGGAACTATTCTGGTCGATTTGGCTTAATATTTCTTCTGACTATTTTTTTTCGGATATAAGCTGAATTTATTCTTTAGCCTTAAACGTTAAGTTATTATATATATATATATATATATATATATATATATATATATATATATATAGGGGAGAGAGAGAAGAAGGGATAGATAGAAAGAGAATTTCACGAGAGCGAAATAGAGCAGAGGGGGAGAAAATATGATTTTTTTCTTATAACTGTATCGCGCCGGTAAGAGGGTTAATTTTGTAAACTGTTCCCTAAACCAGAATTTGGAATTCGCTCTTCTAGTGGAATGGAATTTTGAGTAATAACCCTCCCCGGGCCGTGGACGGTGTGCATAGCAACGAGAAATTAAGAACTATAATTAACTTACAACTAATTAATCTGAAACAATTGCCGGGAGTTATCAGCTAAGCTCTTTGTGTTGGACATTGGTAGAATAAATAATACATCCCAGTGTAAAACAACTTCCAAATAGCTTGCTGTAACACTTTGGTGTAAGTATATATCGATTTTCACAATGCTTTACAGTGCTGTATAAGATTAGGGAGAAAATTACAATTGCCTTATTCAACTAACATCTTTTACAATGGTTTATTTATCAAAGTCTAGATATTAGAATGAATTATTATTGATTAATAGTATAATTATAGGCGTACGTAAGTTAAAGGAGTTTAAAAAGGTTCGCCTACGCCGTGGACTGTCTGTAGGACCTTTCACTGGTATTTTTGGATCCAATTCGATCCCCCAAAAGAATTTAAAATAGTTTACATCAATTACCATAAATAAAATTAACAAGTTAAATTATTACAATAATTAAGGGTTTGTTAAACAGTTCGTACGGTTGGAATAGCAACTCGTATCCATTTGTTCTAACACTCGATTCGCAAACTTTCACTCATTAATCTACAAGCTTTACTCTTGTATGGATATATCCATTATTTATAGAAGACTTCGAAATATGGCCTGAAACATGGAAATATGGCCTGAAACATGGAAATATGGCCTGAAACATGGAAATGTGGCCTGAAACATGGAAATGTGGCCTGAAACATGAAAATATGGCCTGAAACATGAAAATGTGGCCTGAAACATGGAAATATGGCCTGAAACACGGAAATATGGCCTGAAACATGGAAATATGGCCTGAAACATGGAAATGTGGCCTGAAACATGAAAATATGGCCTGAAACATGGAAATATGGCCTGAAACATGGAAATATGGCCTGAAACACGGAAATATGGCCTGAAACATGGAAATATGGCCTGAAACATGGAAATGTGGCCTGAAACATGGAAATGTGGCCTGAAACATGGAAATATGGCCTGAAACATGGAAATATGGCCTGAAACACGGAAATATGGCCTGAAACATGGAAATATGGCCTGAAACATGGAAATGTGGCCTGAAACATGAAAATATTGCCTGAAACATGGAAATATGGCCTGAAACATGGATTTTTTTCAAGGCGAAAAACCTATCATGGTTATCATCGCCTAACTAAAGTTTTTATTTTAAAATAAATGTTACAAAAATAAAACTAACCAAACTAAACAAATTAAAATAAAATAAATGTTTAATACTAATTTTAACTAAACTAAAGAAACTAAAATTATACATAATTTAAATATTATTTAATAGATTCAGGTGGCGTAAGAAAGCGATGACACGGTCGATAGCCGTCACATCGTCCCTTAAAACCACCTTTACACTACCATGGCCTGAAACATTGAAATATAGCTTCAAACGTGGCTCAGATAAGGGACTAACAACTTTATTATTTGAATTAGAATCACGTGCAATAAAATTATTTTGAAAGTTAATCTCTACAAACAGTTCGTGACATGATTTATCAGGTTAGTTTAAAGCAATCAAGTAAATTATTTAACCATTATTCTAGTAAGTTATTGTAGGTTGCTTTAACTTAGTTCTTATATTTAATAGTTTAAGATATGCAAACTATAAATGGATATACTTTAGTTATGTATTAAAAATTTAACAGCCCTGGTTTCATGTTTGTCACACTGATCTGGGCTCTGCTCGTTCCGAAATAACGAAAACTAAATAGCAACGAGATATTTACTTAACGGTCGTGCGGAGTCCTGTTTCTTTGTGGTGAACATTGGAGCTTAGAATGAAAACTTCTGCTTTATTTTACTTTATTTGGTGAGGTTTGATTAAATTTAAAAAAAAAACGATTACATAACTTTTGGAATGTTTACGTGCTGTATTGTAGGTCTATACGTTTATATAGCCTAAGCCTATAGGACAGTGTGTTTTTTTATATGCCACAGTGTGGTAAATGTAAAAGAGGGAAATAGATGTACAAAGATAGAAAGTAGGCGAGAGAGAGAGAGAGAGAGAGAGAGAGGGAGGGAGGGAGAGAGAGAGAGGGAGAGAGAGAGGGAGGGAGGGAGAGAGAGAGAGAGGGAGAGAGAGAGAGAGAGGGGGGAGAGAGAGAGGGAGGGAGGGAGAGAGAGGGAGGGAGAGAGAGGGAGAGAGAGAGAGGGAGAGGGGGAGAGAGGGAGGGAGAGAGAGAGAGAGAGAGAGAGAGAGAGAGAGGAAATCTGATCATTGTAAGGTGTAGTAAAGAATGTACCAGTAATAAGTTGTTTTCACTAAATAGAGTCCTATTTAATATTAATATGAATATAGTTTTAATGTAGACTAAAGATGTGTGCAAGCTAAACAATCTTTTCCGTAAGTCTGAATATAAAGGTTTAAGTCTGATTGCTAAAACAATTGAATGGTTTCTTTAATTATTATTCATCTATATATTTTCTCCTAAACTATTTATTTCACGCAGTACAAAGATCACGTTCAAATTTACATAATAACCATTGTTTTCAAATATACTTGTTTCACATTATCTCCTACTATTGCTGCTTAATTCACGTAACAATGTACTTAGAGTGAAACGGTGCAGACTATATCCAGCGTTAGTCGCTACACAGGGCCATATGAGCAAACACAGTGAGGAAACAATACTATCCTGTTCCCCCAGGAAGGCTCCACGGGAGGCCTTAATCCCGCCTACCTGTTCCCCTGCTGTTAGATTATATCTCTATATTCCCACGATATCATGTGGAGATACCCTAACACTCAAACAGGACGTACAGCAACGCTTTATTGTACCACGTGTATTACACTGAATACATTGAAGTGACTTTAACTCGGTCAGTGCAGAGATTCCAGCAGGGCGATAACAGAGGGTGCCATTATATTAGCTCTATCCCTATACGCCAAATAGTAATTTTTATAACGTACCGTAGAGGATCTTTTTAAAAGAGTGAAAAACATGTTTAGTTATAGAATGACTAAAAGTAACTAAAGTAGACATATTTAATCAAATTAGTTTGCTTAAACGTACTACAAAGACAAATAATTTCTCAAAATTATATTGAACATTTTATTTTATAAAGTTCATTACATTAATGTCCTGGGTTTCATTTCCATTCCAGATATTTGTCTTACAATACTAGTTTAATATACAAATAATCGATTTAAATCGATAAAATTAATTAAAGTAAAGCAGGGAATAAAGTTAATTCCTACTTGAGTCAACAAAATTTTTTTAAATTTTAGTAATTTTTCATTAATTGATTACAATGAATATAAATAAAGTATCATAGCCTATCCGTTAAATCAGCTGTTCTATGACATAACCTATAACATAAAATCAGCTGTTTTATGAAATCATATGTTATCACTTATTTTAACCTAAATGGAACGTAACAACTGTATTGCATACTCTGCCCCTTTTGTGAAATTTTTTCCTCCCATATAAAACTAAAATTAATTCATTATATATATATATATATATATATATATATATATATATATATATATATATATATATATATATATATATATAAAGAACTAAGTCAAAATACAAATACAAGAATTATAATTTAATTTACAATTCAAAGCTTTTCGTTGGCTAACAGTACCAACATCATCAGGAATATTAAACAATTAAAATTAACATATGTGAGAATTAGATCAAATAAATAGCTATGCCAAATCAATTACAATGTTGTTAAATTTTTATTTTGCTGCCATAATATTACAAACACTGAATATATTATCAAATTATGTTTTACTTGTATTTGTTCATTTATCAACTCATTATTAGTATTATATTTGTGTATTTCTAAAGCTTCATAAATATTCATTCTCAAGCCTTTGTTAATTTCTTTTACAAGTATCATATTATATATATTAGGAAATATGTGATTATTATCAATACAATGACTAGAAAAATTTGATTTATAAATTTCTGGCTTTTTATATGCATTAAAATACTTTTTATATCTATCTTCAACTTTTTTTCAGTTTGCCCTCTATAAGTTTTATTACAACAGTCACATTCCAATTTGAATACGCCGTTTTTTTCATGCATATTAATAATTTTATTATTATATTTATTAATTTATTATTAGAATTATATGCGAATTTGATGTTGCTACGTTTAAACAATTTTGAGATATTTTTTATTTCATTACCAAAAAATGTACATAAGGTCCATATGACATTTTCATCATTATTTTTGTAAATGAAATTATTATTTTGTTTCTTTAAAATATTAGCTATAATTAAGTTTATCAACAGTTTTCTTTTTATAAATATTCTCAATTGCAATTTAATTTTTGATTATACGGATGGTTAGAATTATTAGGTATTATCTCGTTAGTTTGTGTCGGTTTGTTAAATTCAAATTCATTATTATGTCTTATAACTGTTATATCTAGAAACTTGATTTTATTATTTTTCTCCATTTCATAAGTAAAATTAATATTTTTATTTTTCTCATTTATTTTATCTAAAAATAAATAAATTTATTTACGACATTTGTAAGTTAGAGTTTGTAGTAGCAACACTCACTGATGACTTTGTGATTGAAACACGTATGAGTTAATCAATGATTAACTTGTGAGTTTAGTGTACGTCTTTTATTTGTATTAACATAACCTCACAAGCTAAGCTCAAAGAATAGTTGCATATTTGCACTATTTATTTAAGTTGTAATGTTCATACAGGTTGTTCGCCTCAAAACTGCAAAATTTACTCTGTTACCTTAACATAACTTCTTGTTACAATACATTCACATTTAGTTTTTATTTGTTCAGCAAGTATTTTCTTTAAATTATTTTCCCCTTTTTAATCTAGGTAATATTGTTACCTTTGTGACCATTAGTTTTTCATCCATTTAGGTCAGATTGACAACGGCTTCAAGCATTGTTGAGACCGCTCCAAGCGGGCAATTGAAATTTTATATTGATTCTGACAATTATTGAAATGCCTACACTTTGGCAAAATTAAAGCCACTAAAAACAAAACAATCGACTCCCAAAGGGTCTCTTGTATCCACACGGAATCGATCGTCTGCATCCGTTTGAACTTTTAATTGTTTGTAAAAAAAGCTATCTAGTTTATTTTAACGTCAAGTGGCCGGATTACACGGCCGGTTAATCATCGCATCCTTTCACAAGTGACTAAACAGCACTTTGATGTTGGCTTTTGGTTTGGTGACACGGTCGCTCCCACGCTATGGGGACTGTTTCATTTCATTTCATTTCTAAGCAATTTGTAAATAGAGGACACACGCCGGCCGCGTGCGCTAAGGGGCTAATATCTTACCCCCGAGGGTGTGACTAGCGCTTAGTTCAAATAAGTGCACACAGCCTCTTGCCGAAGGGTTGGCTGGTGTCTTCACTGTTACAAATAGCTTATCTCTAGTATTTTAATAAGGGGCGATGGCCAATTCAGGCGAAATAATTAGTACTAGCTTTATAAATAGAACAAGATTTATTTTTGATAACGGGTGATGCTTCCAAAGAGTTATTTTCTGCAAGTACATCCATCTCTCAAAAATGTTCCACCTTTTGGCGTCTTTTGCCTAAAACGCGCAGAAAAACAATTGCAAAAGGTAATATAAAAACCTCCTTTACCGTTACGCACAAATAACTACTCAACACATATCTTAAAAAATCTTTCTTTTGCCATTAAGTTACAACAAATTAATCAAAACCTGACCAAAAATATCTTCTGTCGCCCTAATCGCATACAAACACAATTAATAGTAACTTGAAACATATTTGATTTCAAATCATATAATAAATATTTCAAAAGTTAAATTAAAAACTTCTTTTGTAATCAACCTAAACAAAAAACATTTCAAAAGGTCACCTTCAATCATATTTAAAGCAAATAAAAACCATTTCAAACCTTCATTTCTATTAAAAGCTAACAAAAAGCATTTTAAAGCTAACCTAAAACTTTCTTTTACGTTAAACGCAAACAAAACAAAAACATTTTAAATCTAACCTAAAACATTTTGTTATATTAAACGCAAAGAAAAGCCATTTCAAGAGCTAACCTAAATATTTCATACATCTTAAACGGACACAGAAACATTTCAAAAGGTAACCTAAAACCTTCTTTTGTCATTAACGCAGACAAAAATAATTTCGTAATCCTAACCTAAAAATTTCTTATACTTTAAAAGCAACACAAAATATTTAAAAAGGTAATATAACAACTTCTTTTGATATTAACGTACACAAAAATCATTTAAAAAGTTTACTTAAAAATTTATTTTATCTAAAACACAAAAAAATATTTCAAAAGGTAACAATTAAACGTCTTTTCCTGACGATGTAACACAAAACAAGAATAATAATAAAACGAACACAAACTACACAGCTAAGTGTAGTTTAATGAATCGAAAAACTTGGTTTTCATCATCGATGTGGCAAGTTTATTTGTAAAAGTACAAATAGCTAGAGCTAAGCTTTTTCAAACTATCGCTTATATTGATTGTAAAGACATAGTTTATAAAACAAGAATAATTTTTAAATGAAATAAGGGCGTCTTGTATGAAGGAATCTGCCGAATATATCCAAAGACTATAACTGATTGCTTGTTTAATTTAATTAATTACTTCTGTCGAACTTTCATCTATTAATGTTCTTCTTATGGAAACTGTCAAGTACTATATCATAGTACTATAAACAAAATATTATGGGTAATATTTATTTATTTATAGTAATAGCATATGTTTTATTCTTGAGAATGTCCTCTAAATAGTTATAAGGCAGACAGAAATATTAAATTAAATAATTTAACAGATATTGTCTTACAGGCCTACTATTTGTCTTGAGTCCTGATTATATATTACAAAGCAAGTAACAACAAATTTAGATTATTAAAATATATTTATTATACAAGTTAACGTGTATGAATAATCTATTATCATCATCTTATGTAAGGTGTAAAATATAACTAAATTTTCAAGTTATTTTATGCGTTTGTGGTGCATTATTTATCACCTGTTTTGTAACCCATCTGCTTTATATGCATTATTTTAACTCCGGGTTAGATAAACTTGGAAACAAAATTATTTATCGGTTAGTAATTTTATAAATAAATTTATAACGCTTCGATGATAAATTATACGTTTTTCATTGTGAGATAGGTTTTAGTTTTATTTAATACCTTTAAATAAAAGCGGTTGACATGCGCGTCAGGTACAACTATTTATTTACACAGGCAACGTTTCCATAACGGGTACGTTACCGTCTTCAGGCCTACAATACAGTAAACAATTTAAATTGCCAACAATAATAACTATAGTTTACAAATAAACATAGCTACAATGAAGTTTCTTATTATTATAAAACATTACATAAACTTCTAAAATAGGTAACGTCAAAAAATTTCAAACAAACATTAATAACATAACAAGTACAAATTATAACTTATTTAATTGTAACAAAAACACGAGAAGCCCTAAGCAGCGCTACTACAGTTACAATTGTTACGTCAGGAATAAATTATATTTACAGTTTTACAATACACAAATTAAATCAAATTAAGATTGTAAGACAACCTGTTAAATTTCAAATAATTAACCTAATAAAGAGTAAATAAATTTAAGCTTTTTAATAAGTGGTGTATAAGTGTGACCAATTTTTTAGTAGTGTCCTCCTTAATATTAATAGCATTCTTCTGTAACTTAATATGGTTCCTCAGGAAAAATATGTTGCTTGCAATTACTTTCACAGTCCAAAACCTCGAGATTTAAAGCAATCAAATCTATGATTAAACTCCTTGATGTGATCCATCTTAATTATCGATTACTGTTGGTAATTTTAATAGTATACTTATGAATTGTAGGCCTGATGACGATAATATACCGGTTATTGAAACGTTGCCTGTATAAATAAATAGTTCCACCTGACTCGCAAGTTAAGAGCATTTATTGAACAATAATCTCTGCGAGTGTAAAAATGATTAATTTATTTAATACCGTTTACCGAGCAGTGCAATTTTTGACAAAACTTTATAATTTTAAAAGTGATTTAACAGGTTTATATTTCTATGTTGTCATAAAATATTTATGAGAGACTTCTAGACAAACGTTTAAATGAACAAAATAAAACTGAAGTTGAAAATTTGTTCTTAGATTAAAAATCAGAAAAGTAACTTGTAAAATATGCGTAAAGTTCAAAAGATATTTTATAATTCTTTGAATGTTATACATTAGAAGTATACTGAAATTTAAATATATTTATGATTTAATTGGTAACTCTTGAGACCAAGTAGGGAATTAGAGTCGTAATTAATGACTGATCACCACGGAGGCAAGGAGGGTTTTGTGGGCTCAGATCCGGGGGGGGGGGGTGCTAAGGCACGTGTATTAATTAGCAACCACTCGCGATTTAAGGTTAGAAAATTTGTAAACTTTTTTAATATTTCAAGGTGATTCCATAGAGAAATAAATAAATTGTTTACTTGAAAAGTGGTTTTCAAATCAATAAGTTTAAAAAAAATTCAATGTAACCCCTACTAACGTCTTTAAAACGGTTTCATTTTCTTAGAAGTCTTTTTAAACTCGATGTTTTGTACTTTGTCTTTACCTTTTCATTGCCGTTAAGCCGTTCATTGACGTTCGTTTATAGGTCCAGACAGGCCAATCTCCCGAAATGGAAAACACGACGATAAGGAGGATGAGGTGTAGCCGTCCTCCTAGGTTGTCTATGGTTTGAGTTGTGTGGTATGAAGACTGTTTCTTGAAGAAACGCCACTTTCCCCTGCCATTTCCAATATTATTTCTTTTCAGCACAGACTTGAGTTTGTTATCAAACTTGTCTGTGTATAGAATATTATACATCTCTTCTTCAAAACATGCCTAACCTCCCTTACCACCCGAGGCATGCGTTCTGTATTTCTTGCTGACTGTAAAGTCGAGGGGTAAAATATCAGACAAGGACGTTAGTGCGAAGTATATAGAACAAACCGTTATGGACAATCTATTTTGGTTTCAGTTTTTGCACTTGGCTAAAGTTTACGAACGTAACTTTGTAAAACAATGTCGATATAAAAGAGTTTTGAGAATGATTTTATTTAAAACATGGCCAGAATTTACTACAAATGTCAACGGAATTGTTTTTTCGAATAATGTTTAGACACACAAAACACTCTCCTATTATTATAGCTTGGACTATTGATCTGGAGAGGCTATAGAAATAATTTAGTTTATCTTATATAGAGGCTCTGAAAATTCACGAGAATATCAAACGTAAAATTTTTCCTATTAAATTATTCCTCTAATTATCAACAAAGAATTAAGTGTGAAATATCGCAAGGTTGTTAGTAACACTGTGTTGTTTACTCGGAATATATCTGATGATCGAACACTTTTCGAAAGTAAAAATTGAATAACTTATACCTGTTCTTCAAAGATGCTTTCTTCACGTCGTCGTAAGACCATAGCGGTTATGTTTTGGTAGTAGGCCTAATTATCGAACAGCTGACTAACAGTCTTCGCAGTGTTGCCAACATTTACCTACCAAAGTTTCAAGTCTATGTATTAAGCGTAGTTTTAAAAGGGCTACATCGTATTGTTATATGATTGTGTTTAGTTTTGAATTCAATTTAATTTAAAATTAATACATTTATAAATTATGTAGAAATATTTTGTTCAACAAGCTACTTGTAAATATGTAATATAGATAGATGGCAAAGATTGTACCGAGTTCGGTTCTTTTCCATTTCACATATGTTTCTAAAGACTAACAGTTCAAATACATTTTTTAAATCCTGTAGTGGATTACAATTGATGTTAATACAGTTTTTTTTTCAAATATGTATCCATTAATTAAAATTTGAAAAAGCTGATGTCTCAATCGGATTCGAACTGAGTAATTACATGATTGAAATCCAGGTCTTTGGCACTGAGCCAACTTTTCCATTGCCGTGTATCAATTATTTAAAGATGTATATGAAATTATACGAGAAAGGTTTATTGTAATAATGGAACAATACAAGAGATGGATAGAATGAGAAATTATAAACCACCATCAGCTTCATGATTTAGAAACGATAAAAAAGAAAATAAAGATATGGTAACAAACACAAATAATAATCCAACATTATATACTGTATAGGGAGGAAAGTGGAAAATTGCAAGGATCGCTTTCTATTTTGGCACTTAATATTGTGAATTGGTTTTATGTTAGATGCATATTTATATTAATTGTAATATAATGTATAATAATGTATAATAATTAATTGTATAAAATGAAAGAAACAAAAGTAAAATTTTCCTTGTTGAAATCAGTAGGAATTGCCTTAAAATTTATGTTTTTTTATATAACTTGTTAAAAATTAGGCTACCTATAAAATATCTGGCAACAATACGCTTGAAAATATAATAAAAGGAAATAATAAACTGTTCAATATAAACACGATTGCTTAAACCTAGGCCTTGTCGTTATAAAAACATTCAACTTGAGGATTTATATCGATGGGTTTTATGTAAATCTTTATTTTTTTCAATTCTATCTAATAGTTCACATTATCTTTATATATATATATCTTTCTCAAAGTTTAAATCGTTATTTAAATACTTTTTATTCATTACTCAAGTCCATATAAGCCTACATTTTTTAAAATTATAGAAGATGACACTTGATGTTGATAAAAATATTAATTCATTAATTAAATTTAAGGAAATAACTTTAGTTTTAAATGGGAGAAAAACTTTTCACAAAAGGGGCAAGGTATGCAATATAGTTATTTCGTCCTACTTGGCTTAAAATAAGTGATAACACATTCATAAAACAGCTGGTTTTATGTTATAGGTTAGGATCTATGTGATAGAGCAACTATTTCAACGCATAGGTTATGTTATTTTATTTATATTAATTTTAACTATTTAATTAAGAGGAAGTAAAATAATAATTTTTTTGTTGACGTAAGTAGGAATTGATCTGAACAATTCTTGTTTATATTACTTGTTAATTGTGTAGTTTGCCAACCTACCATGAGTATCTTTTTTCCTTAATATGTTGCAATTTATACCAAAGTATCCGGTTAGGATAGGTTTGGTTGTATAAAGAAACACTTAAACTATTTCCATAAAATTGTTCCTTTTAGTACCGGCAGGAATTGTGCAACATTCGTATGGTTATTTTGTGGAACAACCTAACCTAATCGAGATCCTTTTACTTAGATTGTGAAAAAGGCATAAAATAATTTAATGCCGTTTGAAATGTGCTCTGTTTTATAGACAAACATTTTCTTTGTAGTTTCATGTGTGTGTCTGGATTGAAAGTATGATCGCAAGCCTCTGTGAATGGCTTGCGACATTTAATAATTATATTTAAAAAGTACTTAACTAAGTGAATACGTAATTGCTTACTTGCTGACGCGTTTCAAAACATTCGTTCCTTTTACTCGAGTAGAGGTTTAGCTTCGTAAGAGGAACGATCGTTTTGAAACGCGTCAGCAAGTAAGCAATTACGTATTTACTTAGTTAAGTACTTTTTAAATACAGTTTAATCAGCGAATTCAAGATGATTACATCAAGCAACTTAAACATAATAATTATTACTGATTTAGAATGTAATAAAAAATTCCGAAAAATGTCAGCGTTGTGTAAAGTCTTTGTAAATTATCACCTAAATAAAGTGTATTTCAATCTATTGAAATGTTTCAGTTTGAAACAACTTTAAAGTGTTTAGGCGATTACTTAATTATAATACAAACAATAAAATGAAATGAAACTCTGTTTTCCAATGTCCTATATTATGTTTAGTTATATTTATTTCGTACAATATTTTAAAGTCCATTAAAATTAATGATTAGTAGAGGTGAGGTTTTTATTAAATCACAGACAAAATTAACATTAAAAATTCATTTCTCAAAGTTTTGAGATCTAAACTGTGTCCTCTTCAGGTGAATGCTGAATTGCATTTACAATATTAAAAAAAAATTTACCTTTGGGCTAATATTTGAAAACGTCATTGCTCGTAAGTGAAATTATAAGGCTGTTGGAACGTTGGACAATGAAATTTCAATGTTAAATTTGTCTTCTATTTGGTCCAAATCTTTCTAATAATTACATTTATGTTCATCATATATTTATAAGTTAAATCATACTTTTACTTTTACAATATAAAGGCTGTAATCTCACATTATACACAATTCAATAATTTTTTTCCAGTTAAATAAAATATGAAATATTTTTATAACACTATAAGGTACAATCACCTTAGAGGTTGATTTTATTTAAATATTTCAGGCCCTGATCTTGATCTTGTAAGTCATTGGGGCGGGGGGCACTGGAAGGATTAAAGAGGCAATAAAAGATTGACATTTAATAAACAGAGGACACTAATGTAGTATTTCGTGAACGTTTATGGCCAGATCGAGATGTGACTTTAGGAGAAATCTTTACGAATATCCTAGCGAAATCGAAGCAACCAAGATGTTAAATTTGTCTTCGATTTGGTCCAAATATTTCTAATAATTACATTTACGTTCATCATGTATTTGTAAGTTAAATCATACTTTTAATATTACAATATAGGTGCTACAATCTTACATTATAGAAAATTCAATACGTTCCTTTCCAGTTAAACAAAATATGTAATATTTTTGTAACACTATAAAGTACAATCAATTATATTCAGTCTTTAGAGGTTGACTTTATTTAAATATTTTAGGCTATGTTTGGGCTTGTAAGGGATTAAAGACTCATTTCTCATACAATATTATGGGGAGGGCTTAAGTTGCACCAAAAGGATTAAAAAAGCAATATTAATAAACAGATGTAAGTCATGTAGTATTTTTAAACTTTGGTGGACAAATCAAAAAGTGATCTTAGGAGAAATCTTTACGATTACCACCGGATCTAGGGAAATCGAAGCAACACGTCGGAGTCGCGTTAAATGAGTTAGTAAATAAGTAAGGTATTTAAGCGGACACGTGGCCATCACATCTGGTGGCTTGTGTAAGGCGCATCAATAACCGTGAACAATGGTGTTTAAGCCATGGAGCGTGTGTTCTATGGACCCACCGCGTCGCACGCGTGATGTCGGATTATACCTTGTATTGTTGGGGCGTCGAGTCGAGTTATTAAATATCCCGCCCTCCCGGTCTTCCCTTCGTATTGTAAGAAATTTAATAAGGAAAAACTTTAGGCTACCGGCTTAGTTGAAGAAAATGAGGGCTTAAATATGCGCTGCATAAAAGTGATCCTTGCGCTCGTTGCGAACTTGATTTCGTGCGGTTGATTTTGGAGGCGAAACAAAAAGAAAATGTTAAATGTAGGCTATTGAAGAAAAGTGGCAAAAATAGAGATTTATTTTAAGAGGAGTTAATCCCCTAATTGTTAGGAATTTCCCAAACTTATTAATGCTATTGTTTATGATTAGTAATAACAATTAAACAATTATAGGCCTATACAGAAAGGAAAATGAATTTAAACGTCTCTCACTACAAGATTGTAGTGATTTTTGTATTATTTAGATATTTTTTTAGGTTTAAAGGTTGTATTCATTTGTTATATTTTAAAACACCACTAATTTTGAAACACCTAATTTTAGAGTAGTAGGCCTAGTAGTTTATTATCTAAACATAACACATGTTTAGAGAATAATTAGATTTCTTTGAGATAAATAACTACTGTACAAAATAAATAAGACGAAAACACATTATCCTACAACCTGCTCAGTAACTATACTTTCTTGTCTTTACAAATTAGCGGCAAAGGGTGTAATTTTGCCAACCGCGAATAGCAAGGGTCTTCTGTATATAGTTTTTACATAGACTAATAGTTTTCCATTTGACATTTTCATATTACCACAAAATCAATACTAACATATAATGCTTTTCCTACACTATAATTCAACATAGAATGGCAGACCCGGTACAAAGGCAAAATGTAATTTGTAACGAACAATGCGCCACAAATTGCAATATATTTAATGAATTTATAATTAAACTTTCAGTAAGTAGAGTGTCAGGCGTTGACTGTTCTAGTGGCAGTAAATCGAATCGAAATAACTCGATGGAAATGAAGCAGGCTTGCCAATCACTCTGTAATTCCGTTGTTAGTGTCAAAGCGGGTAGGAAGAGCAACTCACTCTGCGCTATTTAATTGTATTATTTATTGCTTAGTTTTAGCTTGTAGCCCTACATTGTTTAATTGTTAAAACTTTGTGTTTGGGTTCTTGCAGTTTTTAATAATTGCGTTTATAAATTGAACATCTTAGTTAAAATATAACAAAAATCGATTTTATGTCAATTTAAGTAAAAAAACAATAAAAACATACACAAATCTAACAAATTATTCATTTATTTACTCATACGCGTTTCAATGACCAAGTCATCACCATCAGTGAGTGTTACTACTACAAGTTACTCAACTTGTTGTAAGTTTGAGTTTGAGTTTGTAGTAGTAACACACACTGATGATGATGACTTGGTCATTGAAACGCGTATGAGTAAATAAATGAATAATTTGTGAGTTTTGTGTATGTTTTTATTGCTTTTAACATAACCTCACAAGCTAAGCTCAAAGAATATTTGTACAATTTAAGTAAATATATAAGTTTTCACGATATAGTCTTTTACTGAAAAATTGGCCTTAGTTAAATGTTTTGTATAACTTAGTTATTAAAAAAATAATTCTGTTAATTTTTTGTCGCTTTATTAAACGTACTCACACTTTACTTCGCACCAGATGCCAAAATTTCTAATTTCAAGTATTCTCTGTAAATAATAATTTTTATATATGTAAAAATAGGTACAAACCTAATTAATAGATAACACCTATGTGTTTATAATATTGCTACACAAGTAAATCAAGTTAGTATTAAATGAGTTATTGCATATTTTAAAAGTCATATTATATAAAATTTCGTGTTCATTGCAATATAAATTTTACAATTTCATTACACAAATTTCATGAGGCCTAATAACAATTAGACATAAACAAAGAATCTTGTTAGACAGAAATTTCTAAAAATTTCAAAGAATACAAGTTTATGTTAAAATACAAATAGATAAGAATGTTTCAGGTTAAATATTACTTCGAAACTACTTATATATATTTTTAAAAGTTTTGTTTGTTTATTTTAGGACAAAACATTAAGTGATTTTAAACAAACATGTTATTAAGATTATATAATCCCTTTCAAAGTTGTGTATTTTATCACAGATCTAGTAACTTTTCTTAAAAATCCCACTTAATGATAAATCCTTCACAGATACAAAAACCTATTTTTCTTGGATGACACCAGGAGGTATCTATAGTAAGAATTTTAATTTTTTAAACATGTGTTTAAAAATTCTTTACTTCTATTAATGACAAAATGTTAATCGCCTTTTTCTACTAAAAGTAAAACAAGTGAATAAATGTTTATTTTTTTAAAAATTAATTTAAAAATAAATGTCTTTAATTACTGCCAAATTTGCAAACCAAAATACTTTTGACAGGTTTTGCGAGGGAAGTACAGGAATAAATGAGAACTCATAATTGTTGGAGCTCTAAAAAATATAGACATTTCGTAATTTGTAGTAAATGCAAATGTAAATGAAATTAGAAAAAGTCTTCTTTAACGATTTCTGAAGTTATATAGCTATGACAATTATCAGCTTTTTCACACTTCTACTTGTTAAAGCCCATATATTTTCACTATTGGCCCAGTCTGGTATGAGCGTTACGATTAATAAGGCTGTCATCATTTATTTAAGGTAAATGTGAACAGTTGGGCAGGCGGTGATCCAAAACATCGGCCAAGATGTAGTCAGGATCGTCTCCTACTGAGCTCCATGATAGTATCAATTTTTTTAAAAGATGAAGTATCCTGTGCTGATAAGATGACGTAGGGTTCCCAGATTTCTTTTTTCAATCGCGCCAGTTCACATTTATATTCTCATTTAATATAATTTAGAAAGAGAGAAGACTAAGCCCGAAACTATACATCATAGAAACCAAATGAATGTTTATAAGTAAAACTCAACAAGAGAGAGAGAGAGAGAGAGAGAGAGAGAGAGAGCAATTGAATCATAAACTTATATAAGGACAAAAGTAAACTCAAGATGAGAGCAAGAAACGAAATACACTTGAGAACAAAAAAAAGAGCACCGATCAAAGCAATTTAAACTGCGTATCTACCTGCAACAGATTAAAACCCTTCTTCTAGAAACCAGACTTCCCAAACTTTAATTTTCCCCTTATGTTGTAGGCTACAGAATGAAAGCATAGACAATGACAAAATGTTGGGCGTTTGATGATCAGCTATTCCTTTAATTAAACACACACAAGTACGATAGAAAACTACCTTTATTTACCTTTATATATTCCCACTCAACGTCTAATCTAAAGGATATTTCTATAACTTGAAAACTATTTCAATTCACTTGCAGTTTGACTTACTGAAGCGTTTTTTAGTTAGGAGAAACCAGATGCGAGCCCTGCTTCTGACAGTTTAATTCTTTGGCCCCCAGCACGTTCACTGCAACAAGTTGTAAAGACTTATTCCATTACAAACTTATGTTCTATTCTAATTTACAACGAATTATTTCCAGTTTCCTTACATAACCCTACATTAACATTTTTACTCAACATGTTGTATGTGGTCGCCACAGCCTTTAGACGAGTCCTACGCATATCTTGGGCTGATCATGTCTCCATGAAGTAATGCATCGGTTTGGCAATAAGAGAAGAAGGTAGGATTGGTGATTCAGAGAAGAAAGCTGGGTATACGAGGTCATCTTATGAGTACAGCAGATCTAGGATGTTTCATCCTAAACAATCTTGCTCATCTAGCTCTGACTTTACATCACAAAACATTTCAGTTTGAACAGAATTTATATCATCTGGATAATCTGCGACCGGCAAATATACACTGTGCCCTACTGGTCGGATGGCGGACATTATGTTAGGGTAGCTTATTACCTTCTTGTTTTTCGAGTTATGACCAGTAATATCAATACTGCAAAAATAGCAATCATCAGTGTGATTTCTAGGTTCCCTCCATACTATAGGAACAGCAAACTTAAACGCTTTTTCTCCTTTTTTGACCGTTTTCTAAGATCTTCAACACAAACATAACATACCTTATGCGGGGACAAGATTTATCCTGATCACCAAGTTTAATTCCAAAATATGAGAAATAAACCTTTTTCACGAAGTCTGTAATGTTTCTTTGGTCAAATATAATAACAAACTGTTTCTTTGTTTTTTAATAACAAACTCACCACAAATATAACAAAAACTGTTAGCAGAGTTCTTACAACCGCGATTAGACATTTTAATGAGCACATGTACTGAAATCCAGAAAGTGAGGTTAGGTTGGCAGTAAACACCAGCTGTGAACAGAAAAATATAATCCCCCTTTCTCTGGACAGTAAATGTGTTTCAGCAGTGCTGCCAACTCTTCTACAGTCAGTAAAAATATTTTACAATTACATTTGAACTATATAAAAAGTGATAAATTCTTTAAAAAGTAACAAAATTTAATAAATTTATGTGCAAATGTGAAAAAATGGTAGTTTATAGAGCTTAATAAGTGTCATATTTGGGTTTAGCACCTTAAAAAACATAAGAATAAGATGTTTTAAAAAAAGCGTTTTGATCGTTGGCCTGTGTAATTAGTAGCATCGAGGTGTCCGGTATGAAACAATCTTGACTCCATCTTGGCAGATATTTCTGATTACCATATGCCGCAAATAAAACGTGAACAACCTTGTTAGTCGTAAAGTTCACAACGACCTGGGCAAATGGAGAATATATTCTCGTTTATGCTGATTAGTTGGGTTTTCTTATACAAACTTAAGATCATTAAATGTCATCTTTTGTGAACCTGTGAAGGTCCATGTCCTGTCTAAGGTTGCGTGTACAATGTATGTTTACCACGGTGGTCACCCAAGCAATGATTCTCGTTATTTTGCATTGCTTTAGCTGTACTATTCACCCAAAACCGTTCACACACCTACTTACATTGAGGGTATAGCGATTGGGCCAATATTCATGGACTATTAAAAGTTGGACCCTATCCACGTAAGCCATGATTTACCTCTTTTTCCACTACCTGCTTTAATTAAAACTACATCCTATCTAAACTTTACCATCCCATACTAAGTTACATTGTATATACGACTACCCTCAATAGTTCATACAACTGGGTTTCTCTACCTCTCACTCCTACAGATGGTTCATATAGGGCTACTACAAATGACCAAAATTCAACTAACCAAAATGTACACACACAATTTACGCAACTTTCAACTAACCAAAATACGCGGCATTCAAATAATCGTAAGTGCACGGACTTCAATTAACCAAAGTACACGGACTTCAACTGAAAGAAATGTTGCGGGTTATAGTTTTACCGTTCCGCATGCGTTCATTGCACAACTTGAAGTTAATAATTGGGAAGTAATACTTCTGTAAATATCTAAACTTAATATTTTTTTATTATTACCTTTAAATTATTTCTCAACATGCTATGGTTTAACTTTATCGTTGTTAAAGTAAATGTAATGCAGCAATATTATTCGGTTGGATTAGACTATAGACCGTAAAGTATTTTATTATAATTGGAAATAGTCGGAGCGGCAATAAAATAACTCGCACCATTTCTTTCAGTGGACGACCGTATACTTTGATTAGTTGAAGTCCGTATACTTTCATATCTTGATCCCACCCTTTAAAATTTTTCTTCCAAATCCTGACGTATGATGCTACCTCTAAGAGCTTTTTTTTTAAATATACATTTTGATCATTTATATTTACCCTAGAAATGTTTTTCTCATTAACGTTTGCAGTGAGTTAATCGCAAGATCTCTGTTTATACAAATCAACCATTAGATGTCCAACGATCGTTCCTTCCATCATCATTTAAACTGTCATTGAGTGACATTAAACCATTGTCCCTTAAACTGACATTGAGTGGATTTACAAAAAATTTCCAAACACCGTTATTTTTTTTCATCTCTTCTGACCTACTTTATAAAACGTGATATAAACAAAAAAATGTTTAAAATCAATTCCTACATAGATTTTTTAAAAAATATTTTATTTACTTTTTAATAAATAATTTTAATTAATATAAATAAAGTAACATAACCTATGAGTTAAATTAGCTATTCTACCATATAATCTATAACATAAAATCAGTTGTTTTATGAAATCATATGTTATCAAATATTTTAAGAAAGATGGGACGAAATAACTATATTGCATACCTCGCCCCTTTTGAGAAACGTTTTTCTAGTATATAAAGCTAAAATTAATTCTTTAAAATCAAGTAATGAAATTATTATTTGAAAAAATCAGTATTAACATCAAGTGTTATCCCCTACAAATTTATAAAAATGTATTTGAACTTGAATGGATGAAAAACAAGTATTTTATTATCGATTATAAATTTGAACAAGATATATATAAGGAAAGTGTGAACTAATATTAGGATTTTTTTATAAACCGGAGCTTATTTAATTAATCAGTTTTATTTCCTGTTTTTATTTCTATTTTTTAAAGCAAGTTTAAGCTCATTTAGATAACATAATTTTTTCTAATTTATAATCGTGTGATAATTATCTTGCTTTATTTTATTCAACACGATTTATTGTTTATTCTATATTTGTTTATACCGATTATATATTCATCAGAATTATCTCGCAGACCAAGACTCTATAATACTATATTAATAATTATAACACTATTTTTCGAATCAATTATTAAAAAAAATATGCTATCTTGATTTTTCTTGATTAAGGACATGCTGTCATGAATTTCTTTTGTGGGAGACACGTAAGGTTAAAATTTAAGATCTTTTGTTATCTATGACGCTATTTTGTGAATACTAGTTAGACAAATTTCATTGTTATCCAACATTATTTGCCTGTGTGCTTAGGTAAAACTTTTAAAAATAAGGATTTAAAGAATTAACTAATCAATAGTTAGTAAAAGAAGAAAATAGGAAAAAAGGTTTGTAATAGAAACGTGTTAATTCATCACCCTATATTAACAGCGTTCTAATTCGTGACCACTAGCGACACTTTTGGCAGTTCACCAAAGCTCATTCCGTTATGTAGTTTATTCATTCTACTGTCGCCTATGAAGTCTATTGTGAAGTATGTGATAAGGTTTGTAATAGAAACGTGTTAATTCATCACCCTATATTCACAGCGTTCTAATTCGTGACCACTAGCGACACTTTTGGCAGTTCACCAAAGCTCATTCCGTTATGTAGTTTATTCATTCTACTGTCGCCTATGAAGTCTATTGTGAAGTATGTGATAAGGTTTGTAATAGAAACGTGTTAATTCATCACCCTATATTCACAGCGTTCTAATTCGTGACCACTAGCGACACTTTTGGCAGTTCACCAAAGCTCATTCCGTTATGTAGTTTATTCATTCTACTGTCGCCTATGAAGTCTATTGTGAAGTATGTGATAAGGTTTGTAATAGAAACGTGTTAATTCATCGCTCTATATTCACAGCGTTCTAATTCGTGACCACTAGCGACACTTTTGGCAGTTCACCAAAGCTCATTCCGTTATGTAGTTTATTCATTCTACTGTCGCCTATAAAGTCTATTGTGAAGTATGTGATAAGGTTTGTAATAGAAACGTGTTAATTCATCGCCCTATATTCACAGCGTTATAATTCGTGACCACTAGCGACACTTTTGGCAGTTCGCCAAAGCTCATTCCGTTATGTAGTTTATTCATTCTACTGTCGCCTATGAAGTCTATTGTGAAGTATGTGATAAGGTTTGTAATAGAAACGTGTTAATTCATCGCCCTATATTCACAGCGTTATAATTCGTGACCACTAGCGACACTTTTGGCAGTTCGCCAAAGCTCATTCCGTTATGTAGTTTATTCATTCTACTGTCGCCTATGAAGTCTATTGTGAAGTATGTGATAAGGTATGTAATAGAAACGTGTTAATTCATCGCTCTATATTCACAGCGTTCTAATTCGTGACCACTAGCGACACTTTTGGCAGTTCGCCAAAGCTCATTCCGTTATGTAGTTTATTCATTCTACTGTCGCCTATGAAGTCTATTGTGAAGTATGAGATAAGGTTTGTAATAGAAACGTGTTAATTCATCGCTCTATATTCACAGCGTTCTAATTCGTGACCACTAGCGACACTTTTGGCAGTTCGCCAAAGCTCATTCCGTTATGTAGTTTATTCATTCTACTGTCGCCTATGAAGTCTATTGTGAAGTATGTGATAAGGTTTGTAATAGAAACGTGTTAATTCATCGCTCTATATTCACAGCGTTCTAATTCGTGACCACTAGCGACACTTTTGGCAGTTCGCCAAAGCTCATTCCGATATGTAGTTTATTCATTCTACTGTCGCCTATGAAGTCTATTGTGAAGTATGTGATAAGGTTTGTAATAGAAACGTGTTAATTCATCGCTCTATATTCACAGGGTTCTAATTCGTGACCACTAGCGACACTTTTGGCAGTTCGCCAAAGCTCATTCCGTTATGTAGTTTATTCATTCTACTGTCGCCTATGAAGTCTATTGTGAAGTATGTGATAAGGTTTGTAATAGAAACGTGTTAATTCATCGCTCTATATTCACAGCGTTATAATTCTTGACCACTAGCGACACTTTTGGCAGTTCACCAAAGCTCATTCCGTTATGTAGTTTATTCATTCTACTGTCGCCTATGAAGTCTATTGTGAAGTATGTGATAAGGTTTGTAATAGAAACGTGTTAATTCATCGCTCTATATTCACAGCGTTCTAATTCGTGACCACTAGCGACACTTTTGGCAGTTCACCAAAGCTCATTCCGTTATGTAGTTTATTCATTCTACTGTCGCCTATGAAGTCTATTGTGAAGTATGTGATAAGGTTTGTAATAGAAACGTGTTAATTCATCGCCCTATATTCACAGCGTTATAATTCGTGACCACTAGCGACACTTTTGGCAGTTCGCCAAAGCTCATTCCGTTATGTAGTTTATTCATTCTACTGTCGCCTATGAAGTCTATTGTGAAGTATGTGATAAGGTTTGTAATAGAAACGTGTTAATTCATCGCCCTATATTCACAGCGTTATAATTCGTGACCACTAGCGACACTTTTGGCAGTTCGCCAAAGCTCATTCCGTTATGTAGTTTATTCATTCTACTGTCGCCTATGAAGTCTATTGTGAAGTATGTGATAAGGTATGTAATAGAAACGTGTTAATTCATCGCTCTATATTCACAGCGTTCTAATTCGTGACCACTAGCGACACTTTTGGCAGTTCGCCAAAGCTCATTCCGTTATGTAGTTTATTCATTCTACTGTCGCCTATGAAGTCTATTGTGAAGTATGTGATAAGCTTTGTAATAGAAACGTGTTAATTCATCGCCCTATATTCACAGCGTTATAATTCGTGACCACTAGCGACACTTTTGGCAGTTCGCCAAAGCTCATTCCGTTATGTAGTTTATTCATTCTACTGTCGCCTATGAAGTCTATTGTGAAGTATGTGATAAGGTTTGTAATAGAAACGTGTTAATTCGTCGCCCTATATTCACAGCGTTATAATTCGTGACCACTAGCGACACTTTTGGCAGTTCGCCAAAGCTCATTCCGTTATGTAGTTTATTCATTCTACTGTCGCCTATGAAGTCTATTGTGAAGTATGTGATAAGGTTTGTAATAGAAACGTGTTAATTCATCGCTCTATATTCACAGCGTTCTAATTCGTGACCACTAGCGACACTTTTGGCAGTTCGCCAAAGCTCATTCCGTTATGTAGTTTATTCATTCTACTGTCGCCTATGAAGTCTATTGTGAAGTATGTGATAAGGTTTGTAATAGAAACGTGTTAATTCATCGCTCTATATTCACAGCGTTATAATTCTTGACCACTAGCCACTCTTTTGGCAGTTCGCCAAAGCTCATTCCGTTATGTAGTTTATTCATTCTACTGTCGCCTATGAAGTCTATTGTGAAGTATGTGATAAGGTTTGTAATAGAAACGTGTTAATTCATCGCTCTATATTCACAGCGTTCTAATTCGTGACCACTAGCGACACTTTTGGCAGTTCGCCAAAGCTCATTCCGATATGTAGTTTATTCATTCTACTGTCGCCTATGAAGTCTATTGTGAAGTATGTGATAAGGTTTGTAATAGAAACGTGTTAATTCATCGCTCTATATTCACAGCGTTCTAATTCGTGACCACTAGCGACACTTTTGGCAGTTCGCCAAAGCTCATTCCGTTATGTAGTTTATTCATTCTACTGTCGCCTATGAAGTCTATTGTGAAGTATGTGATAAGGTTTGTTTGTGGGTAATAGATTAGTTTTGGCTCTCTGATTGGTCGAAGGATGTTAGACTTACACAGTTTATTCATTAATACAATATAGTTTACAATAAACACTAATACAAAAATAGTAAAAACGTTTTAAAGGAACTAAATTATTATAATAGCAAAATTATATTACATATATGGGCATATAGGAATATATATATATATATATATATATATATATATATATATATATATATATATATATATATTAAATATGGTGATATGTTTTCTTGTATTATAGAAAATAAATTAAAAATATTTCAAAAACAAGAATACTTTTAATGTATATATTAGTATAATAATATACGCATTAAAAGTATTCTTGTTTTTGAAATATTTTCAATTTATTAATTTTTTATATATATATGTATGTATGTATATATATATATATATATATATTTGAATAAGCATAAATTACTTGGCAACGTATGTATTTCATATACAGTTGCTTTTTATTGTGCTTAGGTTATGTTACTTTTTGTATTACATTAATATTAAGTTATAACTTATGTCTATGTAAAGTTTTATTATTTCTTAACGTTAATGGGAAATATACTTTTCTAGTATACTGACATGTTAATAACTTCAGTTTTATTTATTATGTACCCATACTAGCACTTATTTCACAATATTTAAAAATAAAATTTATAAATATAATAAACCTATATTAAAAATGTAAAGTTATATTAAAAAATAAGGTTATGTTACGTTATATGTTATAATTGTTATATAATACACTGACTTGTTAATAACTTGAGCTATATTTTCCAAAAAAGATATTTTGTTTGAGCCTATTAAATAAAATTTTTAAGTAAAATTTTAAAATTATAAATTGTAAAATTTAAAAGTGTCAGCTTGTTATAGTAAAGAAGGTCAGGTTTAGTTCTGCATTGTTTAAGTTGTGTTGCCTTAGAATATGCAATAAATATCTAACAAAACTATAACTATTAAAGTATTTCGTACAAATGTAAATTTTTTATTACTCGAATTTACGTTTTTACATTACAACCAGGACTCCTACTTGTATTTTAAAATTGTTTGTTTTTAAAACTTTCTTATTTATTTTTCTTTAAAAATTTATGTTTACTCTTAGGCCTTTTATGAGTATATGCTTTAATATTCTAAAAAAACTCCTCATATTTTTTTTTTGGATTCGCGCCTTCCAAAATTTTAATGTAACTCATTGTCGAGTTTTTACTAACAGCTTTGAAAATAATGTAATAAAAGTATTACAAAATGAACAAATAATTACATAAAATCCTAATCAGTAATATCATTTCCTTCTATTTACAGGATATTAAGTATAACATTAATGTTTGTAATAGGTAAATTTATATATCTGAATACATTTTTCTGCATTTCCTAAAATTACAATATTTTCCTCTATGACGCGTTTCGGAATGACTCCATTTTCAAAAAGTAAATACTACTGAGTACGATTTAAGTTTTGAAAATTGAGTCATTCCGAAACGCGTCAACAGAGGATAATATTATAATGTTAGAAAAGGCAGATAAATATACTCAAATATATAGAAATATTCTAACAATAATTAAGATATATATTAAGAATTTCATAGGTAAATATATTATTATCTAGAATGTTTATAAAACGGGTGCAAAATATTTGCTTCATAATGACTTTTGGGGAAATAAACTTTCTACTTAATGTAAACAAATTCTACTTAAAACTTGTTTTCTATTACGAGAAACATACTCTTGACGCAAACAATCACTTTAAAAGTAATAAAAACATAAATTTTAAACACTCTCAAGCTATTTAAATTCTGAACATTAGTCCGATAACTAATGTTTTTAAAATACAAAATAAACATAACCGGAAGTAAATTTGAGAGAGTATTTAATTTGTAATGTTGGTAGGATTGCAGTTGTTGTGACCTTCCTCCCTTCTATTTGCAGTCCCGGTTTAATATCAGACGTGGGCCTAGTCATCTATCAGTACCAAACAGACAAGAGTTTTATTAAAACTGGGAGCGTACGTCAATAGCCTCAAGCGAGGGAGGGGAGGGAGCTCTCTCCTCCTGTGTGCCGGCTCTATCAGTACAACTCGCTTTTTTACTCTCAACATTTCTTTATCTGTTTCTTCTTCAGTATTACTGTTTTTTATTTACGAGTCAGGTTTTTTATAAAATTTAAAAATGATAAACCTTTGAGAATTTTTACAATATAAGCATACTTCCAAATTATTCGTAATTTCGTTTAAAACATAACTTCTTAATTATTTTACTTTCATAATTTTAAATTCTTTGTTCCTTTACTTTTTGCCTAAAATATAACTCTAAAATTATTAAAATGTTTTTTTGTAAAATAATGTTTTAGTGTATTTATTTAAAATTAAATTTATCTTCTTTGTAATACCCCGAATTTTATTGAAATAAAACGTGTTTTGGCAAACAATTTGTCACTAGCAAACACGGCAAACTTTGTACCGCCTAACAGTCAATGAATGTATATAATGTTAAATGTAACTAAACTCAATTAAGTATTTATGAACATAAACGCTGACCCGCCAAACGTTGTCGTGTTATACCTATAAATGTTCTATTCGATCAGGAATAAAAAGTCGAACAATTTTTTTCCAAAGTAAGGCGTATAATGTTTTCTGTAACGTATAACAATGTTCGGTTTTTATTATCTTATTAATTAAAGAAGTTTTCAATTCAACAGTATTTGACTTAATATTGTATAGTTAATAAAGTAATACAAATTATGCGTTAAACAGCTGTTTTGTCTAACAGTCAATGAATATCCTGTTAACTTTAGCTAAACTTGCTTTAGTATTTATAAACATAACGGCTGACCCGACAGTCGTTCTCCTATACCTATAAATATTCAATTCAAACAGAAATTAAAAGTAAAATAATAACAAATGTCCAAAGTATGGTGTCCTTTTGTAATATACAACAATATTCAGTTTGTTTTAGATCATGTGTAAACATGCGCTTATGGTTACTAAAAAACAACTATAGCCACCTTGCAATATATATGAAACCATAGTTACTAAATAAATTTAAACCAGTATTTCTAGAACGTGTACGTAAATAAGAGCCTATTTCGTATGTTTTTCCAAACAAAACAATTTATTCTTATTCTATATCTATTTCGTTCACATAATACGTTAACACAAAAAAAAATAGGATTGCATAGCAAGTAAAGTAATACAAAGTATACGTTCAACAGCTGTTTTGTCTAACAGTCAATGAATGTCCTGTTAACTTTAGCTAAACTTGCTTTAGTATTTATAAACATATCAGCTGGCCCGACAGTCGTCCTGCTATACCTATAAATATTCAATTCAAACAGAAATTAAAAGTAAAATAATAACAAATTTCCAAAGTATGGTGTCCTTTTGTAATATACAATAATATTCAGTTTGTTTTAGTTCATATCGAAAACATTTGTGCTTATGGTTACTAAAAAACAACTATAGCCACCTTGCAATATATATGAAACCACAGTTTAAATAAATTTAAACCAGTATTTCTAGGACGTGTACGTAAATAAGAGCCTATTTCGTATGTTTTTCCAAAACAAAACAATTTAGTCTTATTCTATATCTATTGCATTCAAATAATACGTTAATACACAAAAAAAATAGGATTGCATAGCGAATAAAGTGATATAAATTATACGTTAAACAGCTGTTTTGTCTAACAGTCAATGAATGTCCTGTTAACTTTAGCTAAACTTGCTTTATTATTTATGAACATAACGGCTGGCCCGACAGTCGTCCTCCTATACCTATAAATATTCAATTCAAACAGAAATTAAAAGTAAAATAATAACAAATTTCCAAAGTATGGTGTCCATTTGTAATATACAATAATATTCAGTTTGTTTTAGATCATGTCTAAACATGTGCTTATGGTTACTAAAAAACAACTATAGCCACTGCCCAATATATATGAAACCATAGTTACTAAATAAATTTAAACCAGTATTTCTAGGACGTGTACGTAAATAAGAGCCTATTTCGTATGTTTTTCAAAACAAAACCATTTAGTCTTATACTATATCTATTTCGTTCACATAATACGTTAACGCAAAAAAAAATAGGATTGCATAACAAGTAAAGTAATACAAAGTATACGTTCAACAGCTGTTTTGTCTAACAGTCAATGAATGTCCTGTTAACTTTAGCTAAACTTGCTTTAGTATTTATAAACATATCAGCTGGCCCGACAGTCGTCCTGCTATACGTATACATATTCAATTCAAACAGAAATTAAAATTAAAATTTAAAATTTCCAAAGTATGGTGTTCTTTTGTAATATACAACAATATTCAATTTGTTTTAGATCATGTCTAAACATGCGCTTATGTTTACTGAAAAACAACTATAGCCACCTTGCAATATATATGAAACCACAGTTTAAATAAATTTAAACCAGTATTTCTAGGACGTGTACGTAAATAAGAGCCTATTTCGTATGTTTTTCCAAAATAAAACAATTTAGTCTAATTCTATATCTATTGCATTCTAATAATACGTTAACACACAAAAAATAAAATCTTCATTCGTTATATTAAAATAATTTAATAGGATTTATTTTAGAAATTTCTATATTTATTATCTTACTAATTAAAGAAGTTTTCAATTCAACAGCATTTGACTTAATATTGTATAGTTAATAAAGTAATACAAATTATGCAGTTAAACAGCTGTTTTGTCTAACTGTCAATGAATGTCCTGTTAACTTTAGCTAAATTTGCTTTAGTATTTATAAACATATCAGCTGACCCGACAGTCGTCCTGCTATACGTATACATATTCAATTCAAACAGAAATTAAAAGTAAAATAATAACAAATTTCCAAAGTATGGTATCCATTTGTAATATACAATAATATTCAGTTTGTTTTAGATCATGTCTAAACATGCGCTTATGGTTACTAAAAAAACACTATAGCCACCGTGCAATAGGCCTATATATGAAACCATAGTTACTAATTAAAATTCAACAGTTTGATTTGATTATTTATACTGTACCATAGCGACTATTTGTACTTTGACCATAGCGAGGTTAATAATTAATGTAAATGTAGGGAGCTGATGTAGCAATAAATACAGTAAGTGTATATTAGTCACCGATGATGGCAACGTGTTTGTCGAAACATGTTTAATAGGAATAATTTTAAAAAAACTTAGATCGATAAATGCTTGTCAATGTTCGTTCTTAATACTCTAAGAGGATTGTAGTCGATTGTTTTTTAAATCTCTGAAAAAAAGATTGCCATGATTATAGTTATTGTTTTATTTTATAGTTTTATTTTATTTGCAGTGTATTTTTTTCTATTTGTATCTAGGTAGATGCACTAAGCACGCAATACATGAGTCTTTTTCACACAATTGTCTTTAGAATAGCCTAGACTTTAAAACATTGAGGCAAATGAATTTGGCAGTGCGAATTTTCGCCATGAGCATGTGAGATGCCGAGTGTGAAGCTTTTTACAAAATTAACAATTTCCGCAAATGGTATCACTCAAGAAAATTATGCGATTAAATTTTATTATTAAAGAAACCAAAGGAAATAAGACATTGTAAAACCAAATAGACCACGGCATGTTTTTAACCACAAGTAAAGAATTGAATGGTGGGATATAAAGGTGATTCTCGTTGTAAAGTTAAGAAAAACTATATATTCTCCAAAAATATAAGTAACAATAAGGTACAAAACTTAATTTAAATTTACGGGGATGATTTAGGTCTAAATAACGACTATGTGGCATCAAGGGATGGGTTACAAGTCGGCTTTGTAGGTTATGGGCCTATATTAGGCGCAACTCTGAATGCGAAGTAGCCCCACATCCACATGCTTTTAGATTCTTTGAATCCTTCTGTTCTGTGACTCTCCAACATTTCGACCATCAGGAGTCTTGAAAGAGATCAATGCATAATTTATTAAAAATTAGCCTTACCGAATATGTATCCATACAGAAGTGCCACAGATTATGCTTCGATTGCCACAAAGCAATTCGATTAAGAGAATCATGTAATAACATGTCCAAGGATAATATTACTTTTTTGAAGTGAACAGATTTTTTAGTTGCATTTTTTTGCGTGGGAGGTAAATCATCTCACTCATACTTCATTCAATCACGTCACGCATCACAAGACGCATTTCAAACTTTAGCTCAATTAAGTGTTAACATATGATTTCATACAACAGCTGATTTCATGTTATAGGTTATGTTGTAGAACAGCTGTTTTAAATCGTAGGTTTTGTTACTAAATTTACTGTATAGTATTAGGATGTAATAATATTATTTAATATTTTTAATAAGTTAATAAATATAATAAATCGTATAAAAATAAGTTTTGCTATAAATAACTCAATGTAATGGTCAAGAGTTCTCGTATACTTTTACTCGAATTTATTGAAGTAAACTTCCTTAAACGCATCTGACACTTTTTAAGAACTGATTTCGTAAAATAAAATAGTTATTTTACTGTAATTATACTTTACTGTATCCTCTAAGTTTTCCTTCTAACTCATATGAAACTTTTTAATAACTGATTTCGTAAAATAAAATAGTTATTTTACTGTAATTATACTTTACTGTATCCTCTAAGTTTTCCTTCTAACTCATATGAAACTTTTTAAGAACTGATTTCGTAAAATAAAATAGTTATTTTACTGTAATTATACTTTACTGTATCCTCTAAGTTTTCCTTCTAACTCATATGAAACTTTTTAATAACTGATTTCGTGAAATAAAATAGTTATTTTACTGTAATTATACTTTACTGTATCCTCTAAGTTTTCCTTCTAACTCATATGAAACTTTTTAATAACTGATTTCGTAAAATAAAATAGTTATTTTACTGTAATTATACTTTACTGTATCCTCTAAGTTTTCCTTCTAACTCATATGAAACTTTTTAATAACTGATTTCGTGAAATAAAATAGTTATTTTACTGTAATTATACTTTACTGTATCCAGTAAAGTTTTCCTTCTAACTCATATGAAACTTTTTAATAACTGATTTCGTGAAATAAAATAGTTATTTTACTGTAATTATACTTTACTGTATCCTCTAAGTTTTCCTTCTAACTCATATGAAACTTTTTAATAACTGATTTCGTGAAATAAAATAGTTATTTTACTGTAATTATACTTTACTGTATCCAGTAAAGTTTTCCTTCTAACTCATATGAAACTTTTTAATAACTGATTTCGTGAAATAAAATAGTTATTTTACTGTAATTATACTTTACTGTATCCTCTAAGTTTTCCTTCTAACTCATATGAAACTTTTTAATAACTGATTTCGTGAAATAAAATAGTTATTTTACTGTAATTATACTTTACTGTATCCAGTAAAGTTTTCCTTCTAACTCATATGAAACTTTTTAATAACTGATTTCGTGAAATAAAATAGTTATTTTACTGTAATTATACTTTACTGTATCCTCTAAGTTTTCCTTCTAACTCATATGAAACTTTTTAATAACTGATTTCGTGAAATAAAATAGTTATTTTACTGTAATTATACTTTACTGTATCCAGTAAAGTTTTCCTTCTAACTCATATGAAACTTTTTAATAACTGATTTCGTGAAATAAAATAGTTATTTTACTGTAATTATACTTTACTGTATCCAGTAAAGTTTTCCTTCTAACTCATATGAAACTTTTTAATAACTGATTTCGTGAAATAAAATAGTTATTTTACTGTAATTATACTTTACTGTATCCTCTAAGTTTTCCTTCTAACTCATATGAAACTTTTTAATAACTGATTACGTGAAATAAAATAGTTATTTTACTGTAATTATACTTTACTGTATCCAGTAAAGTTTTCCTTCTAACTCATATGAAACTTTTTAATAACTGATTTCGTGAAATAAAATAGTTATTTTACTGTAATTATACTTTACTGTATCCAGTAAAGTTTTCCTTCTAACTCATATGAAACTTTTTAATAACTGATTTCGTGAAATAAAATAGTTATTTTACTGTAATTATACTTTACTGTATCCTCTAAGTTTTCCTTCTAACTCATATGAAACTTTTTAAGAACTGATTTCGTAAAATAAAATAGTTATTTTACTGTAATTATACTTTACTGTATCCTCTAAGTTTTCCTTCTAACTCATATGAAACTTTTTAATAACTGATTTCGTGAAATAAAATAGTTATTTTACTGTAATTATACTTTACTGTATCCAGTAAAGTTTTCCTTCTAACTCATATGAAACTTTTTAATAACTGATTTCGTGAAATAAAATAGTTATTTTACTGTAATTATACTTTACTGTATCCTCTAAGTTTTCCTTCTAACTCATATGAAACTTTTTAATAACTGATTTCGTGAAATAAAATAGTTATTTTACTGTAATTATACTTTACTGTATCCTCTAAGTTTTCCTTCTAACTCATATGAAACTTTTTAATAACTGATTTCGTGAAATAAAATAGTTATTTTACTGTAATTATACTTTACTGTATCCTCTAAGTTTTCCTTCTAACTCATATGAAACTTTTTAATAACTGATTTCGTGAAATAAAATAGTTATTTTACTGTAATTATACTTTACTGTATCCAGTAAAGTTTTCCTTCTAACTCATATGAAACTTTTTAATAACTGATTTCGTGAAATAAAATAGTTATTTTACTGTAATTATACTTTACTGTATCCAGTAAAGTTTTCCTTCTAACTCATATGAAACTTTTTAATAACTGATTTCGTGAAATAAAATAGTTATTTTACTGTAATTATACTTTACTGTATCCTCTAAGTTTTCCTTCTAACTCATATGAAACTTTTTAATAACTGATTACGTGAAATAAAATAGTTATTTTACTGTAATTATACTTTACTGTATCCAGTAAAGTTTTCCTTCTAACTCATATGAAACTTTTTAATAACTGATTTCGTGAAATAAAATAGTTATTTTACTGTAATTATACTTTACTGTATCCAGTAAAGTTTTCCTTCTAACTCATATGAAACTTTTTAATAACTGATTTCGTGAAATAAAATAGTTATTTTACTGTAATTATACTTTACTGTATCCTCTAAGTTTTCCTTCTAACTCATATGAAACTTTTTAAGAACTGATTTCGTAAAATAAAATAGTTATTTTACTGTAATTATACTTTACTGTATCCTCTAAGTTTTCCTTCTAACTCATATGAAACTTTTTAATAACTGATTTCGTGAAATAAAATAGTTATTTTACTGTAATTATACTTTACTGTATCCAGTAAAGTTTTCCTTCTAACTCATATGAAACTTTTTAATAACTGATTTCGTGAAATAAAATAGTTATTTTACTGTAATTATACTTTACTGTATCCTCTAAGTTTTCCTTCTAACTCATATGAAACTTTTTAATAACTGATTTCGTGAAATAAAATAGTTATTTTACTGTAATTATACTTTACTGTATCCTCTAAGTTTTCCTTCTAACTCATATGAAACTTTTTAATAACTGATTTCGTGAAATAAAATAGTTATTTTACTGTAATTATACTTTACTGTATCCAGTAAAGTTTTCCTTCTAACTCATATGAAACTTTTTAATAACTGATTTCGTGAAATAAAATAGTTATTTTACTGTAATTATACTTTACTGTATCCTCTAAGTTTTCCTTCTAACTCATATGAAACTTTTTAATAACTGATTTCGTGAAATAAAATAGTTATTTTACTGTAATTATACTTTACTGTATCCTCTAAGTTTTCCTTCTAACTCATATGAAACTTTTTAATAACTGATTTCGTGAAATAAAATAGTTATTTTACTGTAATTATACTTTACTGTATCCTCTAAGTTTTCCTTCTAACTCATATGAAACTTTTTAATAACTGATTTCGTGAAATAAAATAGTTATTTTACTGTAATTATACTTTACTGTATCCAGTAAAGTTTTCCTTCTAACTACATTCATTTATAATTACCTACATCAACTAGATTTTATTAAAATATCTATTACCTACATTCTCGAAATAAAACATTGACTTCCGTATGTCAGTCATTAAGTGCCATATTGTATTTTTTTATATTTTTTTTATATGAAATTACTGCATGAAAACAATTTTTCAATGGAAAAGTACGAAACTTAAAGATCTGCTTAGCATATTCCTTTTGTAATTTTATTTGCACCACTATTTTAGTAATTTTACATTTAGGCATAATTATAATTTTATAATGATTTTAGTAATTCTTATGATATTTATATATTAATTTGCGTCATTTCTGGTTTCTGTTTGATTTACGTAAGATTCATTTTTATTGACGCTACTAATTTAATATCGAAATCTTGTTGCTGTTCATGACAAGCTGGTTGTTAATTCTTATTACACTTTTGCTATTACTTGCGACCAGACTTTTTGTTAACTAAAAGTAGTTAAACTGTCAACTTACACTTGGAGGAAACGTTTTCATCTTACGACTTCTTCAGCCTCGTATTTTTGCCGCTAGGAATGCTGCAGTTGCGCTTACTCGGGACCATTATTTTGAAAGTTAGAAGTGATGTGATCGAAGAGACAAACACGGCACAGATCACACATACTCTTCGATCACATCACTTCTAACTTTCAAAATAATGGTACCGAGGAAGCGCAACTGCAGCATTCCTAGTGGCAAAAATACGAGGCTGAAGAAGTCGTAAGACGAAAACGTTTCCTCCAAGTGTAAGTTAACAGTTTAATAACTTTTAGTTAACAAAAGGTCTGGTCGCAAGTAATAGCAAAAGTGTAATAACTAATTTAATAGCAATATTTAATACATTTATTATTAAAAACTGTTTAAAGAGGTTATTTATTAAAATTTATATCACTCGCGTTACATTACAAACTTACCACAAAAAACTAAACGTTTATTTTTTTATTAAAATCACAAAAATCAAGTCAAAAAGTAAAAAATCCTCCTAGACTTGTACGATGTACAACACTATGACATGTGTACTTTGGTCTTAGGCATTAAACTCTATGCACGACGTACGACTTAAAGATGGAAGTAGTTCGGCAACCATCACAACCAATAGGAATTATGATATGCGTTATAAGTTCACCGTTAACATTTAACAGAACAGGTACGACCTTTACAATGTCGATAAATATTTACTTAACCTGGTTAACTTATTGAATTACGTAATCTAAAGTCTATAGATGTTCTATTTAATTCATATTTATTCTTGAACTTTGTAGTCCATTACGTTCGGTGAATCATATTAAGCACTTAAACAATAGTTTATGACTATCCGAACTTTAAATTTAGTAAATTTGTTAAAACTTACTGAGACAGAGCGTTTTCGATTGCTATGTGGCGATCTTCATCGGTGTGTTCTGCTTGGAGATGTTGGGTCAAGCGGTGACGGATTTAAAGGTAGGTTTTCGATAGTATCAAAGAGTATGTATGATTTGTATTGTGTTTGTTCGTTTAATATGTTTGTACTTTGTGTTTTTGTGTGTCTGTAAATTTAATATTGTTCTAATGTGTTGAGATGTGGTCCTTTTTTGTTGATGT
>JBAIZL010000005.1:18119583-18212083 GCA_036971475.1 Prosapia bicincta
TAACTACAGCTTTTTCACAAATGCAACACTTATCAGGCATTTCATAAACTGCTATTATTTAACCACGGAGTAGAAATAGAAGCGAGCTATTTGATGAGTAGATTTTATTTTGAAGGGAGGTAAAATACGACGAAGGTTGAAGAAGGGGGGAGTGGAATTAAACCTATATACCATCGATTTTATCATTTGAACCATTGATCCTACAGAAAAGGTTATACAACCAATCTTGTAGCAAATTGTAAGTAATTTAATTTAGAATATGCCTACATCATATTTTTGTTGCAAGCAATATTTTCCCTAGTATTTGACAAAAACTGAAACAATAGCCATAAAAACTGCCCCCTCTCCAACGCTCACCTCCGACCACCGGGGACGTTTGGTATGTTGTTTAGGGTAGCTAAAACACAACTGTACCAACTATCAGAACAAGACAATTTTTTTAGCAGAACGACATATTTTGGTTTTCGTTGCCTGAAGTATACAGCAACCTACAGTGAGTTAGGTTTAACGGTGTCCCTCGTTCTGGTCTAGTATTTGACTACTAGCCTAACTGAAAACATACAATACATGTATCGTCTCTTTCGTAATCGCGTCTCTTTCTTTGGAGAAGCAGAGCAACGCATTTAAAGATCATGTCTACATCAAATTATTACAGTATTATTATTTAGTTAATTAGAGCTGTTTACACTGATGTTTTCTGAAGTGTTGGGTTTTGACCCCGCACTGCAGCCCAGTCCAGCCTAGCGATCTCAAGGTCAGAGACACAGTTAAACCTCACGCATTGTATTTGTTTATCTTCGTTTTTGGTGATCCGGGTGGCGGGGGTAAGCCTCTCTATATCAAGGCTGAGACAGACCTAGTTCAGATTAGTAACCGTGCCTACGCGTTGCTACAACTTCCATTAATCTCAGCATCGAATATACCTTTATGTAGGCCCCCTACTTTCCTTTGTGCTTTTCTAATCCATCTGCTATTTCTATGAATAAACACTTTCCTATGTACACAATGGAGAGTAGCTCTGCTGACGTGACGCTGCATAAGTGAGGACTTGATCTCCACTCTACGTCCTCTACAAAGGGGTTCTATTCCCACCAGAGTCCTAACTCATTTCATTTACTCTTCGTTAGATTTCTTCTTACGAGGAAGGGAATCGTGTAGACACTCTCCTATGATCGCAATATAAAGTAATTTAACGTAAATTTCACTTTTAAATCGAAATGTTTTAATTAGCACTATTAGCCATTAGTTATTTATATTAATGGTATATATGCTTTTATAGTTATACTTATATATCTTTTAATTATTATCTGTGTATATGTTTATTTATTTAAATTTAATATATTTTGCGTTCTTGTTATTGTGCTATGAAGACTTATTTATTGTTTAATTGTTGACTATTGTTGTTATAAAAATTGTTATTGTTTATTTACTGTTATATTGTTCGTTGTTGTTATTTTGTTATTTATAGTTTTATATTTTTTATTGTTATAGATTAATTGTTGTTTTTTTTGTTATTTATGGTTATGTTTTGTTTTTATTGTTATATACTTATGGTTACACGATTGTTTTATACATTGCTGCTTTGTTAAAGTTATGTTAGTTTTGTAATTTTTGTTTTATTTGAATTTAATTTGTTATTTTGTTTAATTTAAAATATTGCATTTTGTGTTAGATTTTGATTGGCGATGATAACCACATTTGGTTTTTCACCAGGAAAAAAATATTAATGGTAGTATGTTCATTATTAAAAAATATATACCCGGCTAAATAGATGGTAGTAGGTTTAAAGATAAATATGTAACTAAATCTCGCTAGAGGACGTTTTTTCTAGTTTAAATACTTTGGGAGCAAGGTAGTTATTTCGAATAATCAAATACACTATTAAACACAAGAAATTTACACAACTCACAACTATTAAAATTTAATTTCATATGCGTTTAAATGACTTATGTCATCATCACTCCTGATGCTATCACAAACATATATCTTTAGTTAAAGAAATAGAACATATATTTAGATGTTTTTCCATATGTTCCATTGCTTTAATTAGAGATATATGTTTGTCGTAGTATCACTGATGATGATCACATAAGTCATTGAAACGCGTATGAAATTAAAGTTTTTTAGTTGTGAGTTGTTTATATACCTTATTACTGTTTATTACGAATATACTGCGGTTGAATTTAATAATAAATACATAAAAACCTCTCAACCACAAAACTTATTTATTTTATCCTTATGTACATTTCAGTTACCAAGTAACCATCCTCAGAGGGATAACATACAAAGACTCACGGAGTCCTCAGAGGAGTCTGTATGTTATCCCTCTGAGGATGGTCACTTGGTAACTGAAATGTACATAAAGAAACTTTGTGGATAAGAGCTTTTTATGTATTTATTATTAAATTCCTTGTGTTTATAACCTTAGCACCAGGCCAGCTTGAATATTGTTTATAAATACACTATCGTTCACCGGTAAATTAACTTGATTTATATTTGTTCTTATAATAATAGGACTAAGTACTTACACATACGTCTTTAACTTTATATGGGGGTTCGTTAGCACCACGACTTCCAAACTTACTAAAGAAATTTCTAGTAAACCCAAGCACAAGATGTTAGCTCTTACTAATATAGTTTGATTTAAAACAGATTAGGATTCTGCGTAGGTGAAATTGGCCAGAGGCAATGGGGGATACTTCCATCCGAGCGAATAGGAAGTTCACATCTTGCGCTCAGTTTCATCGTAGCTGAGGTGGAGTAATTTACTAGTAATGTAGCTTGCTTCGTTCTCCCGCTGGCGATGGCGCGTTGAGGGTCACTGCGTTCGAACTGACAACACCGCATCCCTACCCTGCCACAGACCCATTCCTATTCTACTTTAAATCAAAGTATAAGCGCTGGTAAATCTTTTGTTTTCGTCACGTGCCTAACCCTTTCTTCAACATACGTTCAAAAACTCACTAACTGTTTACATTAATACTAGTCAAATCGCCTTTGCATATTTTGGTTGTATAGAGTTGAAATTTAAGCCGTACAAAACTGGAAAAGTTAGGATAGAAATTATTTGGAGTAACTGATTTCGTTATTCGTAAGACAGGAGGGTACGATCTAGTTTTTCCGATTACTATTACTGTTTCCGATTTTCATCTTTGCTCGTAGCATATGCTGTAACTAAAGTGATGTAGATATATAATGTGCCTTTTGTAAATAAAAACATCAGTTTACTGCCACGGATCACAAAACTATTGTAAACAAGTAGAACATAAAATCGAGCAATAAATGTCGGCTGTCCCTCGGAGAGCAAGCAAAGTAATATTGTGTGACTGTTGACAAAGCTCGGGGTCGCCACTCGCTAAACAAAGCCTTTTTGATCATTGCCTCGCTCACAGATACTGTACACCCTTTGTAATAAATGTTTTCGCGTTTTATTTGCCCGCTCGCAAGTTTCCTATTTACCCGTTGCTTTGCCGGTGTCAGTCTGGAACGCGAAGGCGTTGATTAAAAATGTTGGCGCCAATAATGAAACCTAAAGCTTACCTAATTAATTTACATATAAATATTATAGTGTTATTTTGTAACATAAGTGAATATGTTCCATGAATGTCAGTGATCTGGCGTCGAGATTTTTTAATGAAGTCTATCCTCAGCAGATATTTTGTTTTACACGTATACAGTAATGTAGTGTTTAATTGCGCGATTTTAATTTACGTAAGCACATTTTCCTATCAATTCCTTCTATTAGTTCACACTCGCCATATATATATATATATATATATATATATATATATATATATATATATATATATATTAAAACAACATAGGTTATTCAAATACAAAAATATTATTAATTTATATTCAAAGCTTTTCGTTGGTAAACAGTACCAACATTATCAGGAATGAAAAATACAATAATGTAAGCTATAGGCCTAAAACGTATGTTAAATTAGAAATAGAATTGTTGCTAAATTTATACAAATTGCCAAGTTTATTTTGTTGCTGTAATATTATAGACATTGAATATAGTATCAAATTTAGAACGTATTTGTATTTGTTCTTTTATTAATTTGTTATTATTACTATATTTATATATTCCAAATGCTTCATATATATTCATTCTTAATCCTTTATTAATGTCTTTTATAAGTTTCATATTTTCAATGTTTGCAAATTGGTGCCTATTATTAATACAATGATTTGCAAAATTTAATTTATATATTTCTGGATTTTTATAATCCTTCAAATGCTTTTTATATCTTTCTTTTAATTTTTTCTTGGTTTGACCTATATAGGTTTTATTACAGTTTTCACATTCCAACTTATAAACACCACCTTTTTCAAGCATATTATTTGTTTTATTATTATTATTTATTATGTTTATTAATTTGTTATAATAAATATATATTATAACAAAATTTATATTTTGATATATAAATATACAAAATATATATACATTTTGTACATACTTTTAATCGCTAATAAAATACGTTTTTATTCATCCAATCATATCCAAATATATATTTACTAACCTATAGTGGATTAATCAATTGATGTTAATAAAGCTATTTCAAATATTTATTCATTAATTAAATTTAAAAAGATGAAGTCTCTGTCAGAATCGAACTGAATGACTACATGTTTAAAACCCAGCACTTTGACATTGAGCCAACTTTTCCATAGGTAGACATGTTTTACTTAAAGATGTATATGGCAATATAAGATAAAGGTTCCTTGCAATAATGAAGCATTACAAGAGATGGATAGAATGAGAATGAATTATAGACCCCCATCAGCTTCATAGATTAGAAACGAGAAAAAAGAAAGCGAGTAAATAGTAACAAACAAAAATAATAGTTCAACAGCAAGTAGCCTAGCACATATTTTAGCAAGAAATATTAACCTATAGAACCAGCCCTAGGTTTTTAGCAAAACAGTTTCCCGGTGACCAAACAATTGTGTAATTTTAAATGCTCCAAAATAACATTAAATATGATTTTTAGAGATTAAAATGTTCAAAATTTCCCCAGGTATGTTCCACCTCTGGCCCCCTGGTCGTGCCCCCCAAACATCCTTGTTACGCCCCTGCCAAAACTATATATTTTTTTGTTTTTGGCCTCAGTAGGAATTGCCTTTCTTTGTTTATATTACATGTTACAGAGGATTCTTTGTAAATTGTGTTTACGTATCCATAAAGTATGCATTTTTTTAAAATTCAATTTCATTTGAGGTAATACAAATTCTATTTGCATCACTTAGTACCTATTAAAATATGGCCACTTATATATTTTTTTAATTTGGCAAACAATAACAAAGATAGAACCCTTGTGACGTAATACATCAAATTACATATACTATCTACATTAGTCTATGTATAATATACATTTATACAGAATCTATATAATTATGTAATATACTCGTCGTGTATTTTCTATATGGAATCATAACCTCAATTTACAAATATAATTGTGTCAGACTATTTAGAATAATTCTAGAATGTTACACTTTGCTAATATATGCTTGTATTAAATAAAGCTGCAAAGTATCAGGTTAGGGTAGATTGGTTATAAAAACTAGAGCTAAAAATTCCTTAAATTAAATTGTAACAACTGTATCGTGAAAGGCGGTCTCCATTGTCGGATCTAAGAGGAGGGACCTTGAGTTTATAACGTGTAATATCAAGGTAGCAGTGATCGGTCTAAAAGCATTATATTATCCGTTATTTACTAGATAAAAACAACCAAAAAAATTTATACAAACTTGGTAATAATGTTTAAAGGTAATTTTAATTTTCTTTAGGCTGAAATATCTTAATTTTATAGTATTAAAATAATCTAAACGTCAAGTTTATCGAATTAAAATAAAGAAATTAAAAGGTAAAAATGCAGTTATACAAGATATACTAGTGAAATGTTTTGTTTTAAAGTAATTTGGGTCAATATTTAATATTCATTTCTTTTTTTACTTGGTTTGTTTTATATTCGCTAGACCGATGAAAGTTTATTAATGCACTAGTTAATGGCTTACCAAACTTAAAATTCAATTCGTTATTTTTATGTAAAAAGTTTTATAATGGATTTTGAAAATATCTATATCATAAGAACTTTAAATTTATGAATTCTTGGTAACACAATTATTTTTACTTGAAACAAAACATTTAAAAAAAGAGTTACCATTATTTTCTCGTCGCAAATATTTAATTTGCGATAAGCAAAGTTTTAACAAAATTTCCATTCAATTTTGTATAACATTTTTACTTATTAGCGTACAAATACCAGTAAACCTACCTACGATCGGATAGTACTCCGATTGAGTCTTAAATTTTAAATATTATGTTTCACGTACAATGTGGATTATTTGGCCAAAGAATTTGTAAGCTACTCCTTCTCTTAATCTTAGAGAGTGACACATATAGTACCATGTGCATAAAAACGGAGGCTCTTAAGTCGATACCAACATAATCAAAAGTTTGCCACAGTGACGTAGGATTGTCATGGCAAATGCTGGTCTAACTGGGACTTGATACTTTGCATAGTGCACTGAAGTTGACTCTTGCTTGAGTCCAATGTATTTCTAAAAATATGAACTTCTTTAAAGTTTTCAAAAACTTGATGATAGATTTTTTAAACAAATGTCACAGCCTATTCGATTACTGAGGTTAACCCCTTTTGGTGAAAACCCTTAAAGTAGCATTAGATAATGATTTTTCAGAAAATTTCCACCTATCCCATTGGATTGCAGAGGTTAACAGCCCCCTATATACCTATTAATGTGAAAATCCTTGAAGTAGTATCCAATGATAAACAATTTTCAAAAACTTGATGAAGATTTTTCAGAAAATTTTCACTTAGCTCGTTTGAACGGTGAGGTTAAAACCCTCTATATACCAATTTTAATGAGGGTAGTTTGTAAATAGGGTAGTTTAGAAGAAAATCTACAAATTTACAAAATATATATAGGGATACAATTTTTCACAAATATGGTGACGATTTTTCAGCAAATATTCACATAGCCCAGGTTAAGAATTAGTGAGGTTAAGGGCCCTATATACCAATTTTTGTGAAAATCCTTGAAGGAGTTTCCGAGAAAATATTTACACATATACATATTTACATATATACAATTATTAGTCGTTTAAGAATATTATATATACAATTATTAGTAAGAGTAATCGTATTTCCGATTCTGACGAACGCAATCCGTATCACGATACCTATGAATATCCAAAAGTAATGCCTCTTTAACAAAGCTTCAAACCACCAGCACCCTTGCTGCTAAACAACGTACTATAATACAATAGCTCCACAGATGACCTTCAGCCTTCAGGATGACTCCGAATACTGATTCTACCGGGCTGATGGATACAGACCTACTCAAATTGAAAACCTTCCGCGGTACTACATGAATATTTCTAGCACTATTGAACTCCAAAAGAAGCTGCAGCTTTCTAAGCGAAAAAGAACCGCACCTCCAATGTCGCAGTTACGGTTTCCGGACTTCCGAGCTGCAACGATAACATGTGGGTCAATGCAAGTTGACATCAAAACGCCAATGGGCCACACGATCGCCTTTAACGAATTTTTGTTTGTCGTTGATCAAATACCTGCAGAGATGCCCCAAGATAACGCTTTCAGAGAGTGGTGCTCTCCTTTTGAAAATATTGTTTGGTCAACCCAGCATTCGACAATAATGGACCTGTCCAGGTTGTTCCTAGGCCCACTTCTGTTACGGTTATTTGTGACTAACGACCAACGATCGTTAGGTCAGAATCTTCCGGCGGCCATGTGTACTCACTTTGAATTCTTGCTCATGGGGCCGATCAAAGTTTATTAGTAAATCATTGACAAAAAATATAAATTAAAAGGTAATTAAATTAATACACTTCCTTCGACAATCAGTAGCAACAATATAACATTTACCAAAATCCATAGAAACGTCTAATTCTATTGTTGTATTCGATTTAATCTCTGTTGTGAATAGCCCACTGCGGAGCCAACATCGGTTAGTTTTATTTAATGGGTGCGGGCCGTCTCAGTAAGTCGTGAGTAATCCTCCCTTAGGGAGCCGACACGGGTAGGCGCGGTGACTCCTACTGTAATCTGATTGGGGTTGTCTGGGGGTCCTTCAGTTATACGTTGAAGGCTCAAGTTATTCATTCTGCATTATGATTCTACCATAGAATACTTTTTTTTTCTCTGGTACAATCATTATACCTGATGAATCCTTGCCCTTCCTCGTCTCACTGCTGCACTCCTGCTCAGTGCCATTCAGTTTACAGTTGGAGTCTCCCAAATAAGCATCAATGTATACATGTGATGTAATAAACAAAATAAAATATAAAACACTATAATATATATCAGTATGTAAATTAAATACAGATAATAAAAATATCTATATTCAATGCAAAAGTAGAACAACCATAAATGGCAGAAATCGTCCAACTATAAATTTTATATTTACTGAAGTTGTATATATATATATATATATATATATATATATATATATATATATATATATATAAGATTTATATCAGGAAACCTATCTACGATAGGATCATACTCCGATTCAGTCCGAAATTTTAAACGTCATGTTTCGCTTATGACATGTATTATCATTTGGCAAAAGAATTTAAAAGCTACTCATTTTAATCCTAGCGAATGGCACATATGCAATTTCCTGTGCATTAAAACGGAGGTTCATACGTCGATACCAACATAATCAAAAGTTTGCCTCTTTGACGTATGGATTGTCATGGCAAATGCTGGGAATTGATGTATTTGCATAGTACATCCTAGCTGACTCTGGCTTAAGTTCAACTTAATTCTGGAAATATGAACTTCTTAAACATTTTCGAAAACTTGATATCGATTTTTCAGAAAATTTTCATCTAGCCCATTTGATTGCTGAGGTTAAAAGCCTCCTATATACCAGTTTTAATGAAAATTCTTTGAGAAATTTCCGACCAAAGATTTAAAAATAGCCCTGTATAATATATAGAATTTTTCAAAAACTGATGACGATTATTCAGAAAATTTTGACTTAGCCCATTAGATTCCTCACTATACTAATTTTGGTGAAAATCCTTAGAGTAGTTTTGGAGAAAAAATTTACAAATACACAAACACACACACACACACACACACACACACACACACACACACACACACACACACACACACACACACACACACACACACACACACACACACACACACACACATATATATACACAATTTTTCGAAAACTGATGATGACGATTTTTTCAAAAATATTGATGTAACACATTGGATTCTTGAGGTTACAAATCCCCTATATACCAATTTTGGTGAACATTCTTAAAGTAGTTTTAGGGAAAAAATTACACATGTGCAATTACTAGTCGTTAAGAATATTAGATATACAGCCACTTAAGCTGTAACCTCATTTAGACTATTACGTTAAACATTATAGGTGGACATAGTTTATAGTTATGGTAAATAATAATAAACACCAATTATTGTAAGAAGTTTTAAAATTTCAGAAAAAAATCAAATTAATAAATTAAATTAAGTTTCAAGTTAATATAGATCTTACTAAATTACAACGTAAATATCTGCGCATTATAGGAAAAACGTTTTCCTACATTAAGATTTGAAATACGGTTATGGTATTTGAATGTATCATAAAATAATTCTTTGTTTATTATGGGTATACAGCTCATACAGTTTAATGGTGTTTATGCTTTGATTTTACGTTCGTATTTATCTAATTTTGAACCCCTTGGTAAAAGTTGACGGTTACTCTCCGTTTATTTTCACTTTTTCATTCTTATTTAAGTTACTAAAAAATACAATATCAACAAAAATAAAGTGACTTTTAATATCACAAATCATAATCAGTGCTTATCTCTAAACGTACAAAAATAGTCTGATGCAAAACCGCATCCAACCGTATAAACCAAATGTTTTTGCATATAACAACGTACTAAAGTAATATACGTATTGTACGTATTATTTTATACGTATTATATGTATTGTACGTATAATACGTAAGTATTACACTTATTACACTTTAAATATAATAATATATCTCAATTATTGTAGAATCTACCAAGAACATATCAGGCTAGGTTGGGTTAGGTTATGAATAAAAATAAATTAGGCATTTGTAACGGCAAATCCAGTAAACGGAGATGGAGGCTGTGCAATCCATTGCTATACGATGTCAGTGACGTCACAGTCGCGAGGCCAGAAGAATGATGGCGCCGGTTTAACCTACAAAGACGCAAAAACCATTACACACTCAATGCTATTTAATTTTTTGCAACCATATATTTGAATGAGCAAAGACACACAAAAGATTACAATAACAATTTTTAAGCATTTTTTCGTAAAATAAAATAATGTAAAAATTGTTTCTAAATTGTATAGTAATTACATTATTTTCAAAGTGAAATAAAAACATATTTTGTACGTAAAAAACGTGTTTAAAAAAATTAAAGTTATTTATATTATTTTACATGTACAATGAACAGAATGTTAAATTGCACTACATTGCAGTAATATTAATAAACACAGTGCTATTGTGTGGATAGCCAGTGGCGGTCTCTGTGTACCACATTCGTCATTAATGTCCCACCGCAAACACTCCATGCACAGTGCACATAACCAAAGTTAACTACAAATATAAAATAATGGCAATCTAATATCAGTAGCAACTAAAACAGGTTATGCCAGCACTCGCATCGACAATGAAAACAATATAGCTGGGAAAGAGTGTTTACACTTGTAACGTATTAATATTAAATAGTAAATGTTGTTATTAGGGCATAATAAACAAGATTTCATATCAAATGACCTGTTGTTTTAAATTTTTGGAGGGTTCTTTGTGGAATAGGAAGTGTTATCAGTTACGAAGATACGAAGAGGAATCCGTTTAAATGCATATCTTTAGAGATGTTTTTTCAAATGTAAGCTTGGCGAACACAGTTTGTTTAAAATAATTTTCGATTTTTTTAATGTATTGATGTAAATAAAACCTACTTCAATGTTTGATTAAATTTTTTTTTATAAATACTCGTTATAAAAACGTGATCTGATGTCAAATGCCTGAAGTGTACTTAAAGTACTAAAATAATCGGAAATATATCAGTAACAGTGAAAGGGACATTGAACGTTTGGAAAAAGAAATATGTTCGACAAAGGAAAGAGCCTAAACCATACGCGAAGAACATTGGCTATACCTGGAGTAATTTAAACAGGAAGTTACATCGAATTCTCCATCAACTTCCCGCCAAATTCGAAATATAAATTATTCAAATTTTAAATTTAATGTGTGGTTGTGTGGGTGTGTGTGTGTGTGTGTGTGTGTGTGTGTGTGTGTGTGTGTGTGTGTGTGTGTGTGTGTGGGTGGGTGTGTGTGGGTGTGTGTGTGTGTGGGTGTGTGTGTGTGTGTGTGTGTGTGTGTGTGGGTGTGTGTGTGTATTTGGTGTTAAATATGTCATTACATCTTTTATTCAACATGAATCCATGCCATTCCTTTAGAGTGCGACACAAATAGGCTGACGATATTGCAGGTCGATTTTGTTCAATATAAATATCCACAGACGTGTGGGAAATGGGATTTGCGTATGAAGGTTATAAAGTTTTTAAAAAACCTTTTATAGTTTAAAAAGTTTATAAATCGGTTACTTTGGTAAAAATGAAAAAATGATTTCACACTCTCACAAGGAAATTAAAGTATATTAATTTCGTGAGAGTCTTCATGAAGGAGTTGACAATAAACTGAGAACTGTAAACATTTTGTCAACTGATGTTTCATATTAAGCTTTAGGGTGGCTTCATATAGTTATTAATTTTCTAAGTTATACTTTCTGATTATAAATTATGCACCGTATTATTAGAAACCCCCCCCCCCCAAGAACGGATTTCTATCTGCATTATTACAGTAATGTGTAAAGGCCTTCTAATAAATGTAACAAGTAAAACAAAATGAATCTTTGAACGGACGAGAACCCTAAATCTCTAACTACATCCTAACCGGAAGCTGGAACAGTTCGTTCGTCCCAACTACGTTCAAATTACGACTATACCAATAAAGTCTTTTATTTAACAAATTTGTTTACTCTTACTTAAGTAAACATTTTGGATCAATTCGTAAATGTACTATTTGAATAATCAGTTTTATGAGTCTTTTATTCTAAATATAGGATTATACCGTGAAATATAACCAAATCACCATAGACGCAACGGTTCCGTTGCTGCAGCTGTTATTTTTAATGCTATTATGCAGGCCTGTTAAGTAACTGTTACTTATCCTTCATTACAAAAGACGACAGTTCCTTTCCTTCAATTTTTAAGTTAGTTAAGTTGCTACTTTAAAGTTTCTAAAATAATTGTTTAAATGCTTTTCTAAATCGTATCCTAAAATACAAGTTATGGACATATACTTAATCATATTGCTCATCCAAAATCTCGGGTCGCATTGTTCAGATCTATTCTTTCCCCGATGGTTCACTCACCTTATACCGGTTGTCTTTATGTTTTCCCGAACCGTCTGTAAAAAGGAATAATATTTCATTCCGTTACCGTCTTCTGATATTTTTGTATTTAATGATTGAAAATTATTTATACCAACACAAGAAAAAGCTGCAGGACACTTTTAAAAGTTATCTGTGACCATGTTCTATATTGTAATTTATTTTGAATACATTAAGCAGCGTCGTGGGTTACAAAAAAAATTGTTACTTGTGCTTTGAAAACATTAATTTTAACTAAGTATTTGAGTATATATAAAACAAATTTTCTTTACTTAATAAAGGAATATATATAAAATTGAATGACCAGAATAATAAATTATACATTGGCAAAAAAAAATAAAATAAAAGACAGATTTAAAGCACACCTCAAGGCATAAATCTGACAAAACATTTATAATTCAAACTTAGCCACGCACGCCTTCAAAATCTTCCTTATATTCCCCACATTAGGAAACTTACATCTAATTTAAAGTACACTGTGTGCTCAAAATGACAATCTGGAAACAGCTATAAATTAAAAAAATTAAAATAATATCATATACGAAAAAATGCAAATAAAATGTAAATATACATATGCGCGCATGCGTGTGTGTGTGTGTGTGTGTGTGTGTGTGTGTGTGTGTGTGTGCCTGTCTGTCAGAAAAGTATCTCTTGAGGTTTGGTGGACAAGTTGGGCTGCAATACGCATCTACTTAAACCAATTACCCATTCTGAGAGTCCGGACCTTAGGCGAGGCTAATTGGGAGCAGATATAGTTCCTATTGCATCCACTACTTGGATCGTATTCCAGTAACGGAATTCCATAATATGGTCGTCCAGAAGATTCTACTAATCCTGAGTAGTTCCGGCGGCCTAAGCTTAGGGTTTGGTTGGAGCAGTTGTCTCGTCCCAAAGATAGGCTGTGTCCAGTCTAAGGCAAAGCTTTATATTTCTTACTTAACAGTATACGGATCGTGTCACCCGAGTCTCCTGTTTTGTAACTGACGTAATCAGACGGTAATAATATATAGCTGTAAAGCAACAATTTTGACACTGAATTCCAGGAGGTAGTGTTGCCTATATTGGGCCATGGTCAATCTACAACCTCATCTATCTTTTTGCTCATGAGGCGACAGGTTAGGACATCCAGTTCTAGGTGGCCCTTCTCCCAACTCTTAATGGTGTGCCACTGTTTCTAGTTCACAACTGCTATAAACTAGTAGTTGAGTTCGTCCTACTCAACTGGTTCACAAGCTCACATAAAATTGTTGAAGTAGTCGCAAAGATTTTGACTCAATAGCAACTAGTACACGAGAAGACTTTACACCTAACTGAGGTACTCTCTTCTACATTTCGGTGGAGTATCTTTTTATGGTAGTATAGATGGGAGTCAAATAAATATATACCCTACTTAATTCGGGCTGTATGACAATTTTTGATATTTTCTAGTAAAAGCTGTAACTGAAGTGTTTACGTGAAGTGAGATAGTTCGGAAATGTAGAATCACCGCAGATTTTCATCTTTAATGTGCCTACGTCATTATTTACCTTCTCTCCTACAAAATAAAATGTTGTTAAGGATTGTACTTACTATCTATAAGATTGAGTATGTACTTATGTAGTTAGTTGCTTTTATCAGTTTTCATAACAACTCCAGATGTAACGTTTAGTCCAGTGTCTATTTCGTTAGAAGATTTGGGGACTAAGTAGGTATTCCTTTAATTAACCATATGCGTGTAGTGTATTATATTTTTTTAAATTTTATGCTTATTCCTATATAAAACAGTTGTTACGACTAGATACATATATTTTTAAAACTAATTGTATCTATACAGAATACTTAAACTGGTCTAGCCAGCTTACTGAAGTACTTTTTAGTTACAAAGTACTAGATGCAAGTTCACACCTCGTACGGCTAGTTTGCTTCTTTTGTCTTCAGCACGTTTACCCAGCCCTTTTACTGCAATAAGTTGCAAACAGTTATTTCGCACTGAATTATTTACAAATACTCTTATATTCTACTTGGGGCTTGTAGGGGCAAATGTCGCTAATCACATTGCAACAAATTTTAAACTTTTGCATAATAATTTAATTTTTAATATACAAATTAATTTAATATAACTCAAATTTTTCATATCAAAATTTCCTCATAAACTGTATTATTTTTAATGAGTTTTTAATTTGATTTTTTTACCCATCGTATTATCAATATATACCTTTTATCCTTCTTAAGACTTTACTCGACTTAGTGCAACATAAAGTTGATAATGTGTAAAAACAGGTTTAGTCAATTGAAGCCTTACTTATAGTTACTGAAAATGTGAGTTTCAAAGGAAATTGGTACTTTTTAGTTTGAAATATCATGTAAGGATCTGTTGATATTAATTTAATTATTGGTAAAAAATATGATGTCTCCTTTTCCAGAACCAGTGATTATTTCTAATTTAATACACTTCTCAAACATATCTAGTACTATAAGACGTTCTCCATCAACTAAACCTGATCCCAAGTTCATATTATTTCTAATCATTCTTTATTACCGTTAAAATATTTGTAGTCAGCTGTTTTTAAAATAATATAAACCTTTAATTTGAGCCATCTCAAAGTTCTGTACGACCTTCCAAGCTCCCACAACTTTTACCTCCAAATTCGGGTTACGAAATTATAATTATATATAAATATATATATATATATATATATATATATATATATATATATATATATATATATATATGCTGATACGTGTTCCTTCACGGATGGAAAAATATGATGAGTAGTTACTATCTGGAGTACATCCATTCATTCTGCAGTCCATAAATTCGCAGTTTCGACGTTTCGCTAGAATATCATCCAGCATTGACGAGATTCAATCGTCAATGCTGGATGAGATTCTAGCGAAACATCGGAGCTGCAAATTTATGGACTGCAGAATGAACGGATGTACTCCAGATAGTAACTATTCATCATATATATATATATATATATATATATATATATATATATATATATATATATATATACTATGTATACTTTAACTTAAAATTAATTATATTACGTGTCCATATCACTACATCCGTAGCTGTAAAACAATAAACGCAATAATATGTTTCTTCGTAAAATAATTTAAAACCGATGAATCTATTTATTTATTTCACATATGTTGTTTTTTCCAGAACATTATTGTTTCTCTAAAGCAAGTGTAATCGGTTTTGAGTTCTATACAACCTACAGACTATTTAAGTTCCCGTTTCCATAATGTATTGTTTATCATGATAATAAGTTTACGTCTAAACAAATGTTTATTTTCGTCGGTGGCAAGTTCTATTTGTACTTAGCGTTGCGCTATCTTTGGGCGGATATTGGAAACTAAGAGTTCGGCATTTGTTTAGCACACAAAGTGTGTTTATTTAGCGTCAAGTTAGCTGGAACTAATTGAATGCTACAAAGAGAACCCGCAACCCCACTCATTCGACTGGATAATTTGATTAAATTCATAGCTAAGGCTGAAGAAACAATATAGCTTAGTGCTGTTCTACCCTCCACCTGCGGCCCTACACTAGGGAGGGAGGGGGGAAGGGCTTCATTGTTAGCAACTCGCACAAAGAGAGATATTGCGAAAGAAATACCTTAAGACTGTTTCACGAGAAAGAATATTATTTTATATATTGATACTTATAAAATTATAGTATTAAAAAGTCAACGCCTTTGTGCATCCAATAATAGTTAGACATGTAACGAGGAAGTAGTTCAATCAACTAATTAGAAATTATTTGACAAAATTACTCAACTTGCCGTTTTAAAATTAAAAACTCCAAAAACCAATTTTATTTACTTTCATAAATATTCGAGAATCAAAACTTGAAAAGAAATTTCATTCTACACAATTTAGATTACGTTTATCGATACGATTTTGTTAACTATTAAATTTATTGATAATAATTATTAAATAAAAGGAGAGATGTAAAGACTCCCATATCAACGAATTTGAGTGTTGTATAATTGTGGTAGGCTTATCTAATTAACTTTACAAAGTTATATAAAATTTTATATTGATAAATAATATAAAAATATAATTTACTATGTAAAATTACTAAGTGTAATATCAACAATATATTGCTAGTTATGTGTGATGAATAACAGAGTTAAAAACAAACTCCTATGTATTTTAAAATTTGTCTCGAATACTCTATTTCAAGTGGCATTTAAAAAATAATCGAACAGTTTAAGTGATTATTCGTACATTTAAGTTAAGTAAGTAATGTTTCCTACTATTTCGAGAATTTTAAATAAACCCACCTGTGTTTATTGATATCCGGTTACCCTCTAATACAAATCGAATATACCCGATTGATTGAACGGACAATCTGTCATCACACAAAACTCCATTCAATTTATTAATAAACTTACCTGAATAATCTACTGACGTAAGAAGTATAGTAATGTTGTTGGGTTTTATTTATTAAAATTTATAGAATGTTTAAAATTATTTATGTAAGAAATTTGTTAATAACATTATAGATATGTAGCAAGGGTATTACCCTACCAAAACAAGGTGATCTTGTAGTAGTTGCATTAAATGATCAAAAACCTATTATGCTTTCTAGTAAAGTATGCATATGTATGTATATATATATATATATATATATATATATATATATATATATATATATATATACATATATATATATATATGTATGTATGTATGTATGTATGTATGAATGTATGTATGTATGTATGTATGTATGTATGTATGTATGTATGTATGTATGTATGTATGTATGTATGTATGTATGTATGTATGTATGTATATTAACCCTGAAACACTGTTTTCTTATATATACTTATCACTTTCTCCATATGACCTAAAACAAGAACATTACTTAGTAATCATGCGAGTTAACTTTCAAAGATTGATAGTATCTCCATTGTCGAGCATCACCTCAAACTGTTGATGCTCGACAGTGAAAATACTATCAATCTTTGAAAGTTAACTCGCATAGATACCAAGTAAGATTCTTGTTTAAGGACATATGGAGAAAGTAATATATATAATAAACTAACCTATTTAAAATTGTTTTTACCTTTTAGTTATATTAAAATTACCTTATCCTTTAGGTTTCTAAATAATTAACAATCATATAAATTCAGCTTCACTTACATTTATTCATCTGACATCGAATTCTTACAAATTATACCAAAATTACATTATTACGATGCAGTGACAAAGATGGATTGCATAACCAATACTACAATTACTAAAAAGGTGGACTCTTGAGGCTTTAGGTGTTTTTATACAATAAAGTTTAATAATTACAGTGTTATATTGCTCTTTCTCTCGGGTCGTTATTATGGAATCTTGTATAAATTAGAAAGTGGGGAAAAGAACTAGGTTAATTTTTATAAATACATTTAAATCGGTTCTGAATTTACTAATTTATAAATCTCTGTTGTCTGGATCTAATTTAAGAAAGATTGTACTTACTGTTGAGTTCCTGGAAACGGCCGTTGCGTTAACTGCTTCACTGCCACTTCTACACATAAATAACTTACTTACCTATTTACTTTACTACTTGTCAAATTCATTCACGCCATAGTTTTAATTTGTACACATAAATAACTAACAATTGCCTTAACTCTTATAAACAAATTTACCCCTTTTTAAACATTACCAACAACTTTGCCCCCCCCCTTTAATACGTCTGCACTCCTCTGAAGATCCTCCAAAACTTAGTCTTTTGGCATCATTTTAGCTTATAAGAACCAGCATAATATCCCCAATACACATATTTTAGTTCTTTCGGTGATTCTCACGTCTTTTACAAATAGTTTTCCAAACGGTACAGTGTTACTTTCCCAGGTTATTTTGGGCACTTGGAAAACTTAAATTTTAAAATACTTGGACCCTTCTTTAGTCAATAGGTTTCAAATAGCTGTACTGGATATGCCTACCCTTGAAATAGAACAATGGTTAAGCCCTCTTTGTCGGTACTTTAGTAAACTATTCTTTGGTCACTCCTTTCTTAATATTTCCACAGATTATTATTGTTTTGGAAACTAAATAAAAATATACTATATGCGTCATACGTTTATGTTATAATATATATATTCTGTTTCTAGAACGTATGTATAATAAGATAGTATAACTTATATAAATATATTACCTTAAATGTTTAATCATTTTTGATAAATAAATGATATTGAATTTTTATTTCTTTTTTTTATTGGGTTTTAATTATTTGTATATTCATACTTGATATCTGGATCATTTTTATTTTAACTATTCTGCATTCTGCACCTACCATTGAAGCATTCCTATTCTCTATACAATTTTACTAACAACTTATTTTAAACCAATACATACACCCACTATATACACATGCACATACTATATACACATGCACCCACTATATACACATGCACCCACTATATACACATGCACCCACTATATACACATGCGCCCCCTATATACACATGCACCCACTATATACACATGCACCCACTATATACACATGCATCCACTATATACACATGCACCCACTATATACACATGCACCTACTATATACACATGCACCCACTATATGCACATGCACCCACTATATACACATGCACCCACTATATACACATGCACCCACTATATACACATGCGCCCCCTATATACACATGCACCCACTATATACACATGCACCCACTATATACACATGCATCCACTATATACACATGCACCCACTATATACACATGCACCTACTATATACACATGCACCCACTATATGCACATGCACCCACTATATACACATGCACCCACTATATACACATGCACCCACTATATACACATGCGCCCCCTATATACACATGCACCCACTATATACACATGCACCCACTATATACACATGCATCCACTATATACACATGCACCCACTATATACACATGCACCCACTATATGCACATGCACCCACTATATACACATGCACCTACTATATACACATGCACCCACTATATGCACATGCACCCACTATATACACATGCACCCACTATATACACATGCACCCACTATATACACATGCACCCACTATATACACATGCATCCACTATATACACATGCACCCACTATATACACATGCACCCACTATATGCACATGCACCCACTATATACACATGCACCTACTATATACACATGCACCCACTATATACACATGCATCCACTATATACACATGCACCCACTATATACACATGCACCCACTATATGCACATGCACCCACTATATACACATGCACCTACTATATACACATGCACCCACTATATGCACATGCACCCACTATATACACATGCACCTACTATATACACATGCACCCACTATATGCACATGCACCCACTATATACACATGCACCTACTATATGCACATGCATCCACTATATGCACATGCACCCACTATATACACATGCACCTACTATATACACATGCATCCACTATATACACATGCACCCACTATATACACATGCACCCACTATATACACATGCACCCACTATATGCACATGCACCCACTATATACACATGCACCTACTATATACACATGCACCCACTATATACACATGCATCCACTATATACACATGCACCCACTATATACACATGCACCCACTATATGCACATGCACCCACTATATACACATGCACCTACTATATACACATGCATCCACTATATACACATGCACCCACTATATACACATGCACCCACTATATACACATGCACCCACTATATGCACATGCACCCACTATATACACATGCACCTACTATATACACATGCACCCACTATATACACATGCATCCACTATATACACATGCACCCACTATATACACATGCACCCACTATATGCACATGCACCCACTATATACACATGCACCTACTATATACACATGCACCCACTATATGCACATGCACCCACTATATACACATGCACCTACTATATACACATGCACCCACTATATGCACATGCACCCACTATATACACATGCACCCACTATATGCACATGCACCCACTATATGCACATGCACCCACTATATACACATGCACCTACTATATACACATGCACCCACTATATGCACATGCACCCACTATATACACATGCACCCACTATATACACATGCACCCACTATATACACATGCACCCACTATATACACATGCACCCACTATATGCACATGCACCCACTATATACACATGCACCCACTATATACACATGCACCCACTATATACACATGCATCCACTATATACACATGCACCCACTATATACACATGCACCTACTATATACACATGCACCCACTATATGCACATGCACCCACTATATACACATGCACCCACTATATACACATGCACCCACTATATACACATGCGCCCCCTATATACACATGCACCCACTATATACACATGCACCCACTATATACACATGCATCCACTATATACACATGCACCCACTATATACACATGCACCCACTATATACACATGCATCCACTATATACACATGCACCCACTATATGCACATGCACCCACTATATACACATGCATCCACTATATACACATGCACCCACTATATACACATGCACCCACTATATACACATGCGCCCCCTATATACACATGCACCCACTATATACACATGCACCCACTATATACACATGCATCCACTATATACACATGCGCCCCCTATATACACATGCACCCCCTATATACACATGCACCCACTATATACACATGCACCCACTATATACACATGCACCCACTATATACACATGCGCCCCCTATATACACATGCACCCACTATATACACATGCACCCACTATATACACATGCATCCACTATATACACATGCATCCACTATATACACATGCGCCCCCTATATACACATGCACCTACTATATACACATGCACCCACTATATACACATGCATCCACTATATACACATGCACCCACTATATACACATGCGCCCACTATATACACATGCACCCACTATATACACATGCACCCACTATATACACATGCGCCCACTATATACACATGCGCCCACTATATACACATGCGCCCACTATATACACATGCGCCCACTATATACACATGCGCCCACTATATACACATGCGCCCACTATATACACATGCGCCCACTATATACACATGCGCCCACTATATACACATGCGCCCACTATATACACATGCGCCCACTATATACACATGCGCCCACTATATACACATGCGCCCACTATATACACATGCGCCCACTATATACACATGCGCCCACTATATACACATGCGCCCACTATATACACATGCGCCCACTATATACACATGCGCCCACTATATACACATGCGCCCACTATATACACATGCGCCCACTATATGCACATGCGCCCCCTATATACACATGCACCCACTATATACACATGCACCCACTATATGCAGATGCACCCACTATATACACATGCACCCACTATATACACATACACCCACTATATGCACATGCGCCCCCTATATACACATGCACCCACTATATACACATGCACCCACTATATACACATGCGCCCACTATATGCACATGCGCCCCCTATATACACATGCACCCACTATATACACATGCGCCCACTATATACACATGCGCCCACTATATGCACATGCGCCCCCTATATACACATGCACCCACTATATACACATGCACCCACTATATGCAGATGCACCCACTATATACACATGCACCCACTATATACACATACACCCACTATATGCACATGCGCCCCCTATATACACATGCACCCACTATATACACATGCACCCACTATATACACATGCGCCCACTATATGCACATGCGCCCCCTATATACACATGCACCCACTATATACACATGCACCCACTATATACACATGCACCCACTATATGCACATGCGCCCCCTATATACACATGCACCCACTATATACACATGCACCCACTATATGCAGATGCACCCCCTATATACACATGCACCCACTATATACACATGCACCCACTATATACACATGCACCCACTATATACACATGCACCCACTATATACACATGCACCCACTATATGCACATGCGCCCCCTATATACACATGCACCCACTATATACACATGCACCCACTATATGCACATGCACCCACTATATACACATGCACCCACTATATACACATGCACCCACTATATGCACATGCGCCCCCTATATACACATGCACCCACTATATACATATGCACCCTTTATATACACATGCACCCACTTTATACACATGCACCCACTATATACACATGCACCCACTATATACACATGCACTCACTATATGCACATGCGCCCCCTATATACACATGCACCCACTATATACACATGCACCCTTTATATACACATGCACCCACTATATACACATGCACCCACTATATACACATGCACCCACTATATGCACATGCACCTACTATATACACATGCACCCACTATATACACATGCATCCACTATATACACATGCACCCATTATATACACATGCACCCACTATATACACATGCACCCACTATATACACATACACCCCCTATATACACATGCACCCACTATATGCACATGCACCTACTATATACACATGCACCCACTATATACACATGCATCCACTATATACACATGCACCCACTATATACACATGCACCCACTATATGCACATGCACCTACTATATACACATGCATCCACTATATACACATGCACCTACTATATGCACATGCACCTACTATATACACATGCATCCACTATATACACATGCACCTACTATATGCACATGCACCTACTATATACACATGCATCCACTATATACACATGCACCTACTATATGCACATGCACCTACTATATACACATGCATCCACTATATACACATGCACCTACTATATGCACATGCACCTACTATATACACATGCATCCACTATATACACATGCACCTACTATATGCACATGCACCTACTATATACACATGCATCCACTATATACACATGCACCTACTATATGCACATGCACCTACTATATACACATGCATCCACTATATACACAGTCACCTACTATATGCACATGCACCTACTATATACACATGCATCCACTATATACACATGCACCCACCATATGCACATGCACCTACTATATACACATGCATCCACTATATACACATGCACCCACTATATACACATGCACCCACTATATACACATGCACCCACTATATACACATGCATCCACTATATACACATGCACCCACTATATACACATGCACCCACTATATACACATGCACCCACTATATACACATACACCCCCTATATACACATGCACCCACTATATGCACATGCACCTACTATATACACATGCACCCACTATATACACATGCATCCACTATATACACATGCACCCACTATATACACATGCACCCACTATATGCACATGCACCTACTATATACACATGCATCCACTATATACACATGCACCTACTATATGCACATGCACCTACTATATACACATGCATCCACTATATACACATGCACCTACTATATGCACATGCACCTACTATATGCACATGCACCTACTATATACACATGCATCCACTATATACACATGCACCTACTATATGCACATGCACCTGCTATATACACATGCATCCACTATATACACATGCACCTACTATATGCACATGCACCTACTATATGCACATGCATCCACTATATACACATGCACCTACTATATGCACATGCACCTACTATATACACATGCATCCACTATATACACATGCACCTACTATATGCATATGCACCTACTATATACACATGCATCCACTATATACACATGCACCTACTATATGCACATGCACCTACTATATACACATGCATCCACTATATACACATGCACCTACTATATGCACATGCACCTACTATATACACATGCATCCACTATATACACATGCACCTACTATATGCACATGCACCTACTATATACACATGCATCCACTATATACACATGCACCTACTATATGCACATGCACCTACTATATACACATGCATCCACTATATACACATGCACCTACTATATGCACATGCACCTACTATATACACATGCATCCACTATATACACATGCACCTACTATATGCACATGCACCTACTATATACACATGCATCCACTATATACACATGCACCTACTATATGCACATGCACCTACTATATACACATGCATCCACTATATACACATGCACCCACTATATGCACATGCACCTACTATATACACATGCATCCACTATATACACATGCACCCACTATATAGACATGCACCCACTATATGCACATGCACCTACTATATACACATGCATCCACTATATACACATACACCCCCTATATACACATGCACCCACTATATGCACATGCACCTACTATATACACATGCATCCACTATATACACATGCACCTACTATATACACATGCATCCACTATATACACATGCACCCACTATATACACATGCACCTACTATATACACATGCACCCACTATATACACATGCATCCACTATATACACATGCACCTACTATATACACATGCACCCACTATATACACATGTATCCACTATATACACATGCACCCACTATATACACATGCACCTACTATATACACATGCACCCACTATATACACATGCACCCACTATATACACATACACCCCCTACATACACGTTACTCAATGTTGTAACAAACCCTTAAGGTTTTCTGCTAAACCCTTTTTAAACTCTAAATGAAATTAGGTCGGTTTTAGACAAGCAATATTGCTCGCAAGATATTATTTTTCCAGTACCAGGGAAACGCTTTTCCACCATGTAATTTCATTACCTACGTAGGTACACTTTCGTATGGTCGCGTTGGAGTGTACGCCTGGTTTTAATAGCTTCTTTTAATAATTACAAAAAGCATTAATTATAAATAAACACAACCTCTTAAGCCACAAGAACGTTTTATTTAATTCCTGATCTACGTTTCAATTTCAAAGCAATCACTTTTAGAGGAAATTACTGAAAGAAAAACTCTTAGTCTTGTAGTGATTTCCTTTGAAGAAGATTGTTTTGGAATCGAAATGTGCATCAGTATTTAATTTTAAAAAATCTTTGGCTTAGGAGGTTTTATTTATTTATAACTAAAAACTACACCTCAGTGGCTCCAAGTTATTATATACAGCAAGCACATTTTCACGGATATTGTTGGATAATTTTGTGAAATACCATATTGAAATACAAACCAAAATTGTTGGGCTGTAAATGTATAAAAAGTGAAAAGAACAACATGCGGAAGAAACTTTCAAACTTGACACTTTGACGCCAAGCTTCGCCGTATGTAAGAACATTTTCGTTCTAAAGCATGGTTTCCCAAAATGGGGGCTGTGAAGGCAATAAAGGGGGAGAGACAAGTTGTGTACACAATATATCAAAATTACAAACTAAATTTACATTAGTTTATGCTAAATAGCTATCTTTATTGACCATGATGTTCAGAAAATTCAAATGAAATGAATGCATTTATAAAATAAATATAAGTAAAGGTTGTGCAAATTTTGTAAACTTGAAAATAAATCAGCATAATAGCTTGAAAAGAATAATAGTACAAAAGTGTCGCGGAACGAGTGTTTGCAACAACACCATAATGGGCAATTCTTCATTTTGGATAAAACACTTAAAAGGCAGCTTTTGGAAAATACTTGCCTTTTTCAAGCTCCTACTTGTGCGAAAAAACATTTCTAGCACTTGTTGAAATAAATCAAAATATAGGAACAAACTTGATATTGCTAATGACTCAAATAGCCATGCTATTGAACAAAATTCAAGCTCATCCGTCTCACTAACTAAAAAGTTAGTGACTTTTTCAAGAAACTTTAGACTTTCCTCTTATCACATAAACTTTATCTTGTGAATTAGAACTTGAAGTGTTATATCATGTCTCTGTGAAAGTATGCATGAATAAATAAATGGCTTTCAATATATGTATATATGTATACATATATATATATATATATATATATATATATATATATATATATATATATAGACCCCCTATATATATATATATATATATGAAGTTAATATATTACTATTGTAAGTAGTTTTTAATAATATATACAACAAATATATACAACAAAGAATACTACACTCCAAAATACAAACCAAACAACAAAATAATAAAATATCTTTATAACACAAACTACAAAACAAATACAGAAAAACATAACCTATCAGGAATTTACAAAATTACATGTAACAACTGTAAAGCATTTTACATAGAGAAAACAACCAGATCATTTAAAATAAGATTTGAAGAACATTATAGAGCATTCAAAAACAAAAATTCAAAAGTATCAAATGTTGCAGCACACTTAATATGACTTAAACATGAAATAACAAATTACGAAAATAACCTAACCATACTTGAAATAAATAATAACCCAATAGAACTAAACTCACTAGAAAAATACCACATTTATTAAAACATACACAACAATTTAATGAATCTACAAACAACATATACAGAAGACATACTATTCAAAAACATTATACACGATACTCAACAGAAAACGTGTATGACGTCAACAAGTACCAACACGTACCAACAAGTACCGAATATCCACACCAGAAAAATTGAGAAAAAGTAATCAGTGATTCGACAATGTTCAAATGATCGAAAGGCGCCTCATCACACAAGGTAAAATCATTGCACTTAATGGTGGAAAAATTACTTACAATAGTAATATATTAACGTCATAAAGTCAGTGCAATGGAAAAACAATGGATAACGTAATATATATATATATATATATATATATATATATATATATATATATATATATAATATTTATTTTGGTCATATGTCCATACCTTTATTTATAGTGTAAAGTTGAGGGGGCATGTGAAGCTTTCATTTCAAGAAGAGGGGGCTTGGTACCAAAAGGTTTGGGAACCCCTGTTCTAAAGATTCTTACAACATATGTTTAAACAATTCACAGATAGAATTCAATTACTTAAAAGCCTGACTCGAGACTTTACTGAGATGTTTGAAACTTGTTCCAAAAAATATTTCGATGAGGTTTATATATCGTCTGAGTTTTTAAAAGTATTATCATGTATTTTTCTAAGTTTGATAGTGCCAAGCTTTGTAATCTATAGAATGTAAAGAGGACAACAATCATGCTAACGAGATAGTGAATAAACCTGTATTGAACTATTTTTATTTTTAGCTATACATTAGTCTGTCATTTCGAAAACGTATAGGCATATGTGAACCTAATAGATACTTTTTAAAAAATATGAGATTAACCTGTAAACAAACGAATAATTCAAAGACCTGCAAAATATGGAAAATAATAACAGATCTGCACAAAAAAAATTAACTAGTGGTTGACTAATGGCAAATTAGCAATAAAATTAATCGTCCTTTTCTGTTTCGACAAACTTATGAAGACATGAATTCGGGTACAAAGTTTACAACATACCGTTTGGAAGAGAGTTTCATCGGAGCTGTTTCTTGACGTAAGCCACATGTTCGACCTCGCTTTGTTTCATAAATAGTTAATCAGTTTCAAGTTTGTCGAGCAAGTTTCATCAAATTATTTACAGCGCTTTGATGCGGGGAAATTTCAATTGCAAATGTTGGCAACATCAAAGTATCTCATAAAACAGTGTCGAGTGCGAGACAAACTTCTACCAACTTTGCTTAACCACCTCTCCCTTACACTCATCCTTCATATTCATTGTTGAGTCGAGGGATCCTACTATGCTACCGCTTTGCTAAAGTCTAAAGTATTAAATCGCCAAGTCCATACACAGACAGATTTGTCTCTATGGACACTTTATTACTCTTCATAACAGGTGTTTCATTTTCCATTACTACTTATTAAATTATTTTTAAATAAAGTTTATTTAGATCTTTTTAAAGTTTTTTTTATCGTTTTACTTAAACAATTTTTACTTCTTTCGATAACTTTATACATTTATATGCTTATCGAATAACAATGTGTCTATTTTTTAATCAATAGAGAGCATATATGATTAGAATGTATGATTTTATTCAGTTCTTGAATGATAATATTGGAAAAACACAACTTCTCTGAAGAAAACAAGAGGTTTTTCATATTTGATAAAAAAAAATCATCCACTATATACCAAACTCTCTGCAACAACCTTGATCTAAGCAAGCATATGCTTGGTACAAAACCTAACAAAAGAGAAGGATTCAGAAATCATTTCCAAATGTCGTAACTTCCGTTGGCAATCTTTGTACAGGTTGAGTTTAGCGCCCAGGGGCCTCCATTTGCTTCTGTCAGTTGGTGCCTTTTCTTCTGTTCGTACGTGCTGCAAATTATATCTTTCATTAACTGATAATTTGGCCTGGAGCATCTTTCTCCTTCCAATATTATAAGTCTAACATACTTCAACATATATCCAACAATTGAATATCGCCTTTTTCTACATCTCCTTACATCTCGTCTACCTATAATCCTTGGCATTTGTTACTACCTCCACACAGTGTAAAGTTGGTCAAACTTTCTTCTAATTTTGTACATTGATATTTTGCTGGAAGTGGGATTAGTAGATTGTGTTGAATGTTTGTCCCCTTATTAAGCTGAAGAGCCTTTCCATGACAAACTTAAATAATAAGAATGTAAATATACGAAAAAAGGAGGAATAAAAAAACCTGACAAGATGGTTCATTGGTGAAATGTGGAATATTTTATAGTGCACTCAAGAAAAGAAAATTTTGTCAACATACGCTGATATAAAATAGGATACCTTAGAAATAACACAATGTCCCATTGAAATTAGATTTGACCTCAACCTTACATTGATCTCAAACCTCCGTTGGTCTCAACCTACCATTGGTCTCAACCTACTATTAGTCTCAACCTACCATTAGCCTCAACCTGCCATTGGTCTCAACCTACCATTGGCCTCAACCTACCATTGGCCTCAACCTACTATTGGTTTGAACCTTCTTCTGCTCTTAACATACCATTGGTCTCAACCTACTGTGGGTCTGAACCTACCATTGGCCTCAACCTACTATTGGTCTCAACCTACTTCTACTCTCAACCTACCGTGGGCCTCGACCTACTGTGGGTCTCAATCTACCATTGGCCTCAACCTACTATTGGTCTCAACCTACTTCTGCTCTCAACCTACTGTGGGTATCAACCTACCATTGGTCTCAATCTACCATTGGCCTCAACCTACTATTGGTCTCAACCTACTTCTGCTCACAAACTACTGTGAGTCTCAACCTACCATTGGTCTCAACCTACCATTGGCCTTAACCTACTATTGGTCTCAACCTACTTCTGCTCTCAACCTACTGTGGGCCTTAACCTACCATTGGTCTCAACCTACCATTAGCCTCAACCTACTATTGGTCTCAACCTACTACTGATCTCAACCTACCATTGGTCTCAACATATCATTGGTCTCAACCTATTATTGGCCTCAACCTAACAATGACTTCAACCTAATATTGGTCTGAACCTACCATTAGCCTGAATGTCCTGTTGTCCTAAATTTACCACTTGTCCCACCCTACCTTAGTTTTGAACCTAACATTCGTCTGTCCCTATAACTAGCTTATGCCTACCATTGGCCTTCAACTAGCATAAGTTAAACCTATAATTTGTTTGAATGTGTAATTGATCTGAAGCATCAATGGCTCTAAGCCTACCATTGCTCTGAACCTACTGTAGTCTGAACTTACCATTAGAATTAATATACCATTGGCCTAAATGCACCATTTGTCTGACCCTATAATTGACCTAAATCTACCATTAGTCTGATCATATGTTTTCACCATTTTTAATAGAAATATTAATGCTATATAAAATGAAAATGATATTCCTGTGAATATTTTAATGGCAGAAATATTATTAGAATTTATTATCTGCTTATGCTCACATCCAACAACCCTAAGCAAACATCCAAAATTTTGCTTTAGGTTGATTCATATATTGTTGGAATAATTCCGGTGGATCTATGGTGAACAAGAAACTCTTTCACCAAGCAAGGTTCGAACTAGCGCTAGTGCTATAAGCTAAGCACTTGGCCGTCCTCGAAACTGGACGCACCCTACGGTACAATAGTACGCAACCCTGCGGACAAATAAGTCTATTTACATTGTAACAAAATAATATTGTAAAAGTTATCAGCAGTTAAGTTTTATTGCATAATTATTTCCAGTGTATAGGTTGTTGTAAACAATTGAATGTTAAAACTAGTAATAAAAAAAAATAATTAAGTAAACTCCTACTGAGGTTAACAAACATTTTATGATAGTTACTTTTTTATAAAAACAATTGATATAAATATGGATATCCACATCACAGAATCATATTATTAAGTGGCAAAATAGAAAGCGAATTTTCTTGAAATCTTCCTCTCTATACAGTATACCTATGGTGTTAAACTATTATTTTTGTTTGTTACTATTTTGCTTGATGATTTTTATAAACGAACGATTGTAGTATTGTTGTTTCAACCTTTGCAGCTCTCTTGGTAGGGCCAGGATCCAAATTGTTCCAATATGCCTTCGGGGGCGAATGATCCTTATTGCTGTTGATGAGATTTTTACAGCGATGACACAGTAGAAGCGTTGGCTTGTTTCTCAATTCATGCTGTAAATGCATCCTCGTTTCTGTCAAATAGCACTTTGTGACTTGATTGGAATAGCGTCATTTCGAACAGATTTGTGTTTACGGCAATCACAGAATGTGGCAATCACAGAATGTAGCAGTTTACTCGTCTCAGGACTGTTAATGCTGAATGCCTTCTTTTTCTTGGCGAGCTGTACGTCGTTCTTTAGTTTCACTTTCTATTGATAGTGCATGTCTACGACGAAGATCTTTCAAACGTGTTTCGTGCTGCTCTTGCGTCTCATTTTCTATGATTATTGCTTTCTACGTCATCTAATAATCGTAATTCGCGTTGTTCTTGGGCTTCATTTTTTATAACAGTGCATGTCTTTGACGATCAGCTGATATTCGAGTTTCGCGCTGCGCTTGGGACGCATCTTGTAATCCTTTATTGCGTTTGCCTAAGCGTAGGCAAAACCTTTTCTGGCGCTTTTCTTTTTCTTTTTCTAATCGTCGCTTGCGTTGTGTTGTAGTTTCTTTTCACATTGTTTGTTTATTTCCAGTTTGTTTATTTTAACCCCAGGGCACTATTTATGATATTGTGTAGTAACATGGCAACAGTTTTAAAATTATACAATGGAGGTTTCGACGACAACCAGATGAGGGAGAAAAATTCATATACATCTTTGAGGAGTGAAGTTCTAGGAATTGAAAAGTTGACGCATTGGCAAATCGCGCTACACCTCGAACTTGAAGTTACTCAGTTCGAATCCGGTTAGACCCCTCTATTTTTTTATAATTTAATAATTGAATAAATATTTGAGAAACTGTATTAACATTAATTGCCATCCACTATAGGTTAGAAAATATGAATTTAAACGTAATTGAATGAATAAAAACTTATTTTATTAACGATTGAAAATTTGTACAAATTATATATCAAGAGAGTGTGAGCTAATAGAAGGAATTTAAAAAAGATCACTACAATCGTAAATGAAAACAATTTGGGTAAATTTCAATCAGAGAAAGCTGGGTGCCAAACGAACTAAACGGAACAAAGTGATATTAAAGGCAAGCTCAAGAGGAATAAACTACTGTATATTAATACTTTCTGAAAACAAAATATCTGAAAGTGAATTTTTTAGGTGGAGGGGTTATTAAACATTTAAGCCAAATAATACAAACCTTTATTATCAATAAATTTATGAATAAACATTTGTACCATTTATTGTTATTTAATCACAGCGCGAGTTTTCTACAGAAGCTAGACTTTAATTGCAATCTATAATTATTTATTTGAACACCTCTTATGGTATTATTATTAGTTAAATCATTTATTTATTAGTGTTTTGTTTAGGGATGGACAGATTCTGATTCTCGATTCCAGGAATCGTCAATTATAATGCTATACTCGCTTCTGCATTGATTAAAGTGCCGATTCCGAATCTAGGTTGTCTAACTCTTAAAATACGTGTCTGGTGTATTTTGTAGGACATATAATTAACTATGTCTAATTCAAGTATTAGTTTCTTTGAATGGATTAAACGATTAAAGCAAACGCCGATTTGAGATCACGAAAATACTATTATTATTTATGCCGCAACAACAAAGACGATCGGAAGCATTTCTGGTCCGTTTATCACAGCTCTGCTGTCTCACTCTCACCCGGGAGGGCTCGACACACTCTCTCCCTCCCCGTCTCTGGCCGCCACCACTTCATACATGTCGAAAACAAAACACAAAGAAAAAGGCAGTTGTAATTTTTCCAGTTATAAAGACTGAAATGGATACTGCTGAAATTACATTATAATTGTGAACTGAGGTTCATATTTGTAATTTTAAATAAATCATTACTTTTATCCGAGATTTTTGTCATGCTTTCAGAAATTCCTATTCATAAATAAAGGTCGAAAGCTGTTGTATCTACCTTTACGCCCTTCTATCTACCGTCTGTTGTAAATAAAGATCGAAAGATGTTTTAGTCTATTACATTAAAACGAAAGTCTTAGAAAGCTTCAAAACTTGACCAAGATGTTATCTAAATTCATTATTAGAAATTATCATATGGGCCTAACTTACACTAACTCCGCCTTTATCCCTAACTTAAAAAAATTGAGAATCGACTTAAAAATCGAGAATCGACTTACAAATCTAGAATCGAAAGAAAAATTTGAGAATCGAAATTGAAAATTTCAGGTATCGGGACATCTCTAGTTTTATTAGTGTGGATTTCTTTTGTACAAAGTGTAAACAAAATTAAAATGAGACCAACACTACCACGGGGAGTCACAAATGGAGATAATCTGATGATTTAAACGTCTTTCCTAAGCCTATTCACTTTTTACTCAAGTTTTCCTGCTCATTTTCTTGGTGACAACACTTTTCATGCTTCACTTAGAAATATTATTTATATGTTACCATTGTCTTTTGTTTTCAAAAGGAATTGCAATTAGATGGTAGGCCTATGTTTCTTTATACCTTGGCTACGACTTTGGGGTACAATTTTGAAAATAACTCTTTAGGAGGTATAATGACTGTACAGTGCGTTTAAATGTACCTCCGTAGCACTCGATACGTTTGCGACCTCGTGTAATTGCTTACATCACGCCATTCAACCTGGACTAGTTAGTCATAACAGATCTTGAAAATCTGTGCTCACAGATTAAATAATAATAAATTAATAAATATAATAATTTATATTTCAGTAGATCCCACTACAATTATTTTAATATAATGACATTTTACCAGTTTTTTTGTTAAAGTTCTTGAGGTTTTTTAACATTATTTATATATTTTTATTTCAATTTTTGCAAATTAAAATGCTTTTTTAACTTGGTAGTTATTTAAATACACACTCGTTCGTTAGAGCAGCGGTTCTCAACCTTAGTTCGGTTGTATACTCCTTACCAAGTTGTTATCATAAATTGTACCCCTGTATTAGATTGTAGCATAGATGGGATAATAAAAATTAATTTCGAGTAAAAATAACAAGACAAATTAAAATAGGCCCTCATATACTATATTATGTGAGTACACTTTAGCAATGCATTGCAGATTTAACATGAAATACGTTTAAAACTAATAGTTTCTTTAAAATTTAACTTGTTCATTAATTTTTGTTATTTATATAAGAAAGTTAGTGAAAAACGGAAACACTTTGGAACTAGTTACGTTTACTTGTAGACTACATTAATGGGATCCCTGTCCTTGTATTGCTTACTTCTTGCTACGGACCTCCAGGGGTCATGTGACCCCGATGGTCCGATGTCAATAAATAGTTGCTGCAGTCAAGGTCCAAAACTGTTTATTGGTTAATATTGTTCTTACGTTATTCCGGCCTCCCAATGCAGACAGCAAAGCTGCTCTTGGTGGAATTGGGGAAGAGCACTATCGCAGGAGAATATGCTCCAGGGTCTCCTCTTCTGTTTTACAGTTGGGGGCAGAGAGGAGATTCACTTAAATTAAATTTTAAAAGGTAGGTCTCAGTCACAATATGGCCCATTCTTGCTAGTGCTGCAAAGGCAGCTGTGGATGTGGGAACTCCTTGATATATCTCTAGGTCATTTGGTACTTTCTGTATGGCAGTCCTTGTATTGCTGCACACAGTTCAGTTCGAAAGAAGCCAAGTACAGTCTTATATCTGGGTTTGGATCCAGCTTGTTTCTGTATTTGTTTTTGATGAAAGCATACAATGAAAATGCTTTTCCCACCAATACAGAGGATGGAAGAGGCAACGAAAAATTCAGTGCCATGCCATACAGATGTTCATATTCACTTTTGAGCTCTAACCAAACGATTTAGAGGTTTTGTCTTGAAAGAAGATTTCAATTTTTTGTTAGCAGACATTTAAATCAGACTTACTTTTTGTGCAATTGTCTGACTGTGCTAATTGGAAAATCTCTTCAGAAAAGGGATTTTGAATTCAGTGAATACTTCCTCACTGAAAGTATCTCATAGTCTACCATCCTTTAGTAAGTATCTCTCTAATGATAATTTTAATCCCTTCAAATGATCAAATATTTGGTGTTTAACATCACGAGAAAGTGGCAACTTATTCTCTTTCAAAAAGTCTTGAATTTTTAAATACTTCTATCTGGTCCTGAAGAATACAAAACCTCCAAAATATTTCATAATATATTGTATCTTTTCTGATATTCTGAGGATCGCTCTTGAACTTATCTGGATGCTTCAATTAACATTATTGATTCGTTGAACATTTTCAGATAAGTAAGCCAATTGCTGTGATGTAACCTGTATGTCAGTGTGGTTGTGCTGTTCGAAATGTAAAAACGAAATAAAAAGATAGTTAAACAGAAGAGTGCAGCAAGGGAGAACCTAGCCTCTCGGCTCTTCCCTTTCCTTCCCAAAGAACTCATTTTTAGCCATAGAGTTGAGAACTCCACTATCCAGTTAATGAAACCTCTACCCTCACGAATCCAATCTCAAACTCGTGATTAGTGTCAGGACCGAGGAGAGGGGCTTGGTGCCACGACCCGTGCTACCAGTATGTAAGAGTCTTTCGACCTTACTATAAGGCCTTGACTGGTGACCGGCCCGCAACTAGGACGAGACGACCTCCACCAGTGACAGCTGTCGAGATGCTCTTCCAGAACTACTCGGGACCAGTAGAACCTTCCAAACGGCCAGGTTTCAGAACCTCGTACCCTGACTGATTAGTTTGGTCCAGGTAGTGCAATCGGACCTTAATCCACTTATCGTTGACCTTACTTAAGGTCGGACCCCCAGACTAGAGACTTGGTCCTTAGGAGGCATAACCTACCCCAATAGACCTTGAAAACTAACCTGTATGACAGTCAAAAAGGGATACCTCGAAAAAAAACTGTACTTCAAACCTGAGCTCAAACAATTCAATAAATCACTATGATCCTACATGTCCGATATTACACTTTTCCATTCCACGAATCCCCTAGCTACTCATTCCGATCCCCTAGGGAATCTCGTGCCCCAGGTTGAGTACCACTGCACTAGGGAAATAACTCTATTTGTATACTTATATATAGAATAGTTAAGTTAGACACACTTAAAACTATTTTAATTTACTTTATGGTGTGGACGCCACACGTCTTTAGACTCATCTGAGAATTTTTAAGAACGAATTTCAATTAAATTTGTCAAATAAAATTTATTCAGTAAATCTTTTACCATCTAATAAAATATCTCTATTAACTATATTCTTTTGTTATTGACTTCATTAAATACATTCCATTAAAACCTATTTTAATTAAATTCTTGAAATTAGGTAAGCACGTCTGCAGGCTAATCCCTATAACTGTCACATTGTAATACTGTAATATCAAGAATATTTGTATTGTATTTCATACATATATTTATTTGTATATGGAAGTTATTGTTTGTTTGATATATGAATTTCTTGTATTCAGAATGTAATACGTATTTGATATGTTGTCTAGAACAAAACAAAATCCACCGCAACTCGTTCCAATCTACTATTATAAATATTTTTGTAATATTTGTTGGAAATATAAAGCAGCGACGGGGAAGGGGTGAAGTTGATGTACGAGCCCGAAGGAGGGTGGAACAAACATGACGACGTCTTTTACTTTACAGGAAATGGAGCCTATGTCGACATAACTTGAGAGATACACTTGTACCGCATTGAAATACGACAGCCGTCACTATGAGGGGTGAATCCACATATGCGCGCCGTGCCTCCTACGTCCCGCTATCATTTGTTATGTAGGAAATTGAACTGCACTCTGGGCTGCGTAAACACGGGGAAGTCATACGCTTGTGTTATCTTATAAGTGGCAGTGTTACTACGTCATCGTTTGCCTGAGGACGCAGCGGTTGGAAGTTTTTATATAATGTTGCGGTAAATGAAATTTGTAACAGCGTTAAGCAAAACGCTCGCCTTCATATCTTATTTATGTTAAAAATAATAGTTTACGAATTATCTTTATTTATATTCGACATCAGGGATTGTATTACTATTACTTTAATTCCGTAATTATATACAATAGACGGTGGAAACTATTATTTCCAGAATTACATATGTTACTTACAAATATGATAGTATTTGACAAATACTGCATGTATTTCGATTTTTATTGTTTTCACATGTTACATGAAAAAAAAATAAAAGTAACTTTAAATGTCACATACTACAAGTAATACTTGAACGGTTTTTAAATATATACAAACAGAACCTCAACGTACCTGCACAAACGGAATTGTATAAAATGATTGAGGTGGGATGGATTTAATTATATTCTAATAAATATTATGTTCTAATACACACACACACACACACACACACACACACACACACACTTACACTTTAATGTACTTTAAAAAGAATTTTACTTGGTATAGCCTATATGCGAGTCGACTTTCGAGAACTGTTAATTACGTGCTCTTGTTTTCGAGCTTATCCTCTTGAATATATATATATATATATATATATATATATATATATATATATATATATATATATATTTGTAGCTTTGCAACACTGTTTTCTTGTATTCACTTATCACTTTCACTATATGTACTTAAACCAGAATCTTATTACTTGGTATTTATGCGAGTTAACTTTCAAAGATTGATAGTATCTCCATCATCGGGCATCACTGACCGGGGGTTGTAGTAGACTGCGAGCTGCGTGGAATTTCCGTTGTCACAAGGTGTGGTGTACCGTTATAGTTTTATTTTCGGATTCGCTGTACTGTGCGAGTCTTTTAAGTTTGTCTTGGGGTTTATTTTGTCTATTAGGTTGAATAATTTATCGTTTTTTAATTTTATTTGTATTTGTTCGTTTATGATATTATCTTTATGTTTATAAATTTGTAGTTGTTCCCAGATTGTCAATTTGAAGCCTTTTTGTACTTTTATTAGGTGTACGTTTTTTAATGTTGGGAATGTGTGTTTGTTTTTGATGGCGTGTGTAGCTAAGTTTGAGTTATGAGTTTCAGGTTTGATGTATGCATTGAGGTGTTCTTGATATCTGCCTTTTAAATTCTTTGTTGTTTGGCCTATCTATATTTTATTACAGTCTGGGCATTCGATTTTGTATATTCCGTTATTAAGTGTGGGACATATTTTTTTCCGGTTGGTTTATTTTATTGATTATGTTTCCTGTGTTTTTGTAAGCTATGTTAATATAATTATTTTTTAGTGTTTTAGTTATTCCTTTTATGTTGTACCCTGTATATCTGAATGTGGCCCATTTAGTTGTTGTTTGTGGTTCGATTTTAGGTTGTTTTAATTTATTTAATATTCTAGACTGGCACAGTGCAGTGAATCCGAAAATAGAACTATAACGGTACACCACACCTTGTGACAACGAAAATTCCACACAGCTCGCAGTCTACTACAACTCCCGGCCAGTGATGCCCGATGATGGAGATACTAACAATCTTTGAAAGTTAACTAGCATAAATACCAAGTAAGATTCTTGTTTAAGTACATATAGTGAAAGTGATATATATATACATATATCTAAGATATAAAACATATAAATATATGATATATTTTAAAATATTATATAAATATTTTACTTACATAAATTATAATGAAAAATAATACAAAAATATAAACAGAGAACTGTTCTATGTAAATTAAAATAACTAAAAGGCCTCAAATTTGAAAAGTTCAGTCAAAAGACAAGGGGTAGCGTCTATAATATTGTGGATAATGCTTTACCATATGATATTCAAATTCGAATTTTCAAGGTATGTTATTCAAACATGCGATCCAAACAGCGGGTAAAACCGCCATAAATAAATACGAAAATACTACATAAATAATGATGTTTGAAACACACCACAACTCTTTACGTAAAACTGCACAATGTTACAATGCATTAGTGTGTTACTGTTTTAAAATATAGTTACAAAGATTTAGTATAGATAGTGTAACACTCTGAAATAATTGGGTATTACATATAAAAGAATGTATATTTTTAATTTTTACTTAATAATAAGATTGAGCCGACATAAATTTGTTTTTTTTTTTTGTTTTCTATGTGAACACTTGGTAATGTAACTTAGGGGCGCTACTAGCGGGCAAATCATGTAAAATATCGTATAATAGATTTTTAGATATTGTAACGAATCGTTACAATAGATTTAGTTAAAAAATATCAAGTTTGCTAACAGTAACATTACACTCAGCAAGAACTAATTGCCTTATGAACAATCCCGTGGCGCTAGTCACCCTAATGCGGGAATCACGATTTTGAGGTTAGATATAATGGTTTCCACAAGGCAGAATATACCCTTTGGTCTATCCAGTGAGCAAGTAGCCCTTGGAGAGCGGGTCCCTAGATAGCGAATAGGGTAATTCCATCTTAGGTTTACCCTTTGGGCGGTAGAAGGGAAATGAAATACCTTCCGCGGACCAAACATACGGAAGTGCAATCTTTCAATATTTGTATCTGTGACTGTCCTGTATATAGAATCTGTGTATAATGCTGTCCATGGCAACCAATGCGTCAAGCTCTTACAATGTTCAGGAGCACGATACAAGGTATACGAAGACCCTTTTATTTTTGTACCTGAATATCAATGGAACACAAAGTAAAACGAAAAAAACTTTAAGCTTTCCTAGATAAAAACTATATTGACATTGGTTGTTTGCAAGAGACAAAGTTAAATAAAATCTTTCAATTTTCGTAAAGTCCGGATTGATAGGTCTGGAAGAGGACTTGCCCACCTCATTAGAATTCCTAAGGAGGTTTATCCATATACAGGGAGAACGAAATCGACCAAACAGTAAAAGAGAAGTTCAGGCTATAGAAGTTTTTGCCAGAACATTCCTGACGCGTTTCGAATTAACTCCATTCTCAAACACTTTACTCCTGCGTTATCAAAACTTTAAACTGTATTCTTCCAACTCTAACTTTAAATTTCAAATCTAACAGCAGCCAAAAATATTCACTTCTTAACCTCCTGTGAACTATAAAATTGTGTTGAACCTCCTAAAACCATGGAGTAAGGAGTCGACAGACATCATTTAGACAAAAGGGATGAAGACCATTGGACAATATCCAAGAGAGGACTTTTAGTTGCATACAGATGATTCTTCTGATGATAGAATAACTGATAGCTGGTCCGGAGCGCTCCTGACTACTACAAGGGGTGAGAATACCAGAGGAAGATTGGTGCTGGAGCTGGAGCCTCTAACATCACTTGTGAATTTTTAGCAGTGACAGAAGCTTGATGTGCACACTTTTCTCTACAGTATAGAGCAGGTTGAGTGTCTTACTCACCTTCCTACTGTGACTCAAAGTCAGGCCACCAAACAATCTTGAATGGTGGCTTTCTGCTCACTAACACGATTCGCTCCCGACTTACCGAAGTTCATGAGTTGGATCAAATCTACACTCTCCAGTGGCTGCCAGCACATGTCAATGAGTGTTCAGCCAAACTGGCAAAAGAGGCTAGGGATCTTAACAATGAAAATACCTTCTGCGTCACTCTATTGGAGGCAAATACAGTGGCTAAATTCAAACTAAGGCCGAATTCAATTCTAATGTAGCAACAACTCTGTAACGTCCACTATGTATGATCGACCCATAACAAAAACCGTAGTAGACAGGCCATCACAGTGGCATGAACATCGTTAAAGATGTAAGAAACTCTACCGAAACTGACATACCTGCCTAGACACAGAACTAACGCCACTTTTTAGCTGCCTCCATCCTTACTTAGTATATTCTACCTTATTTTGACCTACTCTTATCCAACCTCCTTCATACAAAGATGAATAACAGGGAGGCAGATTGATAGAATTCAATAGAGAGTAGGAACACTTCGTGTATAGTTCATTGCACATCCGATCATTAAATATACAGTATACTGCATTGTCAAAACAATTGTACAATGTTTGATGTTTAAACCATAGTAACAACTTCTGTAGTTTTTTCTGGTAGTGGTACTTTTACACTCACCGGTGTTTGGTTTTCACACACACACACACACACGCACATCACACACACACACACACACACACACACACACACACACACACACACACACACACACACACACACACACACACGCACACGCACACACACACGCACATCACACACACACACACACAAACACACACACACACACACACACACAAACACACACACACACACACACAAATACACACACACACACACACACACACACAACCTAGCAACCTCTCTTAGTACGCAAGACAATGTTAGAATAGGCAAATATGTGTAAAACTAACAGCAAATAAACATTTCTACAGGAAAAATTAAATAAAATAGTGAATGCCTAACTACCACTATATCCGTAGGATTTTAAGTGTAAAATGTTCAGACGTCTTTGAATATAATATTTTATTGTAAACATAAAAATGATTTTACTTTGAAATAAGTGGCAACAACATAATAACTAAAGCATGCAGGAAAACCCGTGAAAAACCCTACCTAATTTACCACGTCCAATCAGGCGTTTTTTATGAACAACAATTACCACATTCCCATGGTCATCCTAAAATATTCCGTTTAAAATTGCTTAGTTCCAATGCCATCGTAATTTTTTCAAACCCTCCACTTGCAACCACACGGCCGTTGAGATTAGAATTGCCTAGCTGTCAATAGCAGGCGCATTGGTTTGTTTACGGACGCAATCAAAGCATTTGTAAAAATTGTATTTATTTAATTAAACATGCATGGCTCGGCATTGTGTGCCCATTGTGTTACGAAGAGCAAACACAACGCTTAATCTAGGAGTATTTTTTTAAAAATTGACGTCCTACAAAAATGATTTTTTTAAAAATATTGCAGAAGGTTTTGTTTATGTTGTGAATTGTAATTATCATGAATGTAACCGCTTGACGTGAATATTGTAGTTGAACGATGTATTTTAGAATATGTGAAAATTCGATTTTAACAACTAAAACGTTATACATTTAAGTATATTTTTCCAACTTGCCTGACATTGAAATAGTTTTTTCTTGTTGACGCATTTCGGAATAGTCGACTGAAGTACTATTCCGAATTCCGTATCATAAGACAAGGAAATAAAGACAGTCCATTTTAGTTTCTTTTTGTATTGTTATATGTGATTTGTTTAGGGTAGTGAAAGAATTCAACAACCCGAGACCTATTAAGGAAAACATATTGAGGAATTAATAATTGCAATCTTCAATTAGTCAAAATAAAGAAATGACGTCAGAAACAAAGTAATAAAATATTACGACTGCTTCTCTTATAAGTGATTTCAATTAGATTTTGTAAGAAAATACTCGCTGGATATATTATTTGTAATTGAATAGAGAAAGGGAAAAATACTGAAGCAGAATATACCTAAGCATTCAATATAAAGACTACAGTGGCAATATTATAATATAAACATTGACAATAATCCAAATACAAAAAAAATAATAACAATTATTTACTAATATAAAATATTGGTATATTTTACATTTTGTTATGTTGTTTGTAAAGGTTCAAAAACCTCAAAACCTACTGCAGCTATTGAGGTAATATATTGACACGTCATACAATCCATTTCAAAGATGGTTGCTATATATTTTTCGTGACACACATACATATCCGCGAACACAGTTCTCATCTGTCAGCTGCGTTGACTGCAAGCGAGAGAAACACTCACTGTACTTATATCTTTCATTTATAAAAATATAAAGTTGGTTTGTGTACGCTTCAAAAACTTCAAACGTTCTCCAACCATTAAACTCGAAAAGACACGACATAGAGCCTAGGAAAACATTTCTTATCAGATTGATTCTAGCAACGGTTCGATCAAAAATTGGCTCAACCTTATTTATCCAATACAGACGTATTGCCTTAGGCGCTGAAGTGTTGCAAATTTAAACTTTTATGAAACGTATGCCTCGTTTTGCTCCTCATTTCTCATCCATGCAACCACAGTGAGCTACAGCAAAGCATGGCCGGGTACAGCCAATTAATAATATAATAATAATAGTAATTAACTTTTATTATTTTTGTCTTATTGGGATTATTATTAATAGGTTTATTCAGAAAATATATACATTGGTTTTTTTAAGAGAAAGGTCTGTTATGTGATTATTTACCTAAATTTTATAAAGTTTTAGACACGCGAATTTTCTATGTTGATGTCTAAAATGTAACTTGATTGCAAATATATTTCACCTACATATATCATATATATCTTTCAATTGGTCGCGCCATTATCTGAAGAAGATCCGTCACGGACACAGCGTGAAATCATAATTCTTACTGGAAAACAGAATTTATTTAAAAATCGTCGAGGTTTGCACGCGTAGAAATAATCGATTAAAACAATTACTCAATCATTTATAAAAATATATAGACTAATGTAGTTGATGTTCAACTCGATTGATTTAGACCAATATTTAAAAAATTGCGTAGGCACAAGCACTATCAATTTCACTTTTGTAAACTCACTCAAATGCATACAGAAGGCAATCTTTTGAAACTGTAGTTCAGTCAATGCTTTTCAATAATTATATATTTTAGCACTCGTTTCTGCCTAATATTATAATATTTTCCTCTGTTGACGCGTTTCGAAATGACTCCATTCTCAAACCTTAAATCGTAGAAATCCCAGAAACATTTATTGTTAGGAAAGACAAAAAAAGTACTAAAATATATATAAATATTCCCAACAGACTTGAAGATGAGTTTATTAAGCTTTTCAATTAACATTGTAGATTCCTGACATTAGTTTTGTTATGGAAATGTTAATTTAAATTAAACAAATAAGTGCATCAAATAGGTTATGTTTTTTGTAAATTTACTTCATTCATAGGTAAGATAGTCGTTTAAATAACTTACGAGTATCTAGATATTAGAGAGACGAGCAACTAATAGCTTCATTTCTTTAAAATCAAACTGAGTTTGCAAAAGGATATCATGGCTTTAAAAAATAATAAATTTCTTTTCACCACATACTGAAGTTTCTGTCCCTAATCTGGTTTCTCTATTCGGTTCGTAACATTCTACAATAAACATTATGGTTGGCTTCCTCTTGCCCAACGTATATGTGTCTAGGAAACACTGCTAACCAAATAAAAAGGAGACATTATCGTATTGTACGATTATCTTCACTGTATAGTATCTGTTCTCCAAACAGAACTTATCTGTGTTCAAAGATTTGGGAAGGCCAGAACGGTAAATAAATCTTTGATAAGTTCTATTTATCTGTACTAAATAAACAATGACTTTTATCCTTGGTTTAAACTATACCAGAAGCTTAAACATATAGATTGAAGACTCTAAGAGATAAAAGATTACTGAGGGTGTTTTTAACTTACAAAATTATTGCTTCTAATATAACCAAAATCTTCAGTCATAAATCTCTCCTTACATCAACGATCAAGGGGTTTATGTGCTTACCTGTATTTCATGTATATTGAAAATCCAATTCCATTAAAGTATTACAGTGAGTCTCGCTTCAGAATATATATATATATATATATATATATATATATATATATATATATATATATATATATATATATATATATATATAGTGTCCTGCAAAGCTAACACATCTGTAACCTGTCAAGTCTAAGGGTAAGGCTTCGAACTCTTACTGGTATCACTCAGTCGTACACCATGTTACTAGTATTGTAAGTAAACAAAATATCCGCTACTGGAAAACCCTTGGAACTTCATCGATGCCCTCTTCACAGCTCTCGTGTGACAGTTTAATAAAGCATTCCTGAGTTTGGTGAGGCGGGTCAGTATTTTTTCGAAAAGGATGGACTAAAGGTAACGGTCAATTCCAATCGCTACTGTCACATGATCGACACCTTTTTCCGCCTCACTTGAACCAGTTTTTTTTGCTACCATGAAGAGGGATAAGTCTGGTTCCAACTAGGAAGCTCCACAGGTCATACTTCGCGGCGTTCTTTAACAATTTTAAGATAGTGGTTTCCTGAACGTATTCTCTGTATGCGAGGAGTCATCGCCTGACCCCAAAGGTCACATGAATTATCACCTTGTGATTCTATTCTTTAGAAACACTTAAAGGCACAAGAATACACACATAACCCAATAACCCTCAAAGCACGTGAGGAAGCAATCATCCAGCCAGTGGCTGCCATTCCACCAGAAAAGACACAAGAACTATGGACAGCTTCCTGGAAAGGCTTTGTGAATGTGTCAACAATAAATGACGCCATTTACCGAACATAATTAAATTCATATTATTAGTTCTCTCTCTCTCTCTCTCTCTCTCTCTCTCTCTCTCTCTCTCTATATATATATATATATATATATATATATATATATATATATACACACAGTATATTCTTGAATTTCTTAGTCTATTACGGGCAGTGAAACTTAATCGCTTTTACATTAGCTTATGACTTATCGACTTTAATTTATTTTGTCAATTTGTAAACACTAACTGAGACACACACACACACACACGCATATATATATATATATATATATATATATATATATATATATATATATATATATATATATATAAATATCGCAATATGTTTTCTTGTGTAATAATAAAGAACAAAAGTCAAAATACAAATACAAGAATTATATTTGAATTTACAATTCAAAGCTTTTCGTTGGCTAACAGTACCAACATCATCAGGAATATTAAACAATTCATAATTGTATAATAATTATTAATTAATAAATTATTAATAATAATAATTAATAATTCTTGTATTTGTATTTTGACTTTTGTTCTTTATATATATATATATATATATATATATATATATATATATATTGTTTAAATTTTTAATCGTTAATAAAATACTTTTTATTCATCCACTCAAGCTCGAAAACATTTGTTTAAAATTGTATTGAACGATACTTGATGTTATTAGAGATTTTTTTCAAATATTAATTTCAATTAATTAAATTTAATTATGATTTAAATATTTAAATAAAAATAAATAATAGTTACTATTAGAGCCTAATTATTATTTAATAATTGAATAGTATTTAACTATTTAACTAATTACCTATTTTATTTATTATTAATTAAATTTATTAATGAATTAATTTTACTTTTATATAGCAGAATCCCCTTCACAAAAGTTATTTCTACAATATATTTATTTCATCCCATCTGGCTTGAAATAATTGATAACATGTGATTACAAAACACAGGTTATATGGTAGAACAGCTGTTTTATCGGAAATGTCATATTACTTTATTTATATCAATTGTAATTATTAAATAAAAAGTAACAAAAATAAGTTTTTGTATTACTCCAAGTAGGGATTGGCTAAAACCTTTTATCTTTATATTACTTGTTTTTAAATCAAGAGATCTATAAAAGCATAGAATTTGTTGTTCACAAATAATTTTTTTTTACTTTACCATTTTTCGTTTATGACTTGAAATACGGAAGGCCTTTACGGCGGGTCCTCTATTTGTAATGCCTGCACGAATTGAAATGTTTGTCAATCATTTCATTTTACAGCATCGATATATTTATTACAAACGTAAATCACTTGGAAAAACATAGAGAAACGTATTTGAATTTATTGTGTAAATCGACTTTTTATTGAGTTTTAATTACTTGTCAAGGTATAACCAATACGTATTGCTTTACTAAGCATTACATGTTGGCCTAATACATAGTTCAGGTCACTATATGTACATTTGCTTTATTATACAGCGAAACGTTTATACCAACACAAATATATGTAAATACATAAATTTAACAATTTTACATTTTTGAAATGAATATATATACAGGAGCTTTCCGCTGACAATGAGGCGTTGTACAAAATGTTGTTACTTTTTCTACATAAATAATTTTCAATCAAGCTTTATTCTCTACCGACAGGTTAATATGCTAGGGTTTCCGCTTAATACTATTTGCTTAATCTTTGGTGAGTTCCCTTGTCGACTTCGCCAAGAGTCGGGTGACGTTACGTGGTGATGCTGTCTTCAGTGCAGAAGTACGATGTCTGCATGGAGTACAACCTGTCTATTGGGTTTAGGCCAAGCGATGAAGGAGGGAAGAGTGGTGTGCCTTCTGCGGGGCTGCCGTCTTGGTAAGCCTGGAACGCCATGAAACCTCCGGCCTCCAGTTTGCCGCTGTGAATGGCGCTGCCTGCAATATTTACGTACACAGTTAATGCAAAAACAATAGCGAGTACAGTATCGTAATTATTATTAATAAACAATTTTAAACCTTTACTACAAATGTTTATGTACATTTGTGTACTTTTTAAAAGTTTTATTTGTAACCTGATGAAGGTAACTGTGTTAGCGAAATGTACATAAAGATTGCGTAAATATTAGTAGCAAGGGTTTATAATTGTTCACAGAGTAGGTTTACGCATTTAACGAAAGATCATAATGTAGGCCTAAAGCCACAAATCACTTTCAACACAATTAGTTTAGTAAAATACTTTCCACAAAGAGTATTACAAATATAACACTAGTTGTTATTTTAAACAAATATTCACGAATACCTTTGTTATATATCATTTAAACATGTTATTAAATAACACTTCACATATCATAAATACTGTGAAGGTTTCTGTTACATTGTTTACGTGTTGGAACGATCAAAATAATATCTGAAAATTTAACGATATCAATAAATTACCAAATATGATTTGGAGTATTCATTTACTGGCACAATTTTTTCCAATGACCTTCAGTATAAATTTAAATATCTTTACTAAACGGTAAAAACTAAAACAGTTTACTCAAAATCTTACTATACACTAGTTTATTAAAACATACAGTTTCAACGATGTTGTCGCCTACATCGGTGATTGGCTACTACTAACAAATGAAGTTTTGAGTAAACTCTTTTATTTTTTCCGTTGTGATATCTACCCACTAGCTAACCTCTAAAACACTTGATAATATATTAAAGTTGAATTTAAATAAAATTGTTATATCACATAAAAATAAGTCACACAGAAATAGTGTTTTACTTATAGTTTTATTATTATAAGAATAATATTTTAAACTTTGACTAAAGTTTAAAACTAGTTGTTTACAAAGTTTAAAAATATAACATTAATTACCTTAATTATTATTAAACTTTTTCAAATTATCACATTTATTAATTTTTGTTTTAAATTCATTAAAATAAGAATAAATTTATAAATAACATACATTTTAACCTAAAATACACAAAGTAACATAACCCACAAGTAATATAAACTTACATGATCACATAATTTAATCAATATGTCGATATCTGAATCCATATTTCTGAATAAATTGGAAGTTTAAAAAATTTTTAAATTAATTAAACTTAACCTCGAGGTGATCTGTAAGTGAGGTCTAAACAGCTGTTAGCGTTACACTGCCCCATTTTTGATTTTTTAAATTCATTTAATTTACTCATGTTGAATTTCAAAAGTGTTGTATCAGAATATTAGAACTGTTTGTATTACTTAAATCAAAGTTAAAACCATTTTTCTACGGACGAAAACAATAAAATCAATTAATTTTTTTTGGGAGTTCAAAATCATTTGATTTCTAAATAATAGAAATTGAATTGTGTTTCCATATTCACACATTCAGTAATGGCTAAAAAATCATGAAAATTACAAGAAAACTTTAAATTATTAAAATTTTTACGCGGTTATGAATTTATCTAAAGATAATGAAAAGAGATGTATGGGTAACATTAAAGGCGCCAAGAACTTTAAACACACCTTTTCTCTACTAACCACAAAATTCTGTTACAATTCACCATGTATTAGAAGTTTAGTTTAGTAAAAGCCTTAATATTAGTTGATCACTTGGTAGGCCGAATACTTTTCTAATTTTAATTTTACTTCCAATAGCTCTATAAAAGTACACTATGGTCTTTTATTTTCTTCATTATGTTCGAGTTGGCTTCCCGTTGTAGGATTTTTTCCTAGATTATTAAATGTAGAGCTTGATAGCTTATATCTTTAGACGTCTCATCTTGTTCCCAATGAAATCCTGTTTATGTATCTTCACTTTACCAAATCCTTGCGTCAACCCGCTATTCGACTGGAGATTTTTTTGTCTCTAAAATTTTATCATATATATATATATATATATACAACACACACACACACACACACACACACACACACACACACACACACACACACACATATATATATATATATATATATATATATATATATATAACGGATCAATTTAAATCCGTCCACAATTTATAAATAACGATAAATGCTCTCCGTCCACAATTCCCAATACCTCTTCTAGATCTCCTGCAGTCATTGCTTCGTCGATGCCACCACGCAAACTTCTCTCTTGCTTTTTCCTGGATGTAGTCTAGATCTTTTAATTTTAATTAACTCTACAATTATTTTTAATTTATTTTGAAAGACCGTTTATCATAGATAATTACCCGTGAAGCGAAGGCCGTAAATAGATACTAAAATGTATTTCTGACGCAGTACAAATCCCACGTGACATCATAGAATGTATGGTAGCATTTTATTGGATGTCCAATCAGCGGGTGTTCAAATGCAGGGAGAGCAGTAAACAAACATATCGGCGTCCGGGCTATTTGCTGTCACGTAGCTTTATGGCTTCATCGTTGCAACGTACAGATGCGTAGAGTCTCGAGCCCTCTCTAACCCGTCGCAGTAATTGTTATTGCATTAGACCGTGTTTGGATGCGACTATACTAAAACATTCACCCTATAAAAAAAGGTTACGGTAAGATATAAAACGTTAACCCTCGTTTTATTGCCCTCGCAACCCCTAGGATTCGCCGAGGACGAATCAAAATGTTGAATAAGCTTTCTTACCCCTCCGTTATTTTCTCATTCGGGGAGGTTTGTGGGTGGGGTGGTCTTTAACGCGACATGGCGTCGAATTATAGCCCCTGTTAATATTGCGTCGCTTATCTCAAGACGGCATAAAAGAAATGTGTTGGCAGAATGAAGGGGGCTGGGGAGCGACAAAGTCACTTTTACATATGTAGATGAAACGACTCGGCCGTGCGTTAAAAGCTCGTATTCAAAGTAAAGCACAGATTTCATTTTATATAAATACATCACAGATGGAAACGCACTCGCAATAACCTCGAAAAAGAATAGAAGGTCAAATAAAATTTTAAAATATGGAATTAAAATTAAAGCTGAAATGAAAAAAATTCTCAAAGTAGTGGTAAATTATAAAGAAAGGTTCAACATGAAGTAACGACAAATCAAGAGAAAATTTGTAGTAACTGAGCCTGTAGTTATAGAATAATTATGAAATAACGTCATAACTTTGGAGTAACGTCGTAACCATGCAGTAATTTTCTAACCTTGGATTATCATCATATCCAAGAGAAAACAATAACACTGAAGTTACGAAATAATCCTAGAGTAACGTAATAATCTTGGAGTGACGTCATAACTTTGGAGTAATTTCCTAACCTAGGAATAACATCATATAAAAGAGACAACAATAACACTGAAGTTACGAAATAATCCTAGAGTAACGTAATAATCTTGGAGTGACGTCATAACTTTGAAGTGACGTCGTAACCTAGGAATATCATCATATCCAAGAGAACATAATAACACTGAAGTTACAAGCTAATCCTAGAGTAACGTAATAATCTTGGAGTGACGTCATAGCTTTGGAGTAACTTCCTAACCTAGGAATATCATCATATCCAAGAGAACATAATAACACTGAAGTTACGAAATAATCCTAGAGTAACGTAATAATCTTGGAGTGACGTCATAACTTTGGAGTAACGTCGTAACCATGGAGTAACTTCCTAACCTTGGCGTATAATCTTAGAGTAACGCATAACCTTATAATTTACTCGATTACTAACCACAAATATCCTATAGCAAGTGTTAACAATTGGGAAAACAAATAGAATCGTTCTACAAACCATATTTTTACCGGATTACGTTAAATATTTATTACAATTTTTACCATCTGCAATAAACTGACTCAGCGTATTGAGGGCGTGTATAACACTGTTTACTACGAACGGTCCCCAGGTACGGTCCCAGGTTAGGTCCCAGGTTAGGTCCCAGTTTTACTGTTCCTAGCCCAGGAGAAATAGAAGAACATCTATCGTGAAACCTAGGTTAACAATGGGGATATAAAACATTTGTTGAGAGCAGACCTTTTTATGCTATACAGGCGTATGACTAAGGAATTATCACATTCATCCTCTAGCACTAGGGATAAGTGAAACTGTTAACATCGTGTTGGTAGAGTCGCCACCTGAGCAAACTTACTCTCTTTCGGGGGCATAAACAGATGTCCATCCGTTACTGCTCTTTGTGAGAAGTATAACAAAAGCTAGATGGCATCAAGTAGGACTAAGGGAGGATCACAGTCATCCTCTAGCACTAGGGATAAGTGAAAATGTTAACATCGTGTTGGTAGAGTCGCCACCTGAGCAAACTTACTCTCTTTCGGGGGCATAAACAGATGTCCATCCGTTACTGCTCTTTGTGAGAAGTATAACAAAAGCTAGATGGCATCAAGTAGGACTAAGGGAGGATCACAGTCATCCTCTAGCACTAGTGATGAGTGAAACTGTTAACATCGTGTTGGTAGAGTCGCCACCTGAGCAAACTTACTCTCTTTCGGGGGCATAAACAGATGTCCATCCGTTACTGCTCTTTGTGAGAAGTATAACAAAAGCTAGATGGCATCAAGTAGGACTAAGGGAGGATCACAGTCATCCTCTAGTACTAGGGATAAGTGAAAATGTTAACATCGTGTTGGTAGAGTCGCCACCTGAGCAAACTTACTCTCTTTCGGGGGCATAAACAGATGTCCATCCGTTACTGCTCTTTGTGAGAAGTATAACAAAAGCTAGATGGCATCAAGTAGGACTAAGGGAGGATCACAGTCATCCTCTAGCACTAGTGATGAGTGAAACTGTTAACATCGTGTTGGTAGAGTCGCCACCTGAGCAAACTTACTCTCTTTCGGGGGCATAAACAGATGTCCATCCGTTACTGCTCTTTGTGAGAAGTATAACAAAAGCTAGATGGCATCAAGTAGGACTAAGGGAGGATCACAGTCATCCTCTAGTACTAGGGATAAGTGAAAATGTTAACATCGTGTTGGTAGAGTCGCCACCTGAGCAAACTTACTCTCTTTCGGGGGCATAAACAGATGTCCATCCGTTACTGCTCTTTGTGAGAAGTATAACAAAAGCTAGATGGCATCAAGTAGGACTAAGGGAGGATCACAGTCATCCTCTAGCACTAGTGATGAGTGAAACTGTTAACATCGTGTTGGTAGAGTCTCCACCTGAGCAAACTTACTCTCTTTCGGGGGCATAAACAGATGTCCATCCGTTACTGCTCTTTGTGAGAAGTATAACAAAAGCTAGATGGCATCAAGTAGGACTAAGGGAGGATCACAGTCATCCTCTAGCACTAGTGATGAGTGAAACTGTTAACATCGTGTTGGTAGAGTCGCCACCTGAGCAAACTTACTCTCTTTCGGGGGCATAAACAGATGTCCATCCGTTACTGCTCTTTGTGAGAAGTATAACAAAAGCTAGATGGCATCAAGTAGGACTAAGGGAGGATCACAGTCATCCTCTAGCACTAGTGATGAGTGAAACTGTTAACATCGTGTTGGTAGAGTCGCCACCTGAGCAAACTTACTCTCTTTTGGGGGCATAAACAGATGTCCATCCGTTACTGCTCTTTGTGAGAAGTATAACAAAAGCTAGATGGCATCAAGTAGGACTAAGGGAGGATCACAGTCATCCTCTAGTACTAGGGATAAGTGAAAATGTTAACATCGTGTTGGTAGAGTCGCCACCTGAGCAAACTTACTCTCTTTCGGGGGCATAAACAGATGTCCATCCGTTACTGCTCTTTGTGAGAAGTATAACAAAAGCTAGATGGCATCAAGTAGGACTAAGGGAGGATCACAGTCATCCTCTAGCACTAGGGATAAGTGAAAATGTTAACATCGTGTTGGTAGAGTCGCCACCTGAGCAAACTTACTCTCTTTCGGGGGCATAAACAGATGTCCATCCGTTACTGCTCTTTGTGAGAAGTATAACAAAAGCTAGATGGCATCAAGTAGGACTAAGGGAGGATCACAGTCATCCTCTAGCACTAGTGATGAGTGAAACTGTTAACATCGTGTTGGTAGAGTCGCCACCTGAGCAAACTTACTCTCTTTCGGGGGCATAAACAGATGTCCATCCGTTACTGCTCTTTGTGAGAAGTATAACAAAAGCTAGATGGCATCAAGTAGGACTAAGGGAGGATCACAGTCATCCTCTAGTACTAGGGATAAGTGAAAATGTTAACATCGTGTTGGTAGAGTCGCCACCTGAGCAAACTTACTCTCTTTCGGGGGCATAAACAGATGTCCATCCGTTACTGCTCTTTGTGAGAAGTATAACAAAAGCTAGATGGCATCAAGTAGGACTAAGGGAGGATCACAGTCATCCTCTAGCACTAGTGATGAGTGAAACTGTTAACATCGTGTTGGTAGAGTCGCCACCTGAGCAAACTTACTCTCTTTCGGGGGCATAAACAGATGTCCATCCGTTACTGCTCTTTGTGAGAAATACAACAAAAGCTAGATGGCATCAAGTAGGACTAAGGGAGGATCACAGTCATCCTCTAGCACTAGTGATGAGTGAAAATGTTAACATCGTGTTGGTAGAGTCGCCACCTGAGCATACCTCCTCTCTTTCGGGGGCATAAACAGATGTCCATCCGTTACTGCTCTTTGTGAGAAGTACAACAAAAGCTAGATGGCATCAAGTAGGACTAAGGGAGGATTACTGTCATCCTCTAGCACTAGTGATGAGTGAAAATGTTAACATCGTGTTGGTAGAGTCGCCACCTGAGCATACCTCCTCTCTTTCGGGGGCATAAACAGATGTCCATCCGTTACTGCTCTTTGTGAGAAGTACAACAAAAGCTAGATGGCATCAAGTAGGACTAAGGGAGGATCACAGTCATCCTCTAGCACTAGGGATAAGTGAAAATGTTAACATCGTGTTGGTAGAGTCTCCACTTGAAGCAAACCTACTCTCTTTCGGGGGCATAAACAGATGTCCATCCGTTACTGCTCTTTGTGAGAAGTACAACAAAAGCTAGATGGCATCAAGTAGGACTAAGGGAGGATCACTGTCATCCTCTAGCCCTAGGGATAAGTGAAACTGTTAACATCGTGTTGGTAGAGTCGCCACCTGAGCATACCTCCTCTCTTTCGGGGGCATAAACAGATGTCCATCCGTTACTGCTCTTTGTGAGAAGTACAACAAAAGCTAGATGGCATCAAGTAGGACTAAGGGAGGATCACAGTCATCCTCTAGCACTAGGGATAAGTGAAAATGTTAACATCGTGTTGGTAGAGTCGCCACCTGAGCATACCTCCTCTCTTTCGGGGGCATAAACAGATGTCCATCCGTTACTGCTCTTTGTGAGAAGTACAACAAAAGCTAGATGGCATCAAGTAGGACTAAGGGAGGATCACAGTCATCCTCTAGCACTAGGGATAAGTGAAAATGTTAACATCGTGTTGGTAGAGTCGCCACCTGAGCAAACCTACTCTCTTTCGGGGGCATAAACAGATGGCCATCCGTTACTGCTCTTTGTGAGAAGATTATAAGAGTGTATATGAATTTACGTAGGACTAAAAAAAAGACAATATCTCCTTGTACTTTAAATAGAGAGATAATTATATAGTACAGCTTGGGCATTTGCAACCCATGATTTTACGTCATTTAAATCCTTATCGTGACCCCATCTTATAATCATTGCATTATTAGTTGCACATCTCTATCGCTGCATAGCTAGCTGACAATTCTTTCAACCACAGCTAGTAAAATTCTCACTCTATACGCAGTCTAATGTTCTCAAAGTAGAAGAAGATCATACCTAACCTTTCTTCATTCAGCTATCCTTCACATATTCTAACCAAGAGTTAATAGCTTTTGTTTGTTGTCAGCCTTAAAACATAAATACCGTTTCCATAAACACATTCTACTCTAAGTACACATAGCTGGTAAATCCATTAAAGTTACCATAATTCTCATGAATATTAATGATGTATATTAAAAGAAAATTAAGTGAGATAGCTGGCGTTATTCCAACATTTTCACAGATACATTTGTCTCGTATTTTACAGTGGAAACTTTTAGAGGTTAGAGGCGGTCATTGATTGCGTCCCTAGACGCGGTACTATAAGTTCCAAAAACATTATCCTCAGTTAGTGAAAACTACATTCATGAGCACATTTGCCTTATCGTCTGCTGTCACTGGCATATTATTTATTCCCACTATGACTAAACATGGTTATAGGTCTTTGACTGGAGTTATTTTATTGTTTACAGTCATATTATTTTAATGACGTAAATAAATTGTATTTTAATTGAATGGATGTGGCAATTCATTTCATTTCGAATGTTGTAATGAATTGTATTAATAGCAGAGTGTATTTTAAGTTCTATTTAGGCCTAAGAAGGATCGAAAGAACCGGATAACTTTCAAAAATTGATTGAGACCTTCTATCATTAGGATGGTTTTAGAAAAGAAATAATGTATTCCAAGTGTCTTTTTTTAGCGATTACCAAATTAAATTCCCCCAAAACCAAGTAGTTAAATATAGGTATAAGATAACTGATAATTTAATGGCTTAAAAGACTGTCTATGTGACTCGTGAGGTAAACAAGGAAGAGGATGTAACGGTTCTGTCTTTGTGACCTCGATAGAGAATAGGTCTAAGTCAAATACGCGGTCCTGCACACGTGACGTCATAATATACTCCTAATTAAATCCTAAACATGTTCATCATCCTTTCTTATCATCGTAGACATAACAGTCCTACTTGATGCCATCTAGCTTTTGTTATACTTCTCACAAAGAGCAGTATCGGATGAACATCAGTTTATGCCCCCGAAATAGAGTAGGTTTGTTTCAAATGCAGACTTTACCAACACGATGTTAACATTTTCACTTATCTCTAGTGCCAGAGGATGACTGTGATCCTCCCTTAGTCCTACTTGATGCCATCTAACTTTTGTTATACTTCTCGCAAAGAGCAGTAACGGGTAGACATCTGTTTATGCCCCCGAAAGAGAATAGGTTTGTTTCAAATGCAGACTTTACCAACACGATGTTAACATTTTCACTTATCTCTAGTGCCAGAGGATGACTGTGATCCTCCCTTAGTCCTACTTGATTCCATCTAGCTTTTGTTATACTTCTCACAAAGAGTAATAACGGATAGACATCTGTTATGCCCCCGAAAGAGACTAGGTTAGCTTCAACTGGAGACTCTACCAACACGATGTTAACATTTTCACTTATCCATAGTGCTAGAGGATGACAGTAATCCTCCCTCAGTCCTACTTGATGCCATCTAGCTTTTGTCATACTTCTCACAAAGAGCAGTAACGGATATACTTCTGTTTATGCCCCCGAAAGAGAGTAGGTTTGCTCAGGTGGAGACTTTACCAACACAATGTTAACATTTTCACTTATCCCTAGTGCTAGAAGATGACAGTGATCCTCCCTTAGTCCTACTTGATGCCATCTAGCTTTTGTTATACTTCTCACAAAGAGCAGTAACGGATAGACATCTGTTTATGCCCCCGAAAGAGACTAGGTTAGCTTCAACTGGAGACTCTACCAACACGATGTTAACATTTTCACTTATCTCTAGTGCTAGAGGATGGCAGTGATCCTCCCTTAGTCCTACTTGATGCCATCTAGCTTTTGTTATACTTCTCACAAAGAGCAGTAACGGATAGACATCTGTGTATGCCCCCGAAAGAGACTAGGTTTGCTTCAAGTGGAGACTCTACCAACACGATTTTAACATTTTCACTTATCCCTAGTGCTAGAGGATGACTGTGATCCTCCCTTAGTCCTACTTGATTCCATCTAGCTTCTGTTATACTTCTCACAAAGAGCTGTAACGGATAGACATCGGTTTATGCCTCCGAAAGAGAGTAGGTTTGCTTCAAGTGGAGACTCTACCAACACGATGTTAACATTTTCACTTATCCCTAGTGCTAGAGGATGACAGTGATCCTCCCTTAGTCCTACTTGATGCCATCTAGCTTCTGTTATACTTCTCACAAAGAGCTGTAACGGATAGACATCGGTTTATGCCTCCGAAAGAGAGTAGGTTTGCTTCAAGTGGAGACTCTACCAACACGATGTTAACATTTTCACTTATCCCTAGTGCTAGAGGATGACAGTGATCCTCCCTTAGTCCTACTTGATTCCATCTAGCTTCTGTTATACTTCTCACAAAGAGCTGTAACGGATAGACATCGGTTTATGCCTCCGAAAGAGAGTAGGTTTGCTTCAAGTGGAGACTCTACCAACACGATGTTAACATTTTCACTTATCCTTAGTGCTAGAGGATGACAGTGATCCTCCCTTAGTCCTACTTGATGCCATCTAGCATTTGTTATTCTTCTCACAAAGAGCTGTAACGGATGGCCATCTGTTTATGCCCCCGAAAGAGAGTAGGTTTGCTCAGGTGGAGACTCTACCAACACGATGTTAACATTTTCACTTATCCCTAGTGCTAGAGGATGACTGTGATCCTCCCTTAGTCCTACTTGATTCCATCTAGCTTTTGTTATACTTCTCACAAAGAGCAGTAACGGATAGACATCGGTTTATGCCTCCGAAAGAGAGTAGGTTTGCTTCAAGTGGAGACTCTACCAACACGATGTTAACATTTTCACTTATCCCTAGTGCTAGAGGATGACTGTGATCCTCCTTTAGTCCTACTTGATGCCATCTAGATTTTGTTATACTTCTCACAAAGAGCAGTATCGGATGAACATCAGTTTAAGCCTCCGAAAGAGAGTAGGTTAACCTTTTAACTTATCCCTAGTGCCAGAGAATGACTGTGGTCCTCCCTTAGTCCTACTTGATGCCATCTAACTTTTGTTATACTTCTCGCAAAGAGCAGTAACGGGTAGACATCTGTTTATGCCCTCGAAGGAGAATAGGTTTGTTTCAAGTGGAGACTTTACCAACACGATGTTAACATTTTCACTTATCCCTAGTGCCAGAGGATGACTGTGATTCTCCCTTAGTCCTACTTGATTCCATCTAGCTTTTGTTATACTTCTCACAAAGAGCAATAACGGATAGACATCTGTTTATGCCCCTGAAAGAGACTAGGTTTGCATCAAGTGGAGACTCTACCAACACGATGTTAACATTTTCACTTATCCCTAGTGCTAGAGGATGACTGTGGCCCTCCCTTTGTCCTACTTGATGCCATCTAGCTTTTGTTATACTTCTCACAAAGAGCAGTTTCGGATAGACATCTGTTTATGCCCCCGAAAGAGACTAGGTTTGCTTCAAGTGGAGACTCTACCAACACGATTTTAACATTTTCACTTATCCCTAGTGCTAGAGGATGACTGTGATCCTCCCTTAGTCCTACTTGATGCCATCTAGCTTTTGTTATACTTCTCACAAAGAGCAGTTTCGGATAGACATCTGTTTATGCCCCCGAAAGAGACTAGGTTTGCTTCAAGTGGAGACTCTACCAACACGATTTTAACATTTTCACTTATCCCTAGTGCTAGAGGATGACAGTGATCCTCCCTTAGTCCTACTTGATGCCATCTAGCTTTTGTTATACTTCTCACAAAGAGCAGTAACGGATAGACATCTGTTTATGCCTCCGAAATAGAGTAGGTTTGCTTCAAGTGGAGACTCTACCAACACGATGTTAACATTTTCACTTATCCCTAGTGCTAGAGGATGACTGTGATCCCCCTTTAGTCCTACTTGATTCCATCTAGCTTCTGTTATACTTGGCACAAAGAGCAGTAACGGATGAACATCTGTTTATGCCCCCGAAAGAGAGTAGGTTTGCTTCAAGTGGAGACTCTACCAACACGATGTTAACATTTTCACTTATCCCTAGTGCTAGAGGATGACAGTGATCCTCCCTTAGTCCTACTTGATGCCATCTAGCTTTTGTTATACTTCTCACAAAGAGCAGTAACGGATAGACATCTGTTTATGCCTCCGAAATAGAGTAGGTTTGCTTCAAGTGGAGACTCTACCAACACGATGTTAACATTTTCACTTATCCCTAGTGCTAGAGGATGACTGTGATCCCCCTTTAGTCCTACTTGATTCCATCTAGCTTCCGTTATACTTGGCACAAAGAGCAGTAACGGATGAACATCTGTTTATGCCCCCGAAAGAGAGTAGGTTTGCTTCAAGTGGAGACTCTACCAACACGATTTTAACATTTTCACTTATCCCTAGTGCTAGAGGATGACAGTGATCATCCCTTAGTCCTACTTGATGCCATCTAGCTTTTGTTATACTTCTCACAAAGAGCAGTAACGGATAGACATCTGTTTATGCCTCCGAAATAGAGTAGGTTTGCTTCAAGTGGAGACTCTACCAACACGATGTTAACATTTTCACTTATCCCTAGTGCTAGAGGATGACTGTGATCCCCCTTTAGTCCTACTTGATTCCATCTAGCTTCTGTTATACTTGGCACAAAGAGCAGTAACGGATGAACATCTGTTTATGCCCCCGAAAGAGAGGAGGTATGCTCAGGTGGAAACTCTACCAACACGATGTTAACATTTTCACTTATCCCTAGTGCTAGAGGATGACTGTGATCCTCCTTTAGTCCTACTTGATGCCATCTAGCTTTTGTTATACTTGGCACAAAGAGCAGTAACGGATGAACATCTGTTTATGCCCCCGAAAGAGATTAGGTTTGCTTCAAGTGGAGACTCTACCAACACGATGTTACCATTTTCACTTATCCCTAGTGCTAGAGGATGACTGTGATCCTCCCTTAGTCCTACTTGATGCCATCTAGCTTTCGTTATACTTCTCACATAGAGCAGTAACGGGTAGACAGATTTGTAGGACCCCGAAAGAGACTAGGTTTATTTCAGATGGTGGTTCTAAGGCTGCGGACATTCAGAAGGCAACTGGTGACGGCAAAGCAATGTAAACTTCAGTTGCTTTTTCACAGCATATAGAGTTGAAAGTACATATTCTTAGAGAAGTGATAGCAACGTGACTAGCGAGTGACACAGAAACTAGAGTTGCTCCGGTCGCAGTGGCCAGCAATATTTGTTGTGCTATGAACGCGTTTCCCAAGAGTGATGTATTTAAATAGTTATTATTTTTATTTGTTTTTTTTGTGTTTCTGTTTCTTTGAATAGTATTTTATTATACTGCTATAGTGTGTCAGAAAAACAAAATATTGCTGGTTCTGGTCATGATTTGTCTACCCAACAACTTCAAGACGATACTGATGTCTACCAAAGGTTTTTGGAAAATGTATAAAATCGGCACTTGAACTATAACATTTCATTTATTTAAAAACTAATTATTATTTCATTGTAATGTAATGATATTTTAGGTTTTGCAGTTATACATAAAAAGGAATACATATTAAATGAGCAATTAAATTTAGCTGAAAGTTATTGTTAATCTTTCTCCAGCTGAAATCGCGTGTCGGCAATTAGTGGTTTTTTTCTTGATGTTCTCAAATACATGACTTAAAAGGTCGTCAAACTGCTAATGCTCATACGATAATAATTAAAAAATTGTTCTGGGTAAATTCATAAGTTTTGCACAGCAATGTATTGACTTTGTCCCGGATGAATGGCATTATAGAGGCCAACACCGAATTGTTTTTTGTTAACGTTATTGTAGCTTCTTCCTTGAAATATTCACATGGGTACATCCTCCTCTGACAACTAAACTAGCAACTTTATTTGAACAATCTTGTAAACCGACTAGCAACTTTTCTAATAGCAACTCAAGTTTACTTTGCGTTGCCGTCACCAGTTGCCTTCTGTATGCCTACGGCCTAACAAACCCTAGTGCTAGAAGATGACTGTGATCTTCATCATCCCTATCTGATTCCATCTAGCTATCGTTATACTTCTCACAAAGGGCAGTAACGGATAGACACCGCTTGGAGAGAAAGTTGAACACATTGCTTTATTAATCTCCAAGTTGCAAGCTTAATCCTCTAAGTTGGAAGTTAATGTCGTTATGGCCACGCTTAGCGGTCGTTTGGACTTTACAACGTTTCCTCCAATAAGGAAAAAAACCTTTCCAGGTTAAAGGCAAACATAATCCTAAACTGCTATTACATGCCTTAACAGTTTGATTAACTTTGCCGTAGAATATGTAGTCGTAATGGCGTTCCGAATGTAAAATAAATAAAATGTTAAAAAAACTTAAGAACTGTAAGAAATGTCTCTTTCTGTCACACGTGGTCGAAGTTTAAACATATGGCCAGAAGTAAGGTTAAAAACATGACGTCATTAGTAAGTCGATAAGAATGTAACTTAATCTATTAAAGAACAGTTACTTTCAAATAAGGTCTAATTTTCTTTAGATATTTATAGCAACTTATATATTTTAGTTTGTCAAAATCAAGGCATATAACTTATACAATACGGAACCAAACATAAATATTTAAGCTTAGGATGCTTTTAATGAAACTCAATACAAAAACTGATTGTACAATGTACCTATGCAATTAATTACAAGATTTCAATCATACGATAATTAAAAATTCAAATATATTCTCTAGGATTCTAAAATAATTAAGAGGAGCATTGAGTTTTAACCCTTAATTGTTTGAAAATATTTAATTATTTACTTACGTACATTGTACCGCTAACGTTTTGGCCTTTTGCTTCGATAATGATAGCCTAGCCTTAGATATTACAACAATACTTTAGTAAAACATATTCTATAAACAAACATAACCTTATAAACAATATTCGAGCTGGATTGTGAGTTTAGGTTATAAACACAAGAAATAAACACGACTCACAATCATAAGACTTTAATTTTCCACGCGTTTCAAAGGCTTATGTCATCATCATCAGTGATGGTGCCACAAACATATAGCTTTAATTAAAGAAAAAGTTTAAAACTTTTCTTTTTCTTTCATTAAAGTTATATGTTTGTGGCACCATCACTGATGATGATGACATTAGTCAATGACACGCGTGTAAAATTAAAGTCTTATAACTGTGAGTCGTGTTTATTTCTTGTGTTTATAAACCTAAACTTGTTTATTATTATAACTGTTTACTATTTTACATTTAAAATTTTACTACTTTATACTTAATTTAAATGTCATCAAATAGGCAAAAATATGAATTTAATGCATAAATGTGGTATAAATAAAGGTGGCATGAAAAATGCATACAGCGAAAGATGCGTAGAGCGAAATATGCGTACAAGAAGAAACAATAGCAATTGACGAGGGTAAATCGTAAATTTGACAAGCGAAAAAAGCGTAGAAAACAAATCCAGTTGTCAACTCAGGTCATCTATCTCTAAACTATTTACTAATAGCTTTCAAGGTTTTGGATTCTCCCAGTCAAACTGAGTCAAAAAAGGGTTTCCACCTTGTCAGTGGTCACTTTGCTTTTAACTGTCGATGTGATAAGCTCGATTTAATCGAAAGAGACTTAAGAAAAGAGGCTGAAACTTCGACTCCTATGCAGTTGAGACTTTAGGAAAGAGAAGAAAAACATAGTATATTAGGTTGAACGAAAATTTTAAAAAAAACTACAAAAATATCTAGAAACTGAAAACTAATGTTTTGTTTAAGATCTCTTTCCTAAATCCAAAAAATGGGTTAGATTAGACCCAAGAAATCAGATGATAAAATAAAATAAATTGGTCGAGTTGTAGTATAGATTAAAATGAAACAAAGTCTGTAAAATGAATACAAAAGTTTTAAGAATTGAAAATATTAAACAACCAAAACATTACCGAGGCTACAAGCTGATTTTAAACACGCCAGAATGAAAGCGCAAGATATCTCTATCATTTTGCCAGTCCAAAGCTTGGAAAAGTGTGATGTAAATCAGGTACAATAAAGTTTTAAAGTATCTCCAGTATCGAGAAACTAAGCGACATCTATGTTTAGCTCAGAGGTAAACTCATAAATGTCGCTCAATGATCTTAAAAGATCCGTGTTCGCCTAAAACTTTACGCAAATTTCGCTTGTCACAATGTTCTGACGTCATAGTTTACCCTTGTCATCTGTCAAAATTTGATTCTGTACGCATCTTTCGCAATATTCCTGGTGTACGCATCTTTCGTTGTACGCATATTTCATGTATTCTAAGCCATAAACAAACAACGTTAATTTATAAATTATATATATTTAACAATAGGGTAAATAATAATGATTTTGAATATAATGGTAACGTTCTTTTATTATTACTACAATATCGAAAATAACATAACTTGAGAGGAACAACAACCTCTGTTGGGCGAAAAGACCCGTAATCTCAATTGAATAAAATATACGGTATTTTTGAATACTGTATACAGGAAATGTATTTAAAAACCATTTAATCATAACCTCCAAATAACCTCTGTGTGAAGAAAGTTTGAAAATCCATTTTAAATTGAGGAAATCTTCAACAATTTATTCGTCTTACGGAATCTGATGTCTCATATGATCTCATATTTATATAATTTTACATATGTCAGAAAAGTGGCTAATAAAATAAATGCACAGAAAAGGTAGATAAAACTGATTTTGTTTTCTAATTAATGTAATAAGAGACAAAATAGGTTCCCGAAAAAGAATAATATTACATTATTCTTACTTTGGACATCCAGTTTTTAAAAATCTGAAGCATCCATTTGCAGAATTGATCCAGAAAAGAGGTCCTACATTTATCTTACGTGTTATTAAAATATGACTAGCAAAAATATGAAGATGGTTAGATAATTTATGAGCGGAATTGTTAGATATTGAGATAATTTTAAAACACAGTGGTTCAACAATTTCTTTTTAAATCTGCGTCAAGGACTGGCGAGGTTTAATGATGCAAATTGCTTACATTGTTTTGTAAACTGTTGCTAACAACTCCCACTTGCAATTTCCCGCCTACTCACTTAGATTATATTATACTGCAGTTGCTTGTATTGATCCATTCATAGTTCCTCACAACACAGGTTTCTGACTGATCCTTCCTAGAAATACTTCGATATTGTTCCTTGAAAAGAGGTTCAGGAAGAAAAACTAAAGTTACATTAACCAAGTAGAAGAAATACATATTATTTAATGTTACATAAATAGCCATTAAAGAAGTATAAAGAACCATAAAGAATAAATTCAGTTTATATGCAAAAAGAAAAATATTCGGAAGAAATATTTGGCAAAAGCGTCAAGAATAGTTACTAAAATTACAGACAAAGTATTTAACTATTGTTCTATTTCGAGTGTAGTCATAAAGGGGCTGGGGAATCTTTAACAAAAGAAGGGCCCAACTATTTTAAGATAGGACTTTCCATGGACCAAAATACCTGGGTTATAATAACACTGTAACGTTAGAGAAGGCTCTTTGTTAATGGATGTGGGGATAACCAAATTAACTAAAATACGTAAGGGGGGAAAGATGATGCGAGGTTGGAAATTGAAGTGATCGAGGAGTCTTGGAGAAACTTCAGAAGAGGTCAGACGTATTGGGGGGGACCAAGGGTCAGTAATGTTAATAAGGGGTAAATTTTGTGAATAGAATTAAGAGAAATGTAAAAATTTGTATTTGTATAATTTAAAAATGTGCGACGTAAATAATTTAGTAAAGAATTAGGAAAAATAAGTTAGTTATGTGAAAGTGCATCGAAGCAGTATCAACGGTCAAGATCCCAGGAATCAACAAACAAAGTACTTTCTTTTTTTTATTAAAATTCGCCAACAGAGCTTTTTAAACAGTAATTTCAGAACAATTTCAAATTCTTTAGTATAAAATAATAATCTAGGTTTTTCACCACGTTCTAATTTATAAAAAGATCCACAATAACGACCCAGAGAAAGAGAAATAACACTGTCATTTTAAACTGTATTGTAATAACCTAAAGCCTCAAGAGTCCACCTTTGTTTTTTTGTAATTACAATATTAATTAAGGAATCAATCTTGTCACTAAATAGAATTAAGGTAAATGGGTATAATGTGTGTTAATTGAGTGTCAAGAATAAATGCAAGTGATGTTAAAATTGATATCGGTGTTAATTAATTAGAAACCTGAAGGTGAGACAAAATAGTGTTAAGATAATTAAATATATAACCTAAAGGAAAAGTTATATTTAAAATAACTTAGGTCATAATATATTATTTATAAAAGAAATAAATAAATGTCAGAATAATTGAAAGCATAGTCTAAATTATAACAGGTACAGACTTTTAATTTGAACTATCGTTTGACAATGAAGAGTTAAACTGGGAAAGAAATTTGCAGTTTAATTAAAAGGTGTACTTTTGTAAAACTTTTTTGTAGAGCAACTGTAAATATTGACTCATGTAGGCGTTCCACTTTTCCAATTCGGTAGATAGCCATTGAGTAGAGTATATGTAGCCTTTTAGATCACATAGGCGATCAGCTGTTTCAAATGCAATAAACACGTATATAATAGAACGGCGAAACCCCTTAGATCACGTAAGCTGTTTCCAATTCGGTAAATATCTATTGGACAGAACAGCTGTAACCTTTGGATCACGTAAACAATTAGCTGTTTCAATGTCGGTAAATATCCATTGAGTAGAAAGAACTCCTGTAGTCTTTGGGTCACGTAAACGGACAGTTGTTTCAAATTTGCTAAATATCTGTTGAATGGAACAGAGGTAGTCACCAGATCACGCAAGTGATCAGTTATTTAAAATTCGGTGAACACGTATGTAACAACGGTAGGTTTTAGATCACGTATGCAGTAAACTGTTTCAAATTCAATAAATATCGATTAACGTCAACGGTCAGTGGTTTAAAATACATTGAGGAGCCATTGAATAAAACAGCTGTAGCCTTTGGATCACGTAAGCGATCACCTGTTTATAATTTCATAATAGCTTTTGAATATAACAGCTGTATTCTTAGGATCACATTACCGATCGGTTGTTTCAATTTCGGTCAATAGCCATTGAATAGAAGATCGTGTAGCCTTTGGAATAATAAGCGATCAGTTGTTTCAAAGTAGGTAAAATAATGAGGTTATGTAAATATCTATTTTTTATTATTAAAAATGGAAACTGTTTAGTGAAGTGGTAAATGGTGAACTTATAACGCATACTAAAGTACGTATTCTGGGTGATAGTGCTTGTCTTTTTCGATATTTGTCTTACATCTTGCACAATGTACAAGATGAAAGTACATAGCTTATAATGTACATAACTGGGAACATTTTCTACTTTGTGAAATGTTTTATTTTTGTGATTTGTCTAAGTAAAATCGTTTAGATGTGTATTAGGGGCTCAAGTTAAGTAAGTGTTACTAATTTTCAGTAATGTTTTTTAAGTAACAAGAGTAGTTCAATTCAACTAAAGAGTAGTTAGATAAGAGATTTATAGATAATACTAATTATATCTTTTTAGTACAATTTCTGGAATTGTTAGATTTATTGTTGATATGTTAAATTAAACTGTTAAATTGACATATAGCACGAACACATAAAAACTGCTCGGAAGAAGCCTCGGCCTGGGGACGGAAATTTTCTACATTTAATTAAAATTAAAATATATTATATATGTTATAGTACATTTTTCCGCCTTTCCTAATATTACAATATTTTCTTTTGTTGACGCGTTCCGGAATGACTCAATTTTTAAAACTTAAACAGTAATGTGTGTGTGTGTGTGTGTGTGTGTATGTGCGATGGCATTCGTGTGTGTGTGTGTGTGTGTGTGTGTGTGTGTATGTGTATGAGCGATGGCATTCGTGTGGTTGTGTGTGTGTGTTTGAGAGAGAGAGTGGTGTTTGTGCGTGTATAAGTGTGCGCTCGCTTTAGATCGCGCGCGCGTGTGTGTGTATGTTACTAATATTTTTTGTTTACATTGAAAAGAATTTTCGTGATAGAATTCAAACAAGTTTTTTAAATTATTGTATGTAACAAATTAAAATTTTTAAAAATATATAGGCCTTCCTATTTTAGTCTTTGAGAATTCCTTTTCCAAAAATGATCTTATAATTTTTAAAGTGGTTTACCTTTTAAAATAAAAATATGTGTAAATTCTTTTCTAATAGCTCCCGTCGTGGACTAAGTAGAACAAGGAACCTGTTGTCAGCCTGAAGTCTTCAATTCACACGTTTATTACTTTTGAGATATTAATGTTCTAGTGCATTTTACATTCGCAATATATGTAATTTTATATGTTTTACTATGGGAACAGCCTCCTACTACACATTATGGGTCTCCTCGTAGTTTTTGTTGAATTTTCGGCTGTAGAGTTATCCGTGAGGTCCGTATGCACAGCCCTGGGTATAAGTATACATTAGAATAAATACTTCTTAGATTTTGTTTCCTAAAGCCGTCCTTTTTTGAATATTTGCCTCTTTACCTGCTAAATTTAAAAATTTGCTACGTAATTTCCTTAGCGGACATCTTTGTTTAAGAATGTAAATAGACGTGTCTTTGAAAGTTTCTAGTTGTAATAGTTTCAGGTGTGCCCTAGTCAGGCAGGTCGTTGTGCTTAAAGTTATTGATTTGTCAATAGCTTGCTAATTTTTTATTTTCGAAGAACAATTTGTATAAATTAGTCCTTCGCCCACAAAAGCTTTTGTATTCTGCCCCCTATTCTGCCATAAGCCCCATTCGTTTCTTATAGCTCATGTAGAATTGCTTAAAATGTTTCCGCTTTCTTCCCGCTAGTAAAATTTCTTCCTTTCTTAGGGCGCACTCACATAATATAACAAAACATCCGAATTTAAAGTCTAACTTTTATATAAAATAAACTGTAATTTCGTCCATCAACGAAACAGACATATGAGGTGTGCCAGGTGACATCAATAAACTAGTTTCCCACTTCTTAGAACAGTATCTTGGAAATATTATCAAAGCCACGCCACAAACATGCATGACCGTACGGTTACGTGCGGTACAGTACGTATTGTATAGCAGAAAGATATACCAATGTATGTGTTATTGTAGGAAATAATATTCGTAGGAAAGTATTAAGAGATATGCGTATTAGACGATATCCTCACGGGGTCGTAAACAAATAAACTATGCGTTAAAGGATTATTCGTGTAAGGAGATATGCTTATATGAAGGGAAAGAAAACAGAAGATATACGCCTACGCAAGAAAAATCATAGGGAAGTTTGAAAATAAAGAGATCTACTGCCTATATAAGATGAAATCATCACAGGGAGGTAAACAAATAAAGAGCTATAAAAGTTAAATAGAGATACGTGTCAGGAGATATACTTATATGGAGGCAAACGAAATAGGAGATATACGCGTAAGCAAAAAAAATCATAAGGAAGTTTGAAAATAAAGAGATATACTGCCTATATAAGATGAAATCATCACAGGGAGGTAAACAAATAAAGAGCTATAACGTTAAAGAGAGATACGTGTCAGGAGATATACTTATATGGAGGCAAACGAAACAGGAGATATACGCGTACGCAAGAAAAATCATAGGGAAGTTTGAAAATAAAGAGATATACTGCCAATATAAGATGAAATCATCACAGGGAGGTAAACAAATAAAGAGCTATAAAAGTTAAATAGAGATACGTGTCAGGAGATATACTTATATGGAGGCAAACGAAACAGGAGATATACGCGTAAGCAAGAAAAATCATAGGGAAGTTTGAAAATAAAGAGATATGCTGCTATATAAGATGATATCATCACAGGGAAGTAAACAAATAAAGAGCTATAAAAGTTAAATAGAGATACGTGTCAGGAGATATACTTATATGGAGGCAAACGAAACAGGAGATATACGCGTAAGCAAGAAAAATCATAGGGAAGTTTGAAAATAAAGAGATATACTGCCTATATAAGATGATATCATCACCTATATTATACGTCACCCATATTATTATCATCACCCATTAATTACGTATACGTGTAAATAGATATACGTAAAAGTACAGTTTTAAAATTGTTGAGAATGAAGTTATTAGGGAACGCGTCAACAAAGAAAAAAATGTCTTAAAGATAGGAAAGGCAGAAGATTGTTTAGTATAGTTGTTATATACATAATTATAACCTAATAAATACGGAGACAGGAAAAATATTGCCTAATGAAAATAATTATTCCTAACAGAAGTAAAGATGTGCATATTAAGAATTTCAACTTAGGCAGCGGGATAATGGTAGTGAAAAGATTGGAGTTTAATTTTCGGAAATTACTGAAGATGATAGCCAATATTAGTTTAACAAACAATGTATATTGAAGAGTACAGTTTTAAAGTGTTTGAGAATGGAATTAATCCGAAACGTGTCAATACAAAAATGTTTTAATCCTAAGAAAGACAGAAGAATTTACTCAAATCAATATAAAAATGTGTTTTTATTAAAAAAATACTGTAAATGATTTTTAAAATTGTTACAGAAATTAAAAGACACATGTTTTTCTGAAAGAAAATTTTGTCAGTGTTTTTTTTCACTATTTATTTATGCCTTATATGGAATATGTGCATGACAATAGAACATGCCTTGGCTGGCTTTAAGCGGTGACGTGTTATTGATTAGGTCAAGTATATCACGTGGTCGTCCACAGAGGGCTTCGCGTTCATATCGCAAGTAATGCCGGCTTACAGGTTAACAGTGTTATCACATCGTTCATTAAACTATGTAGGATCGCCAGTGTACAATCAACAAGTCGGGCGTTGTTTGTTTTGGATCCTAAACAATGCAATTTTTAAATGAATTCATTTAAAAGGAAAACATTTACGGCGAAACCTTTCACGGATCTATCAGGTCGTACTTAATTTTATTGATGATTGTGATTTGCGAATTCAAAACTATGAGCATTATGTAAACTATTTATTTGTGATAAATTAGGCGTAGTGACGACATATTTTCCCAGCAACAAAACTTCACCAAACGTTTTCCGAGTAATTCTTATTAAAGCTTGCAGTTTGTGTGTTATAGCCTACATCTTGAAGTTTTTAACAATTATATTTATTGATATTCATTTGATTAAACACCCACAACTTAGTGGTATTTATTAGCAAACGTGTTTCACACGCTTGTCCAAGATTCCCAGCACTGAACAATGCACTAACCTAGTGCGAAACGCGTCTGCTGAAAAGTATCAGTAAGTAGTTGGTGTTTTTGCAAAGTCGTATCAATAACATAATTTTATTAATCCGAAATAAGTTTTTCGGATATATACTATTATTCAGGAATTCTAAACAATTTTTTGATTTTCAATTTTTAACACATAAACCTTTAACTTTTGTGATGAACAAATTAGTTTTCATTTCCCTCTATTAGTTCACACTCTCCATATATATATATATATATTTTAAAACAACATAGGTTATTCAAATACAAGAATATTTATTAATTTATATTCAAATGTTTTCGTTGGTAAACAGTACCAACATCATCAGGAATGAAAATTACAATAATGTAAGCTATAGGCCTAAAACCTATGTTGTTTTAACTTATTAAACAAGAAAACGTATTTTATATTTATATATATATATATATATATATATATATATATATATATATCTTGTTAAAATTTTCGATCGTTAATAAAAAAATTTTTATTCGTCCACTCAAGATTACTTACATTTTTTTAAAACTTGTAGTAGATGACACTTGATGTCAATACGGTTTTCTCAAATATTAAATCATTAATTATAAGTAATAAACTAACTTTATTTGTATATGGGAGAAAAAATTTAGAAACGGGGCAAGGTATGCAATACAGTTGTTAAGTTCCATTTGGTTAAAAAGGGTGATAACTTATGATTTCATAAAACAGCTGATTTTATGTTTTTGCTTATGTGGTAGAATAGCTGTTTTAATGCATAGGTTATGTCACTTTATTTATGTTCATTGTAATTATTTAATAAAAAATTACTTTGATAAAATTTGTCTTCGTTGATCTAAGTATGAATTGACATTATTCAATTTTTTTTTGTATTACTTGTTTTTCACTATATACGTATGTATGAATAACAAAATTTAATTTATTTAACGTATACAATTATCTAAAGAAATCATAATAAAACCGCACACACATACACACACACATACACACACACACACACATACACACACACACACACACACACACACACACACACACACACACACACACACATACATACACACAACACACACACACACACACACACACACACACACACACACACACACACACACACACACACACACACACACACACACATACACACAACACACACACACACACACACACACACACACACACACACACACATACATACACACACATACACACACACACACACACACACACACACACACACACACACACACACACACACACACACACACACACACACACACACACACACACACACACACACATACTCACACACCCACACACATACACACACACACACACACACACACACACACACACACACACACACACACACACACCCACACACACACACACACACACACACACACACACACACACACACACACATACACACACACACACACACACACACACACACACACACACACACACACACACACACACACACACACACACACACACATACACACACACACACACACACACACACACACACACACACACACACCCACACCCACACACACACACCCACACACACACACACACACACACACACACACACACACACACACACACACACACACACACACATACACACACACACACACACACACACATACACACACACACACACACACACACACACACACACACACACACACACACACACACATACAAACACATACACACACACACACACACACATACACACACACACACGTTTTAGGATTGGAGTAGAATTGCTACTCCCTATCAAGACTACTCTTTTTCGTAATGGAGTTGGTAAACTATAATCGAGGGTTTTTATTAGAATATTAGGGTAATTATGTTAACAAATGTATGAATTGTAAAGTAATTGGTTGTTGAGTCTGTGTGGTGTGTAAAACTTGAATTGTTCACATTTCATACTGTTCGATTCTGTCGGGTTTTGTTATGCTTATTTTGTGTGTGCATAAGTTTTATCCTTCAGTGTAAGTAGAGTCACGTTTGTAGCAGGGTTCAAGAAATAATATTGGTTTACGGTAACCTAAGTTGCAATAGTACATAACTAAGGACCCGTCACAGTAAAATTTACTCGCATTTGTTCGTTTAATATAATGGTCTAGTAAAGGATTGCCACCTTCTGAAACACAAAAATTTCGCAGCGCTAAGGAGTTTTATTCTCAACAAAAGTCAATAATTAAATGTAATACATTTTACATAATAACTACATAGGGAAGTACTGTTATAGTTATTTCTTGCCCTAGTTATTTTAGTATATTCTAAAAATGTATCATTATTCTATATAGGCCCTAATTTAATAAAGTATTAACGTAGATGACTTACTAGATATCAAACAGAAATAATAGTTTTGCAGTAATATAATTGTAAATAAAAAAATGTATCATGGAAAAATTTTAAATACACATTTTACGATCTAAAGTTTTATTAAAATCTTTTGTTTCAAAGTTGGCTACTTCACAATTAAACATTTTAATTCAATTTAAGGGAAAACAATTAAATAAATTAGCTGGCAATATTACTTTTTTTCTAATAAACTTAATAAGTTTAATGAAACAAAGGTAACGTCAGCATGGTTGCCAAATATTGAAATATATAATTCCCCGTCTGTTGCAGTAGTGGGTGCATATTTCCCCTCTGCTCTTGCATGGGACGTTTAAATTAACCTGTTCTTGTGGTCACGGCCTTTATAGCACGTAATGAAAGCATGAAGTAACCCACACAGCCATTTACGTCATTAAGTTTCACATTGTGTTTTTATTCTTCTTTGAGCTATTGTTTTACACAAAATAAAATATAGGCTGTTTTAATAAAGTTTTACTAGATATACTTCACTATAGGTCAAATCTACGGAGTGAAAATATTAAATTATTGTAGTGTTGGAATAAATGATAATTTTTAATGAATTTGTACGCCTATACACTACAATAGTTATTTTACAGTGTTATTAGTCTATGATTAATTAATTTATTAATTTTGTAGAAATTGTTGTTTAAAAATAAAATTACATTTATAGCTTACTAACCTTAAAGTAATTTTTTTCTAATATGTGTATATGTTGGTGATGTCGAATTGGGCCCACGGTCTGTTAGGGTCGTAAAAAAGACGGTTGAATTGGTCAGTTCGGAGGCAATGTCGGATTGGGCCCATACGTCTACAATCATCACCTACAAAATGGAATGGTCGCATCCACCTTAGCTTTAAATAGATTCAAACATCTAAAACAGATGTTTGGTTACGGTCAGATGGTGGTCAAACATCTATATCAGACGATTGAAACATTTCCTTTTTATATCAATATAAATAGTCGTGTAATAATATAATATTTTATACACAAAATGATAAAACCCCCTGGCCACACCATTGCCAGGTGGCATTGGAACGGTTCAGCATGTCACGGTTATAGGGTTAACAAGAATGGACACGTAATGGAATGCTCGCTTGACCTGGCGAAAGCTGCGTTATTGAGTAGGATTATTCGTAAGTTTAAATAATAATTAAAAGATGAAAGTACAGTATGTTTAATGAATTTTATATTTCTTTATGTTTTAGTAAAGTTTTATTGTATTTATTTGCTTCCATTATGTTTTAGTTTTTAATTCTATCGCACATTAAAATAAAAACCATTGTTTGAGCACTTAACAAAACTAATGTTACCCGACTGAGTAGAAGCCCAATTCAACCCCGACCCTTTAAGGGTTGACGGTAATCCACCTAGGGATGTTTTGACCGTGGACCCAGTTCTAACGTGTCCATAAATGTATGTATTGAACTTTTTCAGTAATAAATTAATTTATTAATTTTATATAAATGGTTTTTCAAAATGTATTCACATACAAGGATAATATAAACTCAAAAATAAAATAATAATTGTAGTTAATAAATTTTTTCAATAAGTGTAGGCCTTCATAATTCGTTCAAAATTAAATTATTTTATTAATTTTCTAGAAATTAATTTTCCAACATTTACACGTTAGGATAAAGTGTACCCTAAACTAAAGTAATTGAAGATATTACATTTTTAATATGTGTATATGCATAGACATAATAGATTTAATAATAAATTTATCCAATTGTTTTGTATAATTTTTTAAAAATATATTTACATATTTTTGTATGTTTGTTAATATATAATTATAAAATCTACCCAAGGCAATCGTGTAACTCCACGAATATAGCTGACAAAGATTATCCTGTTAAAGTGTTTTACCTAATTTGCATTTTTAGAAAACAAATAGCCTACAACAGTTAGGACTCTCGCTTGTTTAATTACAGGCCTAACTAAACACTACTGTTTGTAAAACTGTTTAATGCGACTTTACCGGCAGTGAGGAGTTCTCGAGGATGGTCTGCGAGCATGTTCTTGTAGAAAGCAGCCTCTTCGTGTTCCATTTCCTCTTTGATGTGCAAGAAGTGGTCCCGTTCCCTGTCGGAGCACATCCCACCCATCACAGTCTCCGTGTCGCTGCAGCTGTCGTTCATAAAGGAGTTCCCTCCAAGTGGACCTGGAATCAGCGAATATTTACTTGTTCTTATTACCTTTAAAGGTTTGTAGGACCTAGTATGAGCACAATTTAATGTTTTGTTATATTTTTAAAACTAGGACATTTTGAATGTTGGAACAAATAAAGTAGGGACATAACAACGGTGAGAGGCACATAATAGCTCTGGGAGGGCCATATTACCTGTGGTATTAATATAATTCCTCTGAGAGGAACATAGTACCTCTAGGAGAAACATAATACTTATGGGAGGGAGATAATATTTCTGGGAGGGCTATTTTACCTTAGGGAGGGACATAATACATCTAAGAAGGGCACAATATTACTGGTAGGGGCATAATTCCTCTGTTTGGGACACAATAGCTACTCAAGCTACATAATACCTCTGGCGGATCATAATACGTATGAGAGGGACACAATATTTCCGAGGAGGATATAATATGTATGGGAGTGACATATTACCTCTAGGAAAGACATAATAGTCAACCTCTAAAAGGTACATGATATTACTGGGAGGGACATAATACTTCTGGCAGGGACATAATATGTATGAGAGGGACACAATATTTCCGAGGAGGATATAATATGTATGGGAGGGACATATTAACTCTAGGAAAGACATAATAGTCAACCTCTAGAAGGTACATGATATTACTGGGAGGGACACAATACTTCTGGCAGGGACATAATATGTATGAGAGGGACACAATATTTCCGAGGAGGATATAATATGTATGGGAGGGACATATTACCTGTAGGAAAGACATGATAGTCAACCTCTAGAAGGTACATGATATTACTGGGAGGGATACAATACTTCTGGCAGGGACCTAATACTTCTGGCAGGGACATAATATGTATGAGAGGGACACAATATTTCCGAGGAGGATATAATATGTATGGGAGGGACATATTACCTCTAGGAAAGACATAATAGCCAACCTCTAGAAGGTACATGATATTACTGGGAGGGACACAATACTTCTGGCAGGGACCTAATACTTCTGGCAGGGACATAATATGTATGAGAGGGACACAATATTTCCGAGGAGGATATAATATGTATGAGAGTGACATATTACCTCTAGGAAAGACATAATAGTCAACCTCTAAAAGGTACATGATATTACTGGGAGGGACATAATACTTCTGGCAGGGACATAATATGTATGAGAGGGACACAATATTTCCGAGGAGGATATAATATGTATGGGAGGGACATATTAACTCTAGGAAAGACATAATAGTCAACCTCTAGAAGGTACATGATATTACTGGGAGGGACACAATACTTCTGGCAGGGACATAATATGTATGAGAGGGACACAATATTTCCGAGGAGGATATAATATGTATGGGAGGGACATATTACCTGTAGGAAAGACATAATAGTCAACCTCTAGAAGGTACATGATATTACTGGGAGGGATACAATACTTCTGGCAGGGACCTAATACTTCTGGCAGGGACATAATATGTATGAGAGGGACACAATATTTCCGAGGAGGATATAATATGTATGGGAGGGACATATTACCTCTAGGAAAGACATAATAGCCAACCTCTAGAAGGTACATGATATTACTGGGAGGGACACAATACTTCTGGCAGGGACCTAATACTTCTGGCAGGGACATAATATGTATGAGAGGGACACAATAATTCCGAGGAGGATATAATATGTATGGGAGGGACATATTAACTCTAGGAAAGACATAATAGTCAACCTCTAGAAGGTACATGGGAGGGACACAATACTTCTGGCAGGGACCTAATATGTATGAGAGGGACACAATATTTCCGAGGAGGATATAATATGTATGGGAGGGACATATTACCTCTAGGAAAGACATAATAGTCAACCTCTAGAAGGTACATGATATTACTGAGAGGGATACAATACTTCTGGCACGGACCTAATACTTCTGGCAGGGACATAATATGTATGAGAGGGACACAATATTTCCGAGGAGGATATAATATGTATGGGAGGGACATATTACCTCTAGGAAAGACATAATAGTCAACCTCTAGAAGGTACATGATATTACTGGGAGGGACATAATACTTCTGGCAGGGACATAATATGTATGAGAGGGACACAATATTTCCGAGGAGGATATAATATGTATGGGAGGGACATATTAACTCTAGGAAAGACATAATAGCCAACCTCTAAAAGGTACATGATATTACTGGGAGGGACACAATACTTCTGGCAGGGACCTAATACTTCTGGCAGGGACATAATATGTATGAGAGGGACACAATATTTCCGAGGAGGATATAATATGTATGGGAGGGACATATTACCTCTAGGAAAGACATAATAGCCAACCTCTAAAAGGTACATGATATTACTGGGAGGGATACAATACTTCTGGCAGGGACCTAATACTTCTGGCAGGGACATAATATGTATGAGAGGGACACAATATTTCCGAGGAGGATATAATATGTATGGGAGGGACATATTACCTCTAGGAAAGACATAATAGTCAACCTCTAGAAGGTACATGATATTACTGGGAGGGACACAATACTTCTGGCAGGGACCTAATACTTCTGGCAGGGACATAATATGTATGAGAGGGACACAATATTTCCGAGGAGGATATTATATGTATGGGAGGGACATATTACCTCTAGGGAAGACATAATAGTCAACCTCTAGAAGGTACATGATATTACTGGGAGGGACACAATACTTCTGGCAGGGACCTAATACTTCTGGCAGGGACATAATATGTATGAGAGGGACACAATATTTCCGAGGAGGATATAATATGTATGGGAGGGACATATTACCTCTAGGAAAGACATAATAGCCAACCTCTAGAAGGTACATGATATTACTGGGAGGGACACAATACTTCTTTCAGGGACCTAATACTTCTGGCAGGGACATAATATGTATGAGAGGGACACAATATTTCCGAGGAGGATATAATATGTATGGGAGGGACATATTACCTCTAGGAAAGACATAATAGTCAACCTCTAAAAGGTACATGATATTACTGGGAGGGATACAATACTTCTGGCAGGGACCTAATACTTCTGGCAGGGACATAATATGTATGAGAGGGACACAATATTTCCGAGGAGGATATAATATGTATGGGAGGGACATATTACCTCTAGGAAAGACATAATAGCCAACCTCTAAAAGGTACATGATATTACTGGGAGGGACACAATACTTCTGGCAGGGACCTAATACTTCTGGCAGGGACATAATATGTATGAGAGGGACACAATATTTCCGAGGAGGATATAATATGTATGGGAGGGACATATTACCTCTAGGAAAGACATAATAGCCAACCTCTAAAAGGTACATGATATTACTGGGAGGGACACAATACTTCTGGCAGGGACCTAATACTTCTGGCAGGGACATAATATGTATGAGAGGGACACAATATTTCCGAGGAGGATAAAATATGTATGGGAGGGACATATTACCTCTAGGAAAGACATAATAGCCAACCTCTAAAAGGTACATGATATTACTGGGAGGGACACAATACTTCTGGCAGGGACCTAATACTTCTGGCAGGGACATAATATGTATGAGAGGGACACAATATTTCCGAGGAGGATATAATATGTATGGGAGGGACATATTACCTCTAGGAAAGACATAATAGCCAACCTCTAAAAGGTACATGATATTACTGGGAGGGACACAATACTTCTGGCAGGGACCTAATACTTCTGGCAGGGACATAATATGTATGAGAGGGACACAATATTTCCGAGGAGGATATAATATGTATGGGAGTGACACAATATTTCCGAGGAGGATATAATATGTATGGGAGGGACATATTACCTCTAGGAAAGACATAATAGTCAACCTCTAGAAGGTACATGATATTACTGGGAGGGACACAATACTTCTGGCAGGGACATGAATCACTGTTTCTTCTAATGCTTGTTTCATTAGGCTCATGCCTTCACGTTTCCAAGGTCGAGAACTCAAATTAGATTCACTCTATATCAGCGTTATAAAGAAGTAGTTAAACGTTCCACCCGTTTCCAAGAAGAATAAGAAAGGGTGGTTGGAAGTAAGGTGGGTTAAGAATAGGATATAATGATCCTGTATTTGGAATAGGGGAAGTTATGGCATCACGTGAGTAGAGACTTGAACTTGAAGTAGATTGGCTCTCTAGCTGTCTCATCAAGTAGAGTCTACCCGATGCATCCCTTGTGTGAAGGAGCTTAGGAAGGGCGGGTGGAATTTAGTAAGACTCGGGACATAACGTAATGAAATATGAAGAAATTGTGGTGTCGTGTGGGCAGAATCACTTTCCTGAAGTAGGCCTGCCCTCAAGCAAGGTGAAATGAGGTATTTATTTAGACACATTAGTTGAGTTGAATTATTAAACGAAAGTAAACAAAGAAGACTTGGTACCTATTGTATAGTAGCTTCCAATAATACCCTCTGAATGAAAAGCTGAGTTTCGTTACATATGCTCAAATACTTTAATTTCTTTAAATTTAAATAAAAAATAACAATCGTATACCACTGACTTGTAAGGATGATGAGGAGGATGTATGATATACCGTAAGAATAAATTCTTTAGCCCTTAATCTTTGAGGGTCAGGCTAGGGTAGTTTTAACTATTATCTTATATTTTTATCTAATTTTTAAATTTCTTAATTTAAATTCTGAAATCGTTCTAAAATTTTGAAATAAATTAAACATGGCACTTATGTAACCCTCATAACAACCTTTGATTTTGAAACACTGAGTACATTCAAGTACCAAATCTTTTTTAAACCACGGTTCCTTAAACTATAACGTAAATGGACATAAAACTCAAGAACCGTTAACATGATTGAGCACCCTTAGTCTTTAGGCTTATCATTATTTATCATTGATAAATGTCTTTAGCTAATTGTTACTTAGGGCTTCCTAAAACGTCAGAAAAATTATCAATCAAGGCCTCATAAATAGACCATTATTTGAATACTTAAAAATATGAGAATCTTTTGTGTCAAATATTTAGGCTATAGGTCTATAAAACTAATTTAAATTCGAAGTTATTGTTAATTCAAATTAAATATTTATCAAGATCCAAAGATATTTTTAATGTTTGTGTCTCTTAATTTCGTTTGTATATTCTAATGTTAACATACTGCTAGTGCAGTTTTTATCTTTTTGCAATTGATATCTTGGAATTTTATTTTATTACTTATACTTTGTGAGACAAAATTGTCATTTTTATGTTTCTCACACAAAGGATTCATATATGTTTCATATCTGATTTTTCTGGAGAGACCAAATCGAAATAGGTCTACTTAAAGGAAACTGTAACAAATCCAAACGTTTTGTTTTAAAAAAGACACTTTAAAAAGTGTTTAATATCAACAGTGAAATAGAGTAAGGATGAATAAATGAATGTATTGGAAAACGAGAGAGAAACTTAATAAATATCTTTTTCAATTTAATTCCTGTTGTATTTTGCGAAAAATTGCTACTAATAATAGCTTTCTATTTGTTTCTTCAGTACATTTTATTTTTCTTGTTTTTCTTTTTTCTTCGTAAACCTAAGCATTTATATTTTTATATTTGTTAACTTCAGATTTTTTTGTCACTGACCATTATTGAATTTAATCGTCAAATAGATGTTGAGGATTTTTTTATAAAAAGCCGTTGAAGTTTTTTCACAAATATTTTATTAGTTTTCGTTGCAATCAATTTAAACGACTTAAAACTTCTGCGTCCGTTGTTGACTTTCTTCTGACGGGTCAGCTATCGGCTACTTTAAAAAAAAAAAACAAGTAAAGTGGACTCGCGATAAACTGAAGCCAAGTTAACTGACCTCTCGTCTTGAGACGCCATTTTCTTACAACTCCTTTAAGAGTCCGGCTAGGGGTGGGGTTGCCATGGCAACCGGTGCTCCTCCCCGGACGTGCAACTGCCTCTTGACTCTTGCACGTGCTCTGAGTTCCGAGCGAACCATTAAATATAGCAAAGAAAATCGTGATCCGAATTATTAAGTACGATTGCCGGCAATATAATTGCTTGCGTCAACACCTGGCGAATATTTCGGGTCGTTTTCCCGAATCGCTTGTCCCGAAAATATCGCTTTGCGGTGTAAAGCACATTTCGTTCTTAGTTGCAAAATGTAAATTCATTTCTAAACGGGGTTTCTCTTACAAGGACACTCTAAAGTTATCGTATGACGACATCAATAGGTGATTCTCTTAACTTTCTTAACTTAAAAAAAACATATTAAAATAGACTAAAATAAAGTTATTGCTCTACTACATTAAAATTTTATAATCATTTCTCATATCAAATAAAACTTAAAGTCGATAATTTATTAGAAAAGTGTCATGCACAAAATATTTAATTTTTATTATAATTTATTTATTTAATACTGTTAAAGTTTTACGGTTTCTAACTAACTTAGTTGTAAGTTATTATTTATAGTAGCATCAATCACTGATGATGGTGTCTTCGTCAATGAAACGCACCTGAGTAAATAAATGATTAATTTGTGAGCGGTGTGTAAACTTACGTGTTTTATTTGTTATTAACATAATCTCATAAGCTAAGCTCAAAGAATAATTGGTAGCCTATAGGATGTTTTTTTGTTTATTTTCACCTGAGAAATCATTTGGGATGTTCGGTCGACTAATTCGTCGGCAACCCTTCTCTGTCTCTTTTTCTGCGTCCGTTACTCCCTCACTCACTCTCTCAGTTTCGTTCTCTCTCTCTCTCTCTCTCTCTTTCTCTCTCTCCCTCTCTAAACCATATATATATATATATATATATATATATATATAATATACCACCGGATTGTATATATAATAACATAAGCGTATGAGGCTATCGAATAGATTTAGTGGTATCCAAAAAAAATCATAGTCTGTAGAAATATTAAGCAAAGAGCGACAAAGTACTTGACCATTGTTCTATTTTGGGTGTAGTCATATAGGGGCCGTGGGAACCTTTAACAAAATAAGGGTCCAAGTATTTTATGATGGGAGTTTCCAAGTCAGCAAAATACCTGGGATGTAATAACACTGTACCGTTAGAGTTAGCTATTGCAAAAGGCGTGGGAATCACCAGATTTAACTGAAATACGTAAGGGGGTAGACTATGAGGTTTGAAAAGTAAGTGATCGGAAGAGGAGTCTTGGAGGAACTTCAGAAGAGGGCAGAAGTATTGAGGGGGGACCAAGTGTAAGCTATGTTAAAAGGGGGTAAAATTTTTTAATAGAATTAAGGGAATTGTAAGTTTTTTTGTATGTGCAAAATTTAAAAGCGCGATGTAAATGATTTAGTAAAGAATTAGGAAAGTAAGTTAGTTATGTGAAAAGTGCAGCGAAGCAGCTATCAACGGTCAAGATCCCAGAAACTCAACAAACAATAAGTACTGTCTTCTTATATTAAAATTAGCCAACAAAGCTTTATAAACTTAGTAAACCCAGAATAATTTTAAATTCGTTGGTATAAAATATTAATATAGTTTTTTTTTTACCACGTTCTAATTTATAAAAGATCCATATTAACGACCCGAGAGAAAGAGAAAATAACACTGTAATTATTAAACTTTACTGTATTAAAACCTAAAGCCTCAAGAGTCCACCTTTTTAGTAATTGTAGCATTAGTTAAGGAATCAATCTTGTCACTAACTAGTATTAAGGTAAATGGGTATAATGTGTAATAAATTAAATGTCAGGAATAAATGCAAGGGATGTTAAATTTATATGAGTGGTAATTATTGAGAAACCTGAAGGTGTGACCATAGAAGGTAAGGTAATTAAGTATAACCTAAAGGGAAAAGGTATTTTAAATAACTTGTATAATAACATTATAATAATAACAATAATAATAATATAAATAATATATATATATATATATATATATATATATATATATATATATATATATATATATATATACACCTATAGTCTATATATAATCAATACATCTACATCTACATATAGGTACCTGTATAAATTCATCCACAATATAATTCAATAAGAATAATAAATTTCATAATAAACAAAAATATCATAGAATTTCTCAGATTGTAGTCTCAAATCAGCATCTGCAAGAGCCTCCTGCATCGAATACCTCCGAACCATCGAACTATCAGACTGTATACTTTTTATACCATAATTATACATTAGATTTAATACACGATTTAAAATAAGCTTTAAATAGTTGAAACAATCTGCCTGTAGCTTGTTACAGACAATTTAGGGACTCCAGCCGCTTGGTAGTAATATATACGTCTACTGTTGTAAACTAAAGAAAGATACTATTTCAAAACTTGAACAATAGCAGTTCCAGATATCCAAGCTATCAAATTAGTTTCCTTACGCCTACCGCTATTATATTTACCTCTGGAAGGTGTAATGGAGACCGAATTCTAGTGATTTCACGTAGGCTACTACTCGTTGTCATAGTAACGCTTAGGCCTACATTGCAACTGAGAGATCCGGATATTGGCTTAGTCATTAAACATATTTTTTTTTAAATTTCTAATCTTCAAAATCATTTTATTAGCGTTAAATATTCTTCTCTGTCCAACATTAAAAAAATAAAACCTAAGAATATCAAATAACACATTACTTAGTCGACAAATTATCCAAGGATTTTGTAGCTTATTTTGACGAGGTTGTTTTTTTTTCATAAACTAATCACCATAATGATCTTAAGTATTTTTTATTTTCCCCAAATTTACTCTAATTTCTGCTACTTAAAATTTGTATACAGTTAGGTATGAAATATAGCTGATATTTTTCAGATCGTATATGTAATGAATATAAAATCCTTTACAAGCATCTTCTTAAAACAACAGACTCCTGACCATTTACGTCCAATTACTGGAAATTCGCCAATCTGTGTGCCACTGCATACTTTATCTCAGGTATTATATTAGTTAAGTCTTCCAGCTACAACTAACATAACTCACAATCTACTTTTGAGTTTCTAAGATAAAACAGATAAATTTGTTCAATTAAAAATTTGTCCATTTTCTTACTCTGACAGCAGTATTTTCCTTTTCTCAACACTCTAATACCACCTTTTCTGCATTACGTCACAAGTCTAAAATCTACTGCTGATAGTTTTGCTTCTACGAGCCATGGCAAAAGAAGGATGCAAGAAGTGACCATTAACCAACCGGTTAGTTAGCATTATACCCGCTATAACTGGCTACGAAACAAATGAGCTGGGTACTGGTTGGCTTGTGACGTCACCAGGTTGGTTTGCCCGATCCATAACACTCCTTCCAGAGGTGGTACTAGCTCTATTAACAAACCATTACACACTACTAAAACCTAAACTACCTGTTTTAAACTCAGTTTATGGTTTTATAAACATAGTATAATTGATGGTCTCAAAAAATGTTTTTAACTTTGAATTATTTTTAAAAAATAAATTGTGAAAAGTAGTTAATTCAAATAAAGCTTCATTTCTATTTAAGAAACAGCAATATTGGGGTAAATATTCTTAAACAGCTAAACAAAGGTTATGAAATGAATTTATAAATATCTGAATCAAATTTGATGGGGAAAGTATTTTTCGTTATGACAGATATTTTGAAGTTCAAGCTTGTATGAAGCTTAATTAGGATTATGAGCACGTTAGGATAATACTATTGTAACAGTATGACCAACATTCCGGAAAAAAATATAAGCAAATAAAGACGTTTGCTTTTGTAACATTTTCTACGACAAAATTAAAATAAAAGTAGGTTCTACTAACAATTCCTAAACTTCGCATAAGACACAATAAAAAAAAGTGGAAACAATGCACAAAAACATAACATTTGATTCTGACTGAGTGAAACTTACTGTGCTCTTCTTCTTTGAGTTTCAGTTTGTCTAATTTGTCGTCACCACAGTCACTGTCTTTGTTGTTGTTTTTCGTGTCCAGTCGGGCTTTCTTCTGTATCTTCTTCATTTTGGCTCTCTGGTTTTGAAACCAAACCTTAAAAATACACACATTATTAAAGTAATGAATAGTCAGAATGGTTATTATAGGCAATCAAGACTCGGACGCGCCCGAGAGCATCGATACTCACACCTCTACGCGCACACACACTCTCACGCGCTGGCCTGTCTACCTGCCGCCGATGGTTTCCCATGAGCCACCTACTAGGCCTCGGTCAACAAAACCAACATTTCTTAAACTGATAAATTTAGGTAATATTTACTCACATTTTAAAATCTAAATATTATTGCTTGGAAATAGTGACCAAACACGACGTATTTCTGTACTCCTATACGCAGTTACAAGTATTTTTTAAAATAATAATATGCAAACTACTATTATATTTTCATATAGTTTATTATCTTTAGGAGTCACGTAATTACGTCTTATTTGGACTTTATTTCCAAGCAATAATATTTAGAATGGAAAAATGCCAATAAAATTTACCTAAATGTAACAGTTTAATTATATTTTTAGTATTGTAGGCTAAAGACTAACAGGTGACTCACAGAAGAGCCGTAGGCAGCAGGTAGGCCGGCCGTCGGGTGAGTATAAGGGTGTGAGGGTTACCTAATCCACTGAGACGCTTCCGAGCCTGGACTGACACTAGCCTTAAAGGATAGAAAACAATTGTGAACATGGGTAGGATTAAGGTAGTGGCATGAAGTCTTCTGATGTAAGATCAGAGATCATGGTATCATGGTATTCTTTACTCGGTATATAAAGATATATCCAACAATTACACTCCTGAGTAAGAAGAAATATAGAAACGTTATACCAACGTAAGACCTTAGTAAGAACAGAATGGTCTCTTGTTACTCCGAATAAAGAGAGATATCGCAGGCGTGGACAGGGTCACTATCTAAATTTCACCCGTTCACACACGCTACCTGACTTTCTTGCGAAGACATTATTATGTGGCAACTGCACCAAAATTAGAAAGTAAGTATTAAGGTAAACAGATAGTTAGGTTTTGCAGGTGTGTTGAAGAAAGCGTTACGCACGTGACGGAAACAAAAGATTTTTCCTAGCCCTCAATAGTGGGGACAAACATCTGTTGCTTGGGTTTACCAGACATTTCTTTAGTAAGGTTTTAGAAGTGTTGGCGTTAACGCGTCCCGGTAGGGATGGTCGATCCAGTGACTTTAACGGATCGGTGATTTTAGTGACAGCGCCAGGCTTGAATCAGTAACTTTCGGAAAGCTCATTTTTGTTTAAAAATAAACTCATACGGAATTAAGAACAAACTATAACATCTAGGCTATAGTGACACACAACACTGTCAGTGTTCTGAAATCTGACACAAATCGCCCACTGTCACACGACGTAAATAAGTAGAACCAGTGACAGCAACAAATCAACCAGTGACAGCAACAAATCAACCAATGACAGCCTCGGTAAAATATCAGTACAGTTCGCTCACCACCCGAACCGAGGTGGAAGGAATGAAGAGAATGCGGTAACAAACCCAGTTGTTAGTGTACTATCCTTTGCCGAATTGTAAAAACATCACCCCTCCTACCTGCTCACTGTTAGACCTTGCCGTAACACTGTCAATTAATTCATCTTGAACCTATTTAAATTGTCCAAAAGATTATATCAATTGCGTTAGTAATAAAAGTTTCAACCAAAGGCTGTATTTTTACTTTCTCATAAGACACCGGCATAATATCAACTAAAAAGTTGAGGCGAATGTTCGTGACTGGGCTAGTACTAACTGGCGCGTGCGAGAGACAATGCTTTGGGAGTGGAAGGGATGTTAGGTAGATGGGATTTTCTGAGAATACTTCCTCGCACCCCTCATACGTCACCTCGATTCTCGTGGTGGGCGAACTCTAACTATACATTCAGTGGCAGCGACACTTTGCCAAATCCCAACAGAGAAAACCCCCTCCCCCTTCCAGTCAACGAAACTACACGATGATCGGCGCATTGAGCCGAGCGGTTAGAGTAGATTCAGTGACAGCGACAAATAAACCAATGACAGCCGCGGTGAAATATCAGTAACTTTCTAACCAATAACGACGTTTTGCCTCCGATCGATCCATTTTCACTGAAACTGGCGTTTTTCATATTTTGTCACTGCTACCACCAACGACAAACAAATATCAGTGACAATGTCACCGGGACAGAAATATCGACCATCCCTAAGTCCCGGTAGAAGAAGTGAAAGTTCCTGAGTGTCCGTGCGTAGCCCTCCTATTTGTAATAAGAGTATAAATATAAACAAAGTTAGTTTAACAGTCAAAAATAATGTTTTGATAATACGAAATAACTACCCTAGTTCCCAAACTTATAACACGATTATTTCCTTGTAACTAGTTTACTGGGTGTAATAGTAGACCCTTTCATGTTATGCGAGAGTTTGGAAATGCTAACAGAGAAAAGAAGTTTTTAATAAAGAAGAAACATTTTTATCATTGAGTGCAACACAAAGCACAGCGGTGAACGATAAAACTTGGACAAAGTGAATAGAGTCGGTTGTAATAAGGGGCGCTTTTGCAGAAGATTGGAGAGTGTTGAGACGATGAAAATGGAAGAGAAGAAAGAAAAACCAAGAAGGGGAAAATAAATTAGCTAAGCCATTGTATTAGGAGGAACTGTTTGTTGAAGAGTACACTGGAGAAAACGCTTAGCCAAAGGAAAGAGTGGAAACCAGAGAAAGATAATATGATGACGAGTGAAGGTTTTAGTGAAGGATGAGATGCTAGGCAGGAATTTATTAATCCAATAGGAAATCGTTGCACTGTATGAATGGTCAGTTTATATATAATACGAGCCACTTCGCCCAGCTGACTCGACACTGACGACGTCATGGTATCACAGCATAGTGTTATGTTTTTAAAATGTCAACAACAGCTTTAGCTTTGTGTTTTTTATCGGACACGAAGTATAACCTAACCTAACCTTATATATTACACGTGACAATATAAGAGTGCGTAATAGTTTATAAATTACAATTTTAGAGGTTTTAAAGTATTTTTGATTATACATTTTTGAGCAATACAATATTGCTCGATAAATGTTTCCTTTTAAAGTAGGTTGTTGTAATCGTCTTGATTTTACTGATTACGTCATAAGTAATTATTTAATGTACTAAGTGAAAACTATTAAGTTGCCTAACGTATTTAAGAAGCAGGTTAGGCTTTGACAACGTTACGACGGTTTCGAAACGCGTCGGCATTGTAAGTTAATAGTTTTCACTATTTCTTTAAAAAATTATGAGCTTTTTTGTTGTTTTATTTTATTGTATATATTGTTATGTTTTTTCTTTCTTATAGATTTTGGAACGTTAAAATATTAAGACAAGCAAATAGTAACAAAAAATCTATTTTTATCGAAACTATTGGAGAAATTAGTAACAGATATGGTTATTTGGTTGATTGTAGAGGATATAGGTTGCATCGATATAAATGTGTCTGTATACACTTCCAGCTGTGTGAGTTTTGTAGCTGAGGTTAGTATTCATTTCAAAAGTTTTTTTTTAACTGCGTGTGGTGATAGTAGTTTTAGCCTAAATTTAAAATGATTGAGTATCGATTATTGGAATTTATTTTCGCTCTTTATAAGGGCCCGTCGACTAGGCAAAATAGAGCTTTCCGGTCGATCATTGAGACGTAGGTGTTTTGAGGATAATGCTCTCGAATGAGGAAAAGTTAAATTCAAGCGCAATGTATCGTTTCTAGCGGGGAGATAGAAATCCTCCGTGCTATCTTCTGGAGAGGTTGCATACGTATCTTGGTGATATAGAGAAGGGAGTTCCACGCGGGTGTTTCAAGGGCTGGTGTGGGCCGAATGTACATTTGTTGGGCCTACACGGCAAGCCTGACTATAAGATTTGTCTCCAGACATTACAATATTTTAATAGCATTGACTTGGCCTATGTAATTGTGTCACGTAATCTACACCCGACCTATGTATTAGTTTAACTCTGTAGTTACTTTAGCATAAGAATTTTTATTTTGTTGTTTTAACTTCTTTTATTATTTTCTTATTATTACCACCATTATTATGTGTTGATCACTAGAAAGCAGTACTGTTATTATTATTGGTATAATATTAGTATATTATTTAATAAATGTAGACTAATAGATTTTTTGAACCAGGTGGTTATTTTATAAGATTTTATAGACTCTCGTTCACTAAAGAATTAACTCTATTTTTAATTATTTATTACACTTATTGTTAGATTAGTTAGGTTGCCCCACTTTTGTCTTTGGTTTTCGTCATATGCCTAACCCTTTCTTGGAAACACATTGCAAAGAACTGTCTCATTCTACATATTTACATTTTTTCTAATTTTGCAGTGGATGCAACAGTTTTATTATAGTTTTAAATAAATCCACGACAGGTAATAAAGAGAACATCATAATACTCATGTAACTCTTCGAATTAGTTGAGAAATCCACGGCAATAAATAGTATAAAAGGAGACAAATTGTAGAACAATACACGTAAAGTAGAAATAACATTTTAAAATCCAAAAGAAAAGAATAAAAAAAGTGTTCATTTCAAGAAAGAAAGGAGGCAAAATAAAAGCGTAAATAATATGGTTGGGTTTTATGTCACCATTTCTATATTTAAAAACTGAACTTGAGAATATATACAGAAGGAAACAAACAAAAGAATTTGAAAAGAAAATGGAAAACAAAATCCAATATATTACTTAACCAAAATTGAAAAAACATGCGTGTAGCCGTCATGTATGTCATGATTCAAGTTAATAACTGTCCAGGATTTATATTATATTAATACTATTTCTCGCTTTCAAACAACTTAAATAGATCAAAATTTCTTTTAAGAAAAAATGGCAAATCAGCTTAATTTTACCTAAATGGGTTACAAATTCTAAATATTGTAGTCTTTGAGTAAAATTTATCGATACACAATTCAGATAATTTTATCTCAGCTTTGTTGTTTTAATTTACTCCGAATCGGTTAAATATTGTAAAATTTGAGTTAATGATGTTTTTAAAGCCTCCAAGAGTAAAAGAGACATTTGAAGGGGATGCGTGCAACATCTGAGTACGGTGGAGGGGCCACGTGGATGAAGAATGACTATAGTATTGATTAATGCACCGAGTAGTCTATAGACACCATTATAAATATATGGCCTTTATTACACATTATATAAACAGATGATAGATTCATATAACCAACTTCAAACGAGACGTTTAATTTATGATTTTGTTGTACAAAAGATAAGTACTTATATATAAATACGAAGAAACGTAACTTCAGCGAGATATGTTATTTAATTTAAAATTGTGAGCCTAGTGATTTTTCATCTAGGAAACTGAAAATTAAATATATAAGACGGTAAGAGTGTTTAAATACAATTATCAAACGTATAAAAGAATTTATCTCAAAATGTGTAACAAAAAGATGCAGGAGAGTTATAGGCTAATAGATTCAGTCTACCACTAGCAACTTTGCGTTTAGTACTGTGGCTATGGATGGACTAAATGGAGCAATGACGTCACTATTCTTCCAGTGAGTTGTTGTCAAAGTAACATAGTAAAATATAGAGGTAATCATTACGGTGAGTTATTGATTGGCTTAATCCCTTATCCCAACTTGCGTTACACCTCTCGGGGGTAAGGTTACAAGTGGGAGACAGTAGGAGGTTAAAGCTCAACGAGCTTTTTTATAATTGTTTTTCACAAATTAACTATTTAATTAAATCTATAAATTCAACGACATCTGGAATTTTAAGTTGAAAAAGGAACCGGTAGGCGTGGTTACAAGTAGAAGCTTAACGTATTAATCATGTGGATATAGTAGTCGAAAACTTACATAAGAAATAAGGGTGTATGTTTAGAAACACACTTAGCTTTAGAACTTTCGAGTTAAATATTTGATGGTAATAGTTGAGAGTGTCTGATGTTTTCATTTCTCCATTTTCTAATTTACAATACATTCTGAATAGAAAAAATATTTTTTCAATGGTACAAACCATAACCAATGGTTACCAATTTTTGGAATAATATAATCTCCATTTACCATACTTTGGAAACTGTGAAAGCTCAATTTATTTCAATAAAACAAAAGGCCATTTTATAGTACAGTACTATATAGAAAAAAAAGGTTAGCATATGCTTATCTATAAAAGAAATAAAAATTGAGTTTACATAAATTAGTCACGCAAGTCTACGTCTCAACATATGAATGCTTTTGCAAGACTGAGTAAAATGGAGGCACTCGTTCAATTCGGCAATCGGATAGTTTACATAGAGACTTATATTTTTTAAATAACGAAATCTAAAATATGTGGATAGTTTTAATCTATATATTAATGCAGAACAACATACTATAAACTACATATAAATGCGGAAAAACTCATACATAACTGGACTACAACATAAGTCTATAAGTAACTATATGAAGAACAACCAGATAAGGAAGTGTTGTAACATTGAGGCTATGTTTTAGTGATAATAAATGTAAGTTTCAACCAGTGTTTATGGCGAAAGACATTTAAAATAACTATTTACGTGTTTAAAGTATTTGTATATAACATAATATAAACGGAAAAATCGGAGATAATTCAGTCATTGGTATAGTCTATATTTATTACCTACTTAATTTTAGTCATTTAACGGACGCTAATATACACAGTTAAAATTTTTAAAATATAAGTATATGAAAAGTATATTGAAAATCAACCTGATAAAAACTTCTAAAAAAGTACAAAATGTGTGCGCTACTAACATAAAATATTTTAAAAATTTAATGTAAAGTGTTATTGTTAAACACAAAGGGGAAAGTCAAAATAGTGAACCAATAATTTCACAAAAAATTAGTTTTTAATAAACACACACACACAACAAACTAGTTTCGGCGACGATGTCGTCTTCCTCAGTGCTTGGTTACTACTGAGACAGGTAAGCATTGATACACTGAGTAGTAGTCAAGCACTGAGGAAGGCGACATCGTCGCCGAAACTAGTTTGTTGTGTGTGTGTTTATTAAAAACTAATTTTTTGTGAGATTTTGAGTCCACTATTTTGACTTTTACTTTGTGAATAGTTCTCACTAGCTAAGGTCTAATTAACTAAATGTTATTGTTAACTTGAGAAAAAACTCCACATTATCAAAATGATTCTGTTACATGTTATTACAAAGCACGTAATTTTACTTTAGTAAAAATGTTTACAGATAAGTACCCTAATGTATTTCTTGTGTAACACGAACCTAAACTCTACACTCTATTAATCTACTCGGACAAAATATAATAAAAAAAAACAGTACTAAGCTCTGTAAAGCTTTTATGCGGGACTTTGGGTTAATGCTTTTTTAAAGGGGAGACGGCGGCCGTAGAAGCTGCCCGCTATTATGAATACAAATTAGGACTTACCCTTTGCAACTCAAATACAATTGTTTGCGCATTAGAGAGAGCATATTTTTAAGAAAGCTGGTTTTATTTACCCTGCTTTTAAACCCTTCTTTATGTAGAAATTTGCTCAGGGAAAATGTTGAGAGCAAACAATACATCGTTTCTGAATTAAGCTGGAGTAGGTTTTAGTTTCAGAGCTGCGAGGAAAAACCTTGGGATTTTAACGCCAAATTTACTTAAAAGGACAGAGGTTCAGTTTTATTATTTACAAATGTTACTGTCAGGGAGGATAATTATCCATTTTAAAGTAGTTTATTCGACCTACCTGTACGATTCTGACGCTAAGGCCAGTGTCCTTGGCCAAACCCTCCCTCACTTTGCGACACGGCTTCGGACTTATTTCAAACGACGCCTTGAAAGCTCTCCTTTGCTGAGTGGTCAGGATAGTCCGCGGCCTCTTTGGTCCTCTGCGACCGTCCTGGTTGCGAGAGGTGGTGATCAGATCGTCGCAAAGGTATTCGCCTGCAGACAAATCGTGCGTGTG
>JBAIZL010000005.1:18217083-18229583 GCA_036971475.1 Prosapia bicincta
ATTAATTTATAATATATACTTATCATAGTACCAACAAAACCTAAGTCGAAACATAATATTGACGATTTTGCTGTAGAATAGACCCCTATCATTAGTAAACTATAGAAAATGTAGCCAAACGTTTGATTTATTATGGCTATTTGATTTAAAGTCAGTATTTTTGAGTAATAGGACTATAGAAAAAACGTTATTTTAAGATATTAAAAAAACGAGAAAAAAGTAATAGTACTACAAAAACAAAAAAACAGGCCAACAAAACTCTCAGTGATTCAAAACAAGCTCTTATTTATGGATGGTTTACAAAGCAACAAAGATGTGGGGTTGTCATGAAAGCGTTGTCATAAAAACAACTTAACTATTGAACATTCCGTGTGAAATTAAAGCAATGAAAAATGTTTAAATTTTGTTTAAAGCATTTAGCTTGTGGTAGCGTTACCAATCCGTTACCGTCGTCAAGACGACCTTTTGCATGATCAAAATTCATTTGCCTCTCCTAAAAAAATTATGAATTCTCTATAATACCATCCTAACAAAACGGTAGTGGTACATCTAGGCTATATTTATTGGTATAAATATGAGTGGTAAACTTGAAAAGATTAGGAAAAAAATAATAAAACAAAAAAACCGTAACTTTTGAATTGATAACTTCTTTACACACGGAGAACAAAACTTGAGACTAAATCATTGCTTTCGCGTCACGTTATTTCTGAAACGTATACCTTGCAGCATACGATTTCGTATAACAGCTGATTCTGTGTTATAGCTTATGTTGTAGAATCCAACATAGGTTCCACGTAGATTATTATTAAATAGTTTTGATCAGTTAATAAATATACTAATTTATTTATTTTGTATAAAGATTAAAAAGTGTTTCGTAATCTAATGACATTATATTACTAATAGCAGAAAATAATATCAAAGTTTGTGCTTAAGCTTTTTAAAATCATATTTCACGATAGCTATTAGTATTAAAAATGTAATGACATTTTGCCATTCATTATATGTTACGTAAAAAGAAATGTGTACCACACTGCTTCCGTCACACAAACCAATTGTTTAGATCCTTGGTTTAGGGAGAAGGTATTATAAACGCAAAGGAAAACGAAATTAGGTAAGCACTACCGATATTTATCTGCATCTAAGCAATGCCATTGGCACAACATTGTCAACATGCTTTTGACATGCTACGTCAAAGGCCCTACGTCTACCTCTGCCATAGAGCTACCCTAGAAAATTCCACTAATAAAATTCCTTGTGGTCGTAAAGCGATTTCACCAGTAGTCTTTCTCCATTGTTATCTAAAGAATAAGAAAAGGTTGGGAATATAGGTATGGACACTGGTAGAGGACTTAGGGAGGGTACCATCACTTGCCAAAGGTCGGGTATCTGAAGTGGACCTACTCTATATAGGGGTCTTCTTGTTACAGCCCTTTGTAAGAAGTAGGATAAGGGAGGTCAGGTGGAATTAGATAGGGTTATGAAAAGGAGAAAATAATTCCCTGGTAGTGGATATAGGGGAAATTGATGACATCGCATGAAGATAACCGGAAGACTCTTCCTCCAAAACCAAAAGCGTTTTTTATCATTTCCTGCTCTTACTTCAATATCACATACCTTACAAAAATACAGACAATAAAAACTGTTTGTTTAGCTGTAATTTTATAAAACTATTGACTATATAATCCTAATAGCAGAAAAATAACTAATATAAAGGTTACCACGATTAAGCCCTTATATACGTTTCGATGAACATGCCATCATCAGAGGGTCCTATTACTGTAAAAATACAATATAGAAAACTTATTAGAATAAAATTACAAACTGGACTACTGTAAAGGATAATTTTATTGTAATAAACTGTCTATATTGTATTTTTAATATAATAAGACCATCTTGATCATGATGACATAGTCATCGAAAAATACTTAAGGGCTTAATTTTGGTAACTTTTGTATTGGTTATTTTTGTGAAATTTCAATAGATTTATTATAATATTGGCTCTGTACCCATTATATTGTATTCCATGGAATTTTATTACTAGGTTAATATTATAATAGCTAAATTTTTTTCAAGCCGAAACTTTATATAAATTGTAGGACTAACAAAAATCTAGAAAATGTAAATTTTGTTTGCCGAAGTTATAAAAACAAATATTTTTAAAATAAAAGAAATATTATTTGTAATACACAATATCAAGAGCACAGTGGTACAATATATTACAATGAAAATATTGGAAAGGACCCCAATATCACAAAAATAATCAAAAATAACAAATAAAACAAGTTACTTAAGATTAAACCCTTATGTACATTTCGATGATCATGCGATCATCATCAGAGGGTCTTATTACAAAATACAATCTAGCACACAAGAAGTTACAAACTATAATGATCTAGTAATAAGACCCTCTGATGATGATGACATGGTCATCGAAATGTACATAAGGGTTTAATCTTAAATAACTTGTTTTATTTGTTATTTTTGATTATTTTTGTGGTATTGGGGTTCTTTTCAATATTTTCATTGTACTATTTCTACAAATCAATATTTTTACAAAAGATATTTTAGTGCACTTGTAAATCTTAACTATATTTACAAAAAGTCAGACAATATTTCCGGCGGACACGTCATCGACGCTTTATCATTTTTTGTACAAAGAGACACACAATTGTTTCGGTACAGCTGCGATTTCTAAACGAAAGGAACATGTTTTATATTTTGTATTGAGTCAGCTTGTTTCAGTTCGTGTTCAATTTCATAAATCGAGATGAAATATCTTTTATTATTCTTTATTCACAACAGTATTTATAGTGTTTTAAATTTTATAGTTTTTAAAAATTTAAACTTTTGGTTTAAAATCTGTTTAACAATTTAAAGTTACAGCTGACGTGCTACGAGATATAACATTGAACTCTGTTTATATTTTACCGTATGTTTTTACTACGAATTTATCTGATGTCAAACTGAGCGAATTAAATTTAGAAGGCTGTGGCTAAATGTCAAGCTGGTTTCTGAATTAACTCGAAATACAAATATAAGGTACCTGGACACACATAACTTGATGAGTCATTACAGTTAATTGAATGCGTAAACCTAGCGTTAAAATCTTCAAGTCCCATTTGTACGAAGCAGAATGTTTTTAGAAAATAGAATATATTTAAAAGTTTTAAATACATGGGGGAAGCTAAATTGATTTATCGTTGACATTAAAATCATCGAATCTGCCGTCACGATTAGTATTATTGATAAATTTCAAATGAAGATTAAAGAGCGTTGCATTCATTGGTCTTGTATTATGATGTAGCGATGTTTAAAAGTATTGAAACATCAATATTGTTGACAATTTATTAGACTTCTCTAACACTTATTATGGTTTTAACCTTGACCAAATCCATATATATATATATATATATATATATATATATATATATATATATATATAATTTCGTAAGCTGAATTTTGAGAGAAAGATTGTGGGTGCTTGGAAGGTCTTATAGAGTTTGAAAATAGCTCAAAATACAGGCACTGTCATGAAGGAGCGGGAGAAATCTAGGTTTTTCTCAACTTACATTTATAGGGACTGGAGGAACTAGTATTGAGGAAATAAATATCATACACTATTCGTGATTTATAAGAGTTTGAATAAATAATTTACGAGCTTAATAGAATAAATAACATTCAATAATTTTGCGCACGCACTATTTAGTGTTTTAAATCCGATATATAATGACACCTGGATTCCATCGATAAAGTAGAAACGTTTGCCGAATTTTAAGCCACACTACATCAAGAAATTAAAAAAAGCTAAGAAACAGCACTTGAAAATGTCGCTTTTACTACAAAACATATATCGTAGGGAAAACGTTATCGCCAGCACCTGTGTTTACTATCAGCTGATAGACGTTATCTATAGGCATGATGTTGACAAAGCAATCGACAGCAGAAAGACCGCGGACAACCATTAAACCATAATTTCCGACACACTTGAGCTACTGCGTCAGGTACAGATTATTGTAGTTACGAAATAGCTCTAGATAATGCCAATACTGGGGCGATAACGGGCAAAATCATCAACAAACAAGACAAGAGAGCTGGGCTTTACACAATGATACTGACGCTATTTCGTCAATATTGTTGCTGTTGATTTGTTTTCTTGCTAAATACAGTACAATAATCAATTCGGCCTATAAAATCAGTGTTTAATAGGTTTTTTTTATCTGTTTTAAAAAAGAAAATATTGAAATTCCTGGACTTTTCTAAGGTTTTCGTTGAGACATATATCAAATAAATATGGTTTTGACGAGAACTATATTTTATAACATGGTCGTGAGAAGTAAAACACTGTATGAAAAATGTAGTCCATATATTTATACAGATTTTTTTAAAATACTGATTAAAAAATTGATTTATCAAATTCAACTGAAATTGTTTCCTAAAAAATCGGACAAGCCTAAACGTTTTCAACTTCAACTATTGGGTTTAAAAAAATAGTCTATCATTGTATTGGATTCAGTGTAGTATTTTTGTTTTTCAATATAAATTAATTTTTCATTAACTGAAAAAATAATATTGAATAATATTTTGTGTTATTAATTTACAATACATTAGTCAGATAACGTACAGTGTTGTATGCACTCATTGAATTTAATATAGTACACGATAGTTTTAAATACGTGAAAAAATAATTTAAATGTGATTTAAAAATAACCTCCAAATAACCTCCTATAAAAATTTTTATTTCTAATCGACCCCAGCTACAGCAGTATTTTTCTTTTTGAAAATTTCAGAGTGATCCATTATTCTAGTAAATCTGAGGGAAAATGTTCGTTTGATATGAACTAAATGATTCTCCCAAAGTTTTGAGCGCTAAAGATGTTAATTTCAAAAATATAAATGTTTAAAAATTTATTTTATTTTATCTTACAATATCAGCAGGAATGATATTCGTATGTCTATAATACAAACAACAAATATCTAACAGAAGAATATATTTGATGAGAAGGGATATTTGTAGCATGGTTTGTGTTTTGTAGAAGAAGTAATAAAAAAGTTTTTAAAGTAAATTCCTACTGAGGAATCTGTTTTTCCTGTTTGTTTAATTTATTCGTTTCATTTATTTTTAACCTTACAGCACTATTTATATTTTGTGGTAACCATGGCAACAGTTTAAGGTTTAACAATGGAGGTTTCGACAACCAGATGGACAAAATCATTTATGTCTTTGAGATTTAATTTCTTGGTATTGGAAAGTTGGCACAGTGCATAAGTGCGCTATACTTTGAACTCGAAGATTCATAGTTCGAATCCCGATAGTCCCCCAAATGTTTATAATTTATTTATTGAATAAATATTTGATATACACTCTATTAACATCAATTGTCATCCAATAAAAGTTGAAAGAAATATATATGAACTTGATTAAGTGAATAAAAAAGTATTTTATTAACGATTGAAATTTGTAAAAGATATACCAGGAGAGTGTGAGCTAATTGCAGGAATTTTAAAAAAAACTGTTAATTTTGATGGATATAAATTAATAGTACTTCACTGATAATATGCAAACGGTTCTATTTGGCGAATATTAAGACTAGGCGGTGAGACTTCTGGTAAACTTGTACCCAGGCTGGGGTTAGAACCTATAAAATGTCAATATGAAACTGAACATTTCATTTATTTTTAAGTAAGAAACCGGTAGAGTACTTAGCTGTAATATTGTGTCTTGTTACATGGCTGCGAGTGTTTTATCAAAAACGTTACTGGTATCCCTTCAATTTACCAGGCTGAAAAAAACAACCTCTAGCGTGTGTGTTCTTACCGACTTACTTTTTATAACCTTTGCCGTTGTTTATTTCTCTTCCTCAATTGCTAAGTCAGTAAGAAAGTAATGGTTTATCCATTGACTACGAACCTAATTTCATAGACCTGTGCCTCAAGGAATAAACCTCTCAGAGGAACCAACCCCTGAATTTTTGATAAAACCAATTAGCCTCCGATAAGCCCTGTTCAAGCTCCTTTTCGGGTAGTGGAATCTTTGAGAGACACTTGTGATTTAAAGACTATACCTGGATACCTAGTGAACTTATCTTATCTAGAATGAAAACACAGCTAATTGGAAAATATACATTTTTATTTATTTGTTCCAAGGTTCAAATTAATTATTATTGTTTTTATTTAATTTCACAGGATTTTCTTGACTAATTATTTTTTCAAAATTTCATACAACTTGCCATTTAACTAAACATTATTATCTCCTTCTGTTTTTAAATTTTCTTATTATCATTAATTTTACATATAATTTAAATTATCAAAGTTACCATAATTAATTTTGTATATAATTTTGATTAGTAGAGTTAAGTTTAACATATTTTAAAATCTGATTCTTTTTCAAACACTTAATATTACTATGTAATGCCTTTAGGCTAGGCCTTGAACAATTAACTTCTTTGGAAGTTATTCATTAGAAATTCACTTAGAAAAAGCCATATAAGATATACATCTTTATACTTAATCCATACATTCCCACAGCGATGGGAATGGAAAGTCAATTTTGAATCTTTATTACTTAAATTTGGGTAACCTAAGAGAGTTGACTAATCAGTCCCTTAGGTTATTCCCATCTTATTTAATTTTGAAATTAAGTTAATATAATTTGAAGTAAAATGTTATTTAAAAAAGAATAATTAAATTGATTATATAACCTTGTACTGTAGAAATCTTTTTATCTTCATTAATGTTGTCATCTGTCGGTCCTGTTACAGCTTCAAGGGTCTTGGTAGGTAGGCGTCTCTCCATAATTTCGGTCAATCTTCTTATTTTCTTTAATTTTGCATTTTGGTGGTCGAAATTTTGTTCTGGGTATATATGAGCCCTTGCTCATATATATCTTCCTTCCCCTGATCACATCGTAGCACTTTTTACTCTGTTTTTAGCACATTTTTTCTTGTCTTGATCGCATGGTACAACAACACGTCTGCTCGCTTTGAGAGCCTAATGCATTCTGATTCTGGATAGCGTGCCTTTTGTGAGGCCCGTCTTCTCCAATTTCAAACTTCCCACGTCCCAGTATCCATTTTTCAACTTTTGACCAATCAGAAAGCCGTTGCCATGGCAATTGACTTTGTTTGTTCGGAAATTCTGAACTAAGATTAGTTTCCCTTTTTATAAAAGGCGTTTCTGTATTCTGATGTGTCCTTTGCATTTTTACCTTTTATTTAATAACATATTTGACTTTATTTCTTCTCATTTAATTTAATTAACTTTTTAACATTCTTAATCCAAAGTTCGACTGTAGCGCTTTCGTTTCGTAGTGACAAGATTTATAATCAATGCCCTAAGCGGATTTTTCCGAAATCAAATATGACTTCTTCTATTATAACCTAATTTCTTAGGCTATTACACTTTAACATTTAATCTTTACTTTTACATAAATACTATTTTCCCTAGCTAGGCCTAATTTACTTTCCTCACATCTTAATTTACATTCTTTATTCCTGATTATTTTTAAGTACAATTATTTTAATAGCCGGCATCTAGGCCTAGTTTGTTATACTACACAATTACCGTCTTTTTTTTGTTTACATAATTTAGGCTATCCACTTTGAAGTGATAATTTTTCTTATTGCTTATAATTTATGTTTTTTTTTAAGTCTAAAGTTATTTCTAATTTTCTTCATTTTACTATTATTTACCCTAGTTTTAATATTATTATTATTATAATGTTTTAAAATTTTTATATATAAATTTAGTCAATTATTTAACCCGGTTAGGTTTGATTCTGGTATTCTGTACAATTACCCAGATTCTTTGCATCGGACATTCTGGCCGCTGCAAAATTCCCCCCTTTTAAAATATATGAAAATTTTGGTTCTTCTCTCCCTTGAAACAGATAAACATAATTAATAACATATTTGTGAAAATTAACATTAACACTTATACTAGTTTATATTAAAATTTTCATATTCCTTTCATTAATCTAGTATTCCTATTCATCTTCATAACTTAATTAATTTTACTAAAGTTCACAATTTACTCTCCTGTTCCTTTCACTCATATATATCATTGTCACATTAGTCACTTCACATGCTATTTACTCATTTATTACTCCTGTCCTTAGTCACATTCTTTTTTATTTAATCTTATTTCAAGTTTATATTAACTATACAATATTGTATATTGTAATCCTTATTTTACACATTCATTGTTGTTTAACACAACCTTTACTTTAATAAATTCAATGAATCCCGTTCATTTAACATATGGCTTTTTCTTTCACATTTAATACTGATTTTATATTATTTGTCCTATGTATTTGGATTATGTTACTGCTTTAATCTACTACTTAGATTTATTTTACATTTTTATTTTTATTACTTAACCGTTACTCCCTATGTCACTGATGGATCATTTTTTATTTACCTTGCCTTATTATCCTTTATTCTTTAAATATTTTCTTATTATCTGTCCAGCTTTATCTTTCTTTTTCTTCTTTCTCCTTTTCCAATTTCTTAACTTTCCCTTATTCTCCTTAAATCTACCTTTTATTTTTCTGTTTTTGACTTGTAATGAAATGAAGGTTCTTCTCGTATTTGGATTGGCTCTCATTTTAATTGACTTTCGAACTCTTGAACTAGTAAATGGGTTTTTCTTTTTTCTTTCTTTAATTTCAATTTCTTTCCTTTGGGTTATCTCTCCAGAATCTAAAGTCTTAGTCATGGGCTTCCGAGCTACTTGTTGGTTATTCATTTTAACCTCGTTGTTCCCCCCTTTTAATTGTTTCGACGCGACGTTTATACTTTTATTTATATTTATTTTCTTATTTATTATTTTTCCACTCACATTATTTCCCCTTTTTGGCACTATTTCGGCCTTACCTTGTTTATATTTTGGTTTGCTCTTAATCTCAGCTGCAGCTCTTCTTTCCATGTCCTTTGTTTCTTTATCTCCTGTTTTGACTCCCTCAGGTCTTAAATTTATTTCCTTATTTATTATATTTTCATTTTTGTTTTTTAATTTTTTGTTTTTGTTTAATTTTTCCTCTGTTTCATTTTTTATTTTTCTTTGATATTCGTTCGTTATATTTAAGATTTCCCCTTTACTTGTTTCTTGTCCATTTCCTCCTTCATTCATTCGGCAGTGCCCCTGCTTCTCGCACTGTCGCATTAACCCCTCCTTTTTGCTTTGATGCCCTATTGTTGATGCATCTTCTTTTTCCTGGGTTATCTTGCATATTTTTCGGACTTCTTCATTTTCCTCTATCTTTTGTATTTTACTTTTAAAGTCCTGGTACACCATTTCCCCTTCTATTTCGAATGTCACAAAGCGTCTATCCATGTTTATCCGTGCCTTTAGGTCATACAGTGTGTTGCACCCCATAATCATCTCCGACCGAAGTTTGGAGACCACTATGAAGATGCAGTCCACTTTTATGCCTTTAATTGTTAAGGGAATTAAGCATTGCCGGGTAACCTTTATTTGTACAGTCTTAATGGCTGTTACAACTCCCACATTGTTGATGGGTAGTTCCAGGAACTTAAGCCCATGCCACTTGAGGTTGTTGTAAGCCTTTTCTTGAATGACTGACACGTCTGCACCCGTGTCAATCTCTACCTCTATAGAGTGCCCTTCTACCTCACAGTCAATTACAGGGCATGTTTCTTTCTTCTGGTTACCTTCGCCAATCTCCTTGTCCTCTTCTAACAATTCAGCACGAATATCAAGAGATAGTCCACCAACTCTACGCTCTTGATTTTGGTGTACTTCATTGTTATTTTCCTGTTGTATTGTTTTTTTATTTTTGTTCTTTAGGTCTTCCGCCTTTCCTTTATTTACTGTTCCCTGTTTCTCCGGGTAATATTTCCTATATTTTGTTTGTTGTTGGATCTCTAATGGTTGTCTCCTCTTTTCCTTCCTACCATTAGGGATCCTCTCATTTAGTTTTTTGATTGACCACTTGGCCCTGGATTTTGTGGTCTCTTTTCTTTTGTCTGTGGGCCTACTTCCGTTTGGTTTTGTGGCCTGTACTCTGGCCTTTGTTGTTGCCACTGATTTTGCGGCCTATTTCTTGGTCCCTCTCTTTGGTAGGGCCCCTGTCTCCAGTTTCCTCTCCCTTCTACCGGGTAAGGCTCCTGCCTCCAATTTCCCTTGTATCCGGGGTTTCTCGTTTGGTGTGTAAACCCTCTCCTTTCAGGTTCCCGTTCCTCAGTACTAGGCTGAGTCCGGTTCCTGGTAGCCTCCTGCTCCATGTTCCTTCGGATGTATTTTACCGCCTCCTCTATGTCGGTAGCCGCCATCCCGGAACATCCTATATACATTCTGTTCCCATAATGCTTCATAATCTTCATAATTAACTCCGCCTGATTGTATGGCGGGGTTAGGTGTCTCGCCGTGTTCACCATTTTTAAGAAATAATTTACCATGTTGTTTGTGCCTCGATGGTATTCATATTTTCCATTTTCGATTCTTCCTCGAATTCTCTCTTGTGCATGAGATCCCCAAAAGTGGCTAAAGAATCTCTCCTTAACTTCATCATAATTTTCCTCCTCCATATTCATGGCCAACCACCATTCTTGTGCTGGTCCTTTAAGATGTCTCTCCATTATTTTCCTTTTTTGTCCTTCCTCCATGTCAGGATCAATTTCGGACATTATACCTTCTAGGTGTTTAATGAAATCAATAGGGTCTTCATCTTCCCTACCGTAGAATTCCTTCTTGCTTTTGTCTCCATTATCACCCATCTCAAACATCCTTGATTTAAACAAGGTAGCTATATTTATCCCTTCTCCCATATTCTTTATCTTATTCTCAACTACTTGTACCCTTCTTTCTACTTTTTTGACTTCTCCCTTAACTGTTTCTACAGTCTGTTTATTTTCACTGACTGTTACCTCTAAGTTATACATCTTTTCTATAGTTTCTTGGATTTTATTTCCCATTTCCTCATTCTTTCTTGTAATTCCTTCATTTATTTCCTCTATCCTCTTATTCATGATTTCCCAAAGATTCTTAATTTCTTGTTTATCCTCCTCTCTTTCTTTCTTTCTTTCTACTTTTTCCTCCTCTCTTTCTTTCTTTCTTTGTTCCTCTATCATTTTTACTAATTCTTCTTGTTCCTTTACTCTCCCTTGTTTCTGTTCCTCCATCTCTTTTAATCTTTCCTGTTTTTGTTCCTCTATCTTTTTTACTAATTCTTCTTGTTCCTTTATTCTCCCTTGTTTCTGTTCTTCCATCTCTTTTAATCTTTCCTGTTTTTGTTCCTCCATCATTTTTTTAAAAAACTCCATCATTTCAGATGGTTCTGTGTCTTTTCTCTGTCTTGTCGCCATCTTAAAGTCTCGTATTTAACTATCCTTTTATTCTCTTACTAACTTCTCCTACTTCTATATTTTTACTATATACTGAGTATTTAATTAAATATTCATTTAGAATTGTGCTCGATGTGATCCGGTTCAGTGTTCCCTTGACCTTGTCTATCTAACGCCTATGTATTCTATTTACTTTCATTAATAACTAACATTATTATTTATATTATGCCCTACCGACGCCTACTGAATTTTATTTTACTTAATTATTTCCTTTTAATTATTATTATTTATTCTAAGTTCTTTTTAATTTCATTTTTATTATAATTAACTCTTATTTAATTTAAAGAACTTCTTTGGTTTTCATTTTATGATTCCTATTATTTTTTACAATTTTAATTGAATTCTATTTAATTAATTTTGTTTCACTAGGCTCCTTAGTCGATTTAAATCTGTCTCTATTTGATGTTGACCCGATGTTACAATGTAAGCATCGAGCCTCAAACGTTGGGCGCCATACTTTTCTTACCGACTTACTTTTTATAACCTTTGCCGTTGTTTATTTCTCTTCCTCAATTGCTAAGTCAGTAAGAAAGTAATGGTTTATCCATTGACTACGAACCTAATTTCATAGACCTGTGCCTCAAGGAATAAACCTCTCAGAGGAACCAACCCCTGAATTTTTGATAAAACCAATTAGCCTCCGATAAGCCCTGTTCAAGCTCCTTTTCGGGTAGTGGAATCTTTGAGAGACACTTGTGATTTAAAGACTATACCTGGATACCTAGTGAACTTATCTTATCTAGAATGAAAACACAGCTAATTGGAAAATATACATTTTTATTTATTTGTTCCAAGGTTCAAATTAATTATTATTGTTTTTATTTAATTTCACAGGATTTTCTTGACTAATTATTTTTTCAAAATTTCATACAACTTGCCATTTAACTAAACATTATTATCTCCTTCTGTTTTTAAATTTTCTTATTATCATTAATTTTACATATAATTTAAATTATCAAAGTTACCATAATTAATTTTGTATATAATTTTGATTAGTAGAGTTAAGTTTAACATATTTTAAAATCTGATTCTTTTTCAAACACTTAATATTACTATGTAATGCCTTTAGGCTAGGCCTTGAACAATTAACTTCTTTGGAAGTTATTCATTAGAAATTCACTTAGAAAAAGCCATATAAGA
>JBAIZL010000005.1:18234583-18239583 GCA_036971475.1 Prosapia bicincta
GTAAATAAATACTATTAATTTTACACATCTAATAGTGGCCTTGTTTTTGGCAAATATCTTTAGGACGGCTAGTAATAAATAATAAGGCCATATGAGTAGTACAGCATACCGCCGAATAACGTGTTTTTCACTATAGGAATATTAATACAGTTATTAAAAAATTGTTGTTGTTTGCATATAAGACGTAAATAACTCGATAGTGAACATCTATTTAGATATTTTATAGAATAATGAGATTTTAGGAAAAATGAAGAGCCTATGTTTTAAAATACATACGAATAGTATTCCTTTTAAAATAACATAAACCTGAAAATACAATAAAAACTTTTATCGGAATAGTTACAGCGAATTTAAATAGAAATCAATAATTCTCAATAGCAAATATCTTAAACATTTTGTGTGCTGCACTGGAATACTTATATTTCATTGTTTTGTTTATTACACAATTTAAAGTTTAATTCCTACACTTAATTTAATTAAATATTCAAAAATTATTCCTCGTAATAAAATTTAAAATATAAAGGTTTTTAGAAAGTGAAAATATTTAAAAATGTATTTTTAATTAGATAATTATTATAAAGAAGTAATATAATTTTTTTTAAAGTCAATTCCCATTAGTTTTTTTAACTTTATAATTACACGTAATATGAATATGTCAATACATATGTTAGAATAACAATATTAAGTGGAAAAATAGAAAACGAATTTCTTTGCAATTTTCCATTTTCCTTTCTATGCATAGTGTTGTACTATTATTTTTGTTTGTTACTATTTAACTTATATGCTTTTTTTGTCGCTAGCATTGTGTTGTAGTTTCTTTTTGCATTATCCGTTTGTGATGCAAGGTTCGATACCTCTAATCCAGTTTGTTTGTTTATTTTATTCTTTTAATTTATTCCTAATCCTAGAGCATTATGTATGGTATTGTTTAGTAACCATGACAACAATTTAAGGTTGTACAAAGGAGGTTTCGACGACAACCAGTTGAGGGAAAAAGAAATTTCATATAGATCTGTCAGAAATACATTTCTAGTTATGGGAAAATTGGATCAAGTACTAAAAGCTATAGACTTAGATCACGAAGTACCCAATTCGAATCCGACCTAAACCCCCAAATTTTAATAAATTAATTATTGAATAAATATTTGGAAAATCTGTGTTAACATAAATTGTCATCCACTATAGGTTCAAAAAATGTATTTGAACTTGATTGGATGAATAAAAACGTACTTTATTACCGATTACAAATTTGTACAAGATATATATATACATATCAGGAGAGTGTGTGCTAATAGAAGGAATTTAAAAATTGTTTGAACTCTTGCCTGACCTCAAGTTAATGACGGAGTTATACGGCTTTCTATACATACTGTAATTGTAATTATTATAAAACGTATCATTTGATTCCATATAGTTTACAATATTTCCATTATTCAAGTGCTCGTTAATAATGAGCTTATGCCATACGAGCACTGTTTAATTATCCCTGTGTAGTAACCACGTGCTCGAGTTGAAATGATAAACTTTGTTTAATTTTTTAAAGTGATTCATTGAGGTAAATTATTTTTTGTAGAATCACTAGATATATATTATCCTGATGTTTGATGTCTATATACATAATTATATGCCGTGGTTAAAAGTGTTTATGCAATTCTATCGCACCTACCATCTACAGTAAAATAAACAGTACGTTTGCCGACCTTGCCAGCAAGGAGTTACAACGCACATAGAATGGAGCTTGACAGGATCTGTATATACAGTCGTTGCGTAACAGATTTTTTCTCTGTGGTATTGTCTGACGCTGAAACATTTGCCTCTTGGAGGTGAACAATAGAGGGATTTTACTGAATTTGACGATGCCATTAGCCAATCAATAAGTACCTCGTACATATTTTCGGCTCTCGCTCTTACACTGTCGTTTCCATTGGAAACGGTTAGTGACGTCATCATCTTCTTATCACAATATCCAGAGCTACAAAAGATAACTTGGTCTCTTTGACACTAATCTTTTTCTTTTCTCTTACCTTGTACCTTTTTTCGAGTGATGTGGTAAATTAACTTTAAACAATTAATAACATGACATACTACGGGATTATTTTAAAAACCATTCAATCATAATTAAAAATGTACAAGTTTTACACCTGGTATATTTACAATCAATCTTTAAACAGCTTTTCCACTTACCGACCTTTATTATATCAAATGGATTGTTGTATTTGAATTTAGAGAAAACCGAAAAAATCTTAGACTTACTTGTTATAATTTATAGGTTTTTGTAATATGCATTTTTGATATACACGGTGTGAAAACATTTATTGTTTAACATTGTGACGAAGGGTTCGATTCCTACTATTAGTTCACGTTCTCTCTCTCTCTCTCTCTCTCTCTCTATATATATATATATATATATATATATATATATATATATATATATATATATATATATATACACACTGTATTTATCAAATTTTCAATCGCTAATACAATACTTTTTATTCTTACACTCAAATTCAAATACATTTTTTTTTAACTTGTAGTGAAGGACACTTGATATTAACATAGTTTTAGGGCCTATTATTTTAGTGTTCATACTAGAATATTACCATTTAACTGTCAACATTACTTGAACGGAGTATGGGACCTTAGATAGTTAGCCATTTCATAGTACAACTTTTATTTCTGTATAAATATACTCTTTGTATACAAATATGTGTGACGTCTTTGTATAACAAAACCCAATGTTATTCCCTCTTGTATATTTAAACAACGGCAGATTCTTGTCTCCCATTTAAGCGACGCTGTTACCTTCTTTATATTTAAACAGAACATGTTTGCGAGGTGACAGAATATTTGCTTCTTCCTCTCGTACATGTTTGTTGTTCCGGCGAAAGCCTGAAGCCACTTCTACACGCAATAAAAACTTCTGCAAACTGAATATATATCACCGTCTATGCTTTGTGGTTCTTGTGAACGTTCTCCGAACTTTATAGTTGTTGCAATTTTAACTGGAAATATTTATAAATATTGTACTGCAATTGAAAATACATAGATGGGGTTTTCCACCACTTTTCTATTGTTTTTTTTCCATTTTATTCTTTTATTATTATTATTATTTTTAATGTTCGTTAGTAAAAGCGATAAAACTGAGTAACGCTATAATTTCAACAGACATAAAAACCATATGCGATCAAATTTTTGACAATACAACCAAATAGTGGCCTAGAGGGTAGAGCGGTTGGCTACAAAACAAAGATCCTGACTTCGATCCTCCTTAGTACCACAGAATTTTTGAGCGCTTTTTCAGCCGCCAGTACGTCTATAAAAATGTGTTGCTAGTTATAAAAATCTATTTACATATGTTTTTCTGCCCCCAGTGTGTCTGTGAAAATGAGTGCCTATGGATATACCTAGGGTTGGCTTTTGAAGCGGCAGTGTTGGTTAAATGGTCTTCCTTGAGTACAATAGGCTACCATCTAAGACAACCATACCCTATTTTTCACAAGCCAATTTAATGGTCACATTATTATAAAATCAACCCGTCAGTAATTCGGGATATAGAAAATTAGAAACACTCAGCACGTCTCTTCAATAATCAGTAGAGACGATACAGTATGAGGTCGCACGCAGTAGCTCCAGTCCAGTCAGTCAGCATTACTGGAGACGACAGCGACTTTAAAGTTGGGTTGATTATAGAAGTGAACGTAAGGGTAGTGTAATGGGAGCAACTAGGAGTATCCTACCCCTATACGCCAAGTAGCGTACAGTGGGGCTTATAACAGCGGAATTAATGAGATGTATACCCTAAGTGAGCAAGTGTGCACCGGTAGCGGAAGTGTACTAATAAACACTAAAGTTGTTCATACTAACATGTTTCTTAAATAATTTCAGTTAAATACATACATTTTTTTTAAAAGAAAAACGTTTTTAAATAAAGTTTACAAATACATATTTGAAACCCCTTTACAAATGCGCTGTTTTTGAGTAAATAATTTTCCTAACTTGAGCCAAAAACCCTTACTTTACTAGCTTTGTGTTCCGATGTTCATTTACCCCATACTGGGGACTTCTAACTGTAGAAATACTTTAGATTCTTGTAACGAACTAGTAATATGCTGGTAATAATAAACCGTGTATCAGCCGCAGAGTTTAGTGAATACACAATACACACGGAACTTATAAGGCATACCTAGTTACAATTTGTAATCACAAATATGGGCTTAATTTTTAATCTACAAGTTGAAGATTCATTAAAGATGACTCGTTCCCGTTGAAACACGTTTGATAATAAAATTCACCCTGTAGCGGGTAGGCACTTCTCTTCACTCCACTTGATGGCATTCCACTTCAGATAGGCGACTCTCCTTACATCGAGCCATAATTTTCCCTTATTCGCAGTAAAAGGAAATTATTAAATCGTTCCCTTCCCTCAGTCCTGCCATATTCCACCTACCCTTATTGATAATTTCTTTTTATAAAGGGGTTTATTGCTTGAAACAACTGTTTAATGACTCCTTAGAGAGTAGTCTACTCAAGATGAGATCCTTCACACGTGATGCCAAAATATTATTTTATATTCTGTACCAGAAGGCTTTTTGTGGTATCTATGTCATAATTATCTGTATTATACAAAATATAAATAAATAAAATTTTGATATTTGTTTAACGGTTATAATATTAGTCTTTTAATGTATACAAATGCATTTATAAATGTCACGCCCCAACATAGGTTATATTCTTACAATCTTTATTATCGACCAATAAAGTTGACTGCTGTTTGCATGCATTGTTTAAATGTGAGAAAATAAGTTGGAGTCATTTAGTGGTGTTAATTAATTCGCAGAAGCGTACGGCGCGCACTATAGGCAACATGTCTTAATACGTTAGGTCTGGCAGGGCGCGTGGCGGTCGCGGGGTTTATTAACATTTAGTGGCGTGTGTCAGGGCTATAAATAATATCGGTTAACCTCAGAGTCCGTGATGGATTGTTGCCCCACCCTCCC
>JBAIZL010000005.1:18247083-18257083 GCA_036971475.1 Prosapia bicincta
TATTCACTTATCACTTTCACTATATGTACTTAAACAAGAATCTTACTTGGTATTTATGCGAGTTAACTTTCAAAGATTGGTCGTATCTCCATCATCAAACATCACTGGCCGGGGGTTGTATTAGACAACCAGTGATGCCCGATTATGGAGATACAACCAGTCTTTGAAAGTTAACTCGCATAAATACCAAGTGAGATTCTTGTTTAAGTACAAATAGTGAAAGTGATATATATATATATATATATATATATATATATATATATATATCTTGTACAAATTTGCAATTGTAAATAAAATACGTTTCCATTCATCCAATCAAGTTAAAATACTATTTTTAAGCTAGTGGGTGGCAATTGGTGTTAATACAACTTTTTAAAATATTCATTATTCAATTTAAATTTAAAAACTAAATTTGGCGGTCAGATTTGGACTATGGAACCAAATGTTTGAAATCCAGCTCTTTGGCACTGAGCCAACATTCCCATAGTTATAAATCAATTACTTAAAGATGTATATGAAATTATAAGAGAAAGGTTCCTTGCAAAAGTGAAGCATTACAAGAGGTGGATAGAATGAGGAGTTATAGACCATTGTCAGCTTCATAAATTAAAAATGAAAAAAGAAAGCGCATAAATAGTAACAAACAAAAATAAAAGCAACGCCATAAAGTGTAACTTATAGAGAGGAGAATGGAGAATTGCAAGGGAATTCGCTTACTATTTTGCCACTTAATATTGTGATTTTGTTATATGTTTATACGTGTTTATATTAGTTGTAATTATTAAATTAAAATTACTAAAATAAAATTTTTCTTTGTTGACCTCAGTAGGAAATGACTTTAAAAATATATTGTTTTCTATCCTACTTGTTAATACTATCTATCGAAATTAAAAAGCTCGTTTAAGAAAGCCTCACTTAAATCGCTCTCTTCATATGGATTACGACCGTTAGTGTAATAAAAGTGCGCCGACTAGACGCGCGTAAAGGTCCCGGATGTGTTATATATACACAAATAGGAATACAAAGAGCCGAGGAACACAAAAAGAAGACCAACTCAACATTTTACAATCACTTACAAGAAACAGGACACAAATACACAGACATTTATCATAATTTAAAAATCCTATACATCAACAAAAAAGGACCACATCTCAACACACTAGAACAATATGAAATTTACAGACACACAAAAACACAAAGTACAAACATATTAAACGAACAAACACAATACAAATCACACATACTCTTTGATACTAACGAAAACCTACCTTTAAAACCGTCACCGCTTGACCCAACATCTCCAAGCAGAAGACACTGATGAAGATCGGCACATAGCGATCGAAAACGCTCTCTCTCAGTAAGTTTGACAAATTTACTAAATTTAAAGTTCGGATAGTCATAAACTATTGTTTAAGTGATTAATAAGATTTACCTAACACAATGGACTACAAAATTCAAGAAAAAATAGGAAGTTGTGGGACTGAACGACAGAAATGACTATTTCTTACGTTCGTGACGGTGCTAGGCAATTACCAGCAGTGTATAATTTCGCTTGGTGAGGTTGGCAATGGTTTATCTCAGTAAGTTTTAAAAAGTTTACTTTAAATACAGTCTAAGTTTATGCAAGTCATAAAATTTCGTTGACGTTTTAGACAACAAAACGTACCGTAAAAAATAATGTCAGGAGGTTTTCCTTATAGAAGTGAATACTTCGTTTGAATAATTTACTGAAAGGGTTTAATACAATCTAGTTAATGTTGTTAAATAATGAAAGAATTTAGTAATTAGAAAAAATTAGAAGGTCGACAAATTTATCCAATAAATATTTTATTTAAAGAATTTAATTTGTTTTTAAAAAGTGTGAGACGAGCCTAAGAAAGTTAACATTTTCAAAATTGGAATAACAATATACAACACACTAACATTAAATTGCTTCATTATATTAAAATTTATCGAAATATAAATACACTATTATATCTAATAAGTGATAAACAACATCGTTTACTTATTAAAATGCTATTGAATAACTTTTTAACTTCATAATATACAATAAGGTAACATAACCTAAATGTTGAAACAGCTGTTCTGCAACATAACCTATTAAATAAAATCAGCTGTTGTATGTTATTTAATTGAAGGTATAATCCGAAGAGAGTTCCGTGACAAGTTTCGTGATGAAATAGATCGTGACGTATGAGATGACTTTTCAATAACATTTTATAAATAATATAAAAAAACAAAGCCTTCTTTAAGAAATATACGAATATTTAAAAATAACATTTTGACTTAATAATGTACAATAGACAAAGTAACATAATCTACGCTTTAAATCACTCGTTCTACAACATAAACTTCAAATAAAGTCAACTGTTGTATGAAATAATATGTTATCTGTTAATTTTCTTTTAATATTGTATAAAAATCGGTGTGTCAGATTGTCTCATGAGTGTGTTGGTAAGCCTAATACATTTCTCCGTGCAAGAAGTACAGTCAGGTGATACTTTTCTCCGTGTAAGAAGTACAGTCAGGTGATAATTTTCTCCGTGTAAGACGTACAGTCAGGTGATACATTTCTCCGTGCAAGACGTACAGTCAGGTGATACATTTCTCCGTGCAAGACGTACAGTCAGGTGATACATTTCTCCGTGCAAGACGTACAGTCAGGTAATACATTTCTCCGTGCAAGACGTACAGTCAGGTGATACATTTCTCCGTGCAAGACGTACAGTCAGGTGATACATTTCTCTGTGCAAGACGTACAGTCAGGTGATACATTTCTCCGTGCAAGACGTACAGTCAGGTGATACATTTCTCCGTGCAAGACGTACAGTCAGGTGATACATTTCTCCGTGCAAGACGTACAGTCAGGTGATACATTTCTCCGTGCAAGACGTACAGTCAGGTGATACATTTCTCCGTGCAAGACGTACAGTCAGGTGATACATTTCTCCGTGCAAGACGTACAGTCAGGTGATACATTTCTCCGTGCAAGACGTACAGTCAGGTGATACATTTCTCCGTGCAAGACGTACAGTCAGGTGATACATTTCTCCGTACAAGACGTACAGTCAGGTGATACATTTCTCCGTGCAAGACGTACAGTCAGGTGATACATTTCTCCGTGCAAGACGTACAGTTAGGTGATACATTTCTCCGTGCAAGACGTACAGTCAGGTGATACATTTCTCCGTGCAAGACGTACAGTCAGGTGATACATTTCTCCGTGCAAGACGTACAGTCAGGTGATACATTTCTCCGTGCAAGACGTACAGTCAGGTGATACATTTCTCCGTGCAAGACGTACAGTCAGGTGATACATTTCTCCGTGCAAGACGTACAGTCAGGTGATACATTTCTCCGTGCAAGACGTACAGTCAGGTGATACATTTCTCCGTGCAAGACGTACAGTCAGGTGATACATTTCTCCGTGCAAGACGTACAGTCAGGTGATACTTTTCTCCGTGCAAGACGTACAGTCAGGTGATACATTTCTCCGTGCAAGACGTACAGTCAGGTGATACTTTTCTCCGTGCAAGACGTACAGTCAGGTGATACATTTCTCCGTGCAAGACGTACAGTCAGGTGATACATTTCTCCGTGCAAGACGTACAGTCAGGTGATACATTTCTCTGTGCAAGACGTACAGTCAGGTGATACATTTCTCCGTGCAAGACGTACAGTCAGGTGATACATTTCTCCGTGCAAAACGTACAGTCAGGTGATACATTTCTCCGTGCAAGACGTACAGTCAGGTGATACATTTCTCCGTGCAAGACGTACAGTCAGGTGATACATTTCTCCGTGCAAGACGTACAGTCAGGTGATACATTTCTCCGTGCAAGACGTACAGTCAGGTGATACATTTCTCCGTGCAAGACGTACAGTCAGGTGATACATTTCTCCGTGCAAGACGTACAGTCAGGTGATACATTTCTCCGTGCAAGACGTACAGTCAGGTGATACATTTCTCCGTGCAAGACGTACAGTCAGGTGATACATTTCTCCGTGCAAGACGTACAGTCAGGTGATACATTTCTCCGTGCAAGACGTACAGTCAGGTGATACATTTCTCCGTGCAAGACGTACAGTCAGGTGATACATTTCTCCGTGCAAGACGTACAGTCAGGTGATACATTTCTCCGTGCAAGACGTACAGTCAGGTGATACATTTCTCCGTGCAAGACGTACAGTCAGGTGATACATTTCTCCGTGCAAGACGTACAGTCAGGTGATACATTTCTCCGTGCAAGACGTACAGTCAGGTGATACTTTTCTCCGTGCAAGACGTACAGTCAGGTGATACATTTCTCCGTGCAAGACGTACAGTCAGGTGATTCTTTTCTCCGTGCAAGACGTACAGTCAGGTGATACATTTCTCCGTGCAAGACGTACAGTCAGGTGATACATTTCTCCGTGCAAGACGTACAGTCAGGTGATACATTTCTCCGTGCAAGACGTACAGTCAGGTGATACATTTCTCCGTGCAAGACGTACAGTCAGGTGATACATTTCTCCGTGCAAGACGTACAGTCAGGTGATACTTTTCTCCGTGCAAGACGTACAGTCAGGTGATACATTTCTCCGTGCAAGACGTACAGTCAGGTGATACATTTTTCTGCGCAAGACGTACAGTTAGGTGATACATTTCTCCGTGCAAGACGTACAGTTAGGTGATACATTTCTCCGTGCAAGACGTACAGTCAGGTGATACATTTCTCCGTGCAAGACGTACAGTCAGGTGATACATTTCTCCGTGCAAGACGTACAGTCAGGTGATACATTTCTCCGTGCAAGACGTACAGTCAGGTGATACATTTCTCCGTGCAAGACGTACAGTCAGGTGATACATTTCTCCGTGCAAGACGTACAGTCAGGTGATACATTTCTCCGTGCAAGACGTACAGTCAGGTGATACTTTTCTCCCTGCAAGTCGTACAGTCAGGTTTGCCTTAAGATATACTCACATCAAGCAAGTCTTTAAACTCAATGCGAGAAATATTTATATTACTTTCGCAAAATCGATATTACAAAGTCGGCTCTATTCATATTGATTATGACCGTTAGTATATTAAATAAAATTGAGCTGACTTCGCGCAGTAATGGTGGCATAAGATAAGAAACATGGAATTCATATCGATATACTCCCACATCAGTATATCTTTAGTGCAACCAGTAGCAGGTACGGCTTTAACAATAATCGCCGCGATTATCACATTGACTCCGTTAACAGCTGATTTTACAGCACTATTATAAAGTGCTTGACAAATACTAGACCCGAATATCTCATTGATAGCAAAGTATTTAATAAACGGAACAGAATGTTTGATAAATCCACTTGGTATTGAGCGTGCAGACGGGATGGGTCGGTGCAAGATATTGGGATGGGGTGGAACAGCTTGCCGACGGCGCTGTGGAAATTGCACAGGAAGCATCCCGCCCCACCCCTCGTGGATATTGGGGTCCTAGTGTCAACATGTTAGGCCTCCAGGCTAGAAATTCTTTCCAAAATCAATCGAATCGCGAACAATTTTTCTCGTCTTTTTACTTCAAGCAGTGACGGAAAGTCTAAGAAAACAATGGGTTCGCTTTATTCTAGCAAAAAAGATAGAACTTATTCAATACAATAAGGGAGAATACATCTAACAATATTTTCAACGCCACAAACAAACAAAGATAAACCATGTTTACATTTAGTTGTTAGCAGTTAATCCTGTACTTTTACCGATGATTAACAGCGAAACGTTTAAAACCATTCAAACTATTACAGTGAATGTATTTTTAACTCACTAATTCAATATAAAGTGCAATTGCCAACAATTAGATATTTATTGGAAATACTGTAGTACCTATAACTATTACAGTTACGTAGTAGTTAAAATAGTAAAATAATTATGAACGTTGATTTATTTAATTCAATATACGTACGATGATAATTGATTTTTTTAATTTAATATAAAATGAATATATTAATTATTGAATTGATATAATAATATACAAATATTATTGTTTTATACGAATATAATAAAAATATGTTTTATAATAATATACATACACACACACACACACACACACATATATATATATATATATATATATATATATATATATATATTCTTGATATTTTACGTTATCCATTGTTTTTCCGTTGCACTGACTTTATGAAGTTAATATATTACTATGTAAGTAATTTTATCCACCATTAAGTGCAATGATTTTACCTTGTGTGATGAGGCGCCTTTCGGTCACTTAACCATTGTCGAATCACTGATTAAAGGAGAAAAAGTAATAAGTGATTCGACAATGGTCAATTGACCGAAAGGTGCCTCATCACACAAGGTGAAATCATTGCACTTAATGGTGGATAAAATTACTTACAATAGTAATATATTAACTTCATATATATATATATATATATATATATATATATATATATATATATATATTATATTTATATATGTATATCTAATTAATAAATTACTAATAATAATAACATTAAATATTCATACTGTAAATATTATATTTTTATTTTACATTGAGAGTATATTGTCAAAAATTTAAATATTATAATTTTTTTCATATTGTAAAAAATTACTACTATAATTTAATAATTATTTTTTTAAATTATAATCTATTATTACAGTATATAAAAATATAATAATTGATATAATCGTGTATAATTGTTACGCTTTTCATTGATAATTAATATATTGTTACTATTATTGATTAAAATAATATCTTTAGAAAATAAGTAACCTGTTGATTATCTATATAACAACCTGTATTAACGTAAAACGAAAGTTGTTGCTTCTCGATCTGTCTAAACTTAAAACTTTATTATTTTATTTCCTAACTTGGTGAATGACAGCCACTCAGTATGACGACAATAAGGGGCAAGCATCGTCGGAAACGTTTTATCTCAGGGGTGGTAGGCCTTCTAGGTTAGCATCTACTATAGCATACAAAACATTGGAAACCCTCAGTATCAGTCCTAGCTCTTTTGGCTAAATGGGCGCCAGTAATGGTAGACGTGAAGGTGTTACTCCACTCATGTACAGAAGCGCGTTCTTTTATAGATAAATAGGTGTCAGACGTTTCAGCTTGTAGGTTCTAACCCTTTCCATTAAGCCGCTGGATATTAGGTTAAGAGTGTTCGCCCTCTCAGGCTATAGCTGTTACCTGTAAATGGTTACACACAGCTCTTAGATAGGTAGGTGTTAAAGCTATCAAGTAAGTAGCTGCTAACCCTCTAAAGTAAGTAGCTGCTAACCCTCTAAAGTAAATAGATGCTAACCCTCTAAAGCAAGAATGTGCTAGTCCTCTGAAGTAAATAGGCACTAGCCCTCTGAAGTAAATAGGCGCTAACCCTCTGACGTAAACAGGTGCTAACCCTCTGAAGTGAGTAGGTGCTAACCCTCTGAAATAAGAAGGTGCTAGTCCTCTGAAGTAAATAGGTGCTAACCATCTGAAGTAAATGGGTGCTAACCCTGTGAAGTAAATAGGTGTTAACCCTCTGAAGTAAATAGGTGCTAACCCTCTGAAGTAAATAGAGGCTAACCCTCTGAAGTAAATAGGTGTTAACGCTCTGAAGTAAACAGGTGCTAACCCTCTAAAGTAAGAAGGTGCTGGCTCTCTGAAGTAAACAGGTGCTAACCCTCTAAAGTAAGTAGGTGCTAACCCTCTGAAGTAAGTAGGTTCTAACCCTCTGAAGTAAGAAGTTGTTAGCCTTCTGAAGTAACAAGGTGCTAGCCTACTGAGATACATGTGCGTAACAACCTTCTCAGTCAAGTAGGTGCTAGCAATCTCAAATAAGTAGGTTTAAGCCTCTTAAGTAAGTAGGTGCTAGCCCACTGAGATACATGTGCGTAATAATCTTCTCAGTCAAGTAAGTGCTAGCAATCTCAGATAAGTAGGTTTAAGCCTCTCAAGTAAGTAGGTGCTAATCCTCTGAAATAAGAAGGTGCTAGCCCACTGAGATACATGTGCGTAATAACCTTCTCAGTCACGTAGGTGCTGGCAATTTCAGATAAGTAGGTTTTAGCCGCTCAAGTAAGTAGGTGCTAATCCTCTGAAGTAAGAAAGGGCTAGCCCACTGAGATACATGTGCGTAACAGTCTTCTCATTCAAGTAGGTGCTAGCAATCTCAGGTAAGTAGGTGCTAATCCTATGAAGTAAGTAGGTGCTAGCCCACTGAGATACATGTGCGTAACAACCTTCTCAGTCAAGTAGGTGCTAGCAATCTCAGATAAGTAGGTTTAAGCTTTTCAAGTAAGTAGGTGCTAATCCTCTGAAGTAAGAAGGTCCTAGCCCACTGAGATACATGTGCGTAACAACCTTCTCAGTCAAGTAGGTGCTAGTAATCGCCAGGTAAGTAGGTTTAAGCCTCTCAAGTAAGTAGGTGCTAATCCTCTGAAATAAGAAGGTGCTAACCCACTGAGATACATGTGCGTAACAACCTTCTCAGTGAAGTAGGTGCTAGCAATCTCAGGTAAGTAGGTTTAAGCCTCTCAAGTAAGTAGGTGCTAATCCTCTGAAGTAAGAAGGTGCTAGCCCACTGAGATACATGTGCGTAACAACCTTCTCAGTCAAGTAGGTGCTAGCAATCTCAGGTAAGTAGGTTTAAGCCTATCACGTAAGTAGGAAGCCGCTTAGCTATTAAGTCTTTAATAGCGTTTTAGGCGTCCTGAAAGAAAACAAAACTCATTCGCCTTTTAGTAATAAAGTCACCAAGATCCGTTAATCGATTGTTTTTTTATTCATGGTTTTGATTCGCGTATCATAGATATTCAGTAAAACCATAATGATATGGAACGGTTCATTGTTTCTTCGATTTCTTAAATCGCTTTGCGTCATATAACTTAAAAACAATATCTCTTAAATTTTAAACCTCCTTGTTTTAAATTTGATTACCTCCATAACTCCTGTTCTTCCTGGTGTTGTAAATCTTGCTCTCGACGAGTCCCGGACGATGTACATCAGAGCGTTCTCAGATGGAAGTCCTCCTAATCTGGTCAGCAGAAGGAAATTTGTCAACGCTGAGAATGCTCGCATAGACATTACAAGTGGAGCGGCTCCAAGTATGTATATTCTTTTAGATGATTTGAAACATATTTAGCCTGTTTTGGGATGTATGTACCGCTCTAATAATTAACCAAAAACATATTTTGTTCAATGAGTCCTTAAATTAAATAATTACTGGCTGTATATGTCATAATTACGGATTAAGAGGATTTTTTCTCCTAAGTGTATATTTCTTGTAAATGAACATATATACAAAAGACGTTTTTATACTTGGCGTCATTTCCCTTCACTTAACCACGGACCTCGACCTTCTCTTCGCTCAACCGTTGATATCTCACCTCTATTACTCATCTCATCATCTTGCCATTTTCTTTCATCTCACATTTCGCACCACTTAAATGTCACCCTTGCTTCAATCAATTACTGATCTTCCCCTGCCTTACACTCAGTCTTTTGACCTCACATTACTCTTTTCTCAATCGTTGATATCTAACTTCTCTTCAAATCATTTTGACTTTCCCTTCGTTACAACTTTGATCTCACACTGCCCATCACTCAACTGTTGATCGCATCTTTCTCTTCACTCAATTGTTGACCTTGAAGTACCCTTCAGTCAGCTGTTGATCTCATCCTTATCTTCAATTATTCGTTGTCGTTGACCTTGAACTAACCTTTGCCTAACTGTTGATCTCATCCTTCTCTTTAGTCAATCGCTGATCTTGAACTACCCTTCACTCAACTGTTGATCTCACCCTTCTCTTCACTCAGTCGTTGGCCTTGAACTACTCTTCACTCGACTGTTGATCTCACCTTTCTCTTCACTCAATCGTTGGCCTTGAACTATCCTTCAGTCAACTGTTGACCTCATCCTTCTCTTCTATCAATCGTTGATCTTGAACTACCCTTCACCCAACTGTTGATCTCATCCTTCTCTTCAGTCAATCGTTGGCCTTGAACTACCCTTCACTCGACTGTTGATCTC
>JBAIZL010000005.1:18262083-18272083 GCA_036971475.1 Prosapia bicincta
AAGAACATATATTTACAATTGTTTACGGAAATGGTATGAAAATGTATAACAAGTGTCTTTCTTAGTGACAGACAAGTGACAAGTACTTTTTTACAGATCAGGATTACATAATCTACTTCGCGAAACAGGCGTTAATTTCCTTGAATTACAGTCAAGTGATGTTTCAGAGAGTTTTTCCGATACTGTAAACATGTAAAAATTTTAAGGTTAGTTTCATAAGCATGACACAGAAAATAAACTATTATTCTCTTAGACGGATTTTATTTATAATGGTAAATTTACACGTTACATAAAAAAATTCTATCATTTGCTGCGTACGTTAAAATTACTCAGTAATCTACCTGTTCTTTGGTAATGCACATTAAAGCTAGCATAAAGTTTGCATGATCTGTCACGATCCACGTTAAAATCACCTTGTAATGCGAGTTATCTACCACGACGCATGGTAAAACCAGAATTGATTGTATATGATTAGTCAAGGACCTAATATTTCGTGCGATTTAAAAAATACACGGTAAAATCAGCATAGATTCTGTTCATTGACTGATCATGATTTTAACGATCCACGTTAAAAGCAGCCTCAAAGATTCTGAGTGATCTATCAGCACTAACATTAGATTCTGACAAATCTGTGTGATCTATTACAATACACATTAAAACGTGCATGTTCTGGTAGATCTCTCATGATCCCTGTTAAAATCATCTGATATTCTTTACGTTCTTCATAGATGAACTTTTAAACAAATCGAGGTTTTTTTGATATTCTCTTTCACAGGGTTTTTAAACTGGTTGACCCATAACAACCATCTTTTTCTTCTCTCTATGTCACATTTAACCACCTCAGCAACGAACACTAGATTCTAACAATTCACGTAATATATGTAATCTCTTACAATATGATCTATTGTAATATATCACGCGTATTGTTATAAATCGTCCAGTTCAAATCGTGCATATGTTCCAAATGATCTGATATGATGCACATTAAAATCACCTAATATTTTTCTTGATGGGCAACAATAAAATTTTTTTGTAAAAACACATTAATTTTTTTTCTAAGGTTCTTAAACAGGTTGCCCCATAACAATCTTTTGTTCTTCTCTTTATGTCTTTTTTAACCGCCTCAGCTATGAACACTAGATTCTCGTATTCTGAAAGACCTATCGCAATTCACATTTCAACGCGCATATGTTCTGCATGATCTGTCATGACGCACATTAAAATCACCTGATATTCTTCTCGATGTCCATTGATGAACTTTTAAAGAAGCTGAGATTCTGAGAGCTGCTTAGCAATGCACTTTAAGACCATCTGCACTTTAGGACATCTTCACGGGTTTTTTTCTGATATATTTTTCCAGCCAGCGCTTTAAACTGCTTGCTCATAACAGTAACATTTTTCTCTTTTCTCTATGCCCCGCTTAACATACACATACACACACACACACACACACACACACACACACACACACACACACACACACACACACACACACACAAGCACACACACACAAACACACACACACACACACAAACACACACACACACACAAACACACACACACACACACACACACACAAACACACACACACACACACATACACACACACACACACAAACACACACACACACACACACACACACAAACACACACACATACAACAAACAAACAATACCACTATCACTAATATCACCATATTTATATATATATTGTAACACTCTTAAAAATAAGGTGTTACATATAAATTCATTTATATATTTGATTTTTATTTAATAATTATATCTTCCCAATATAAAAGAAAATTTTTGTTTTATTCGTGCTCATTGTGAACTAGCATAGATAGTAGCACCCCTAGCGGGTAAAAATGTAAAATATCGTACGAGGTAGTAACTCAGGGTAATTAACCGACATCACCTCATGTGACGCAAGCATGGTCTGATATCGCCAGATCCAATGCACCAATCGAAAAATTCGAAATAATAACCAAGGGTGGGATTTCCGTTGGCGTGCCCGTTCAGAAGCCCCACTTGTCCAGAGGTTCTTGAACAGAACAGACGTGATGGCATTTTCGGATGTAACCTAGAAATTTATAAGCTCCAGTATTCAAAATTTAAGATGTCAAGGCCGGTACCAATTTATATTAACGCAACAAAAGAAGAAGTCAGAAGCGATTATTTATGTATTTCAAATGAGTAAAAGTTAATATCATTTTTGTTTAAGTGCGCTGATTTGCGAGAGCGATGTGTTAAGTGATTAGTGATTCCAAAAGCCATGGGCAATGTTTAATATGTGTTAAAGTGTTTTTAAAATAAGTAATGTGCACAAGCAGGTACGTTTTAGATAATTATAAAGAAAATGTATTTTAATGTTAACTAAGTTGAAGAATTTTTAATTGATAAACGGTTAACACATGAACGGTAGAAATTGTCCCTTGAATATTCATTTCTAAAAATTTAATTGGAAATCTTAAGTTACTAACTTCTCGATAAATATATAAATTTTAAAGGTTAATAAGTAATTAAAATGTATGGAATAACTAGCAGTAATATGAAGTAAATTACTCGACACATTGCTGTCTTTTGTTCTTTTGTAATTTGTCACTGATTAATAAATTGTATGACTTGGTATTTTAAAAATGTAAATTCTTATTTCACAAGTAAACTAGAACGTTACAAACTTTCTATTTTCATTTCAAGTAACCTAGTTCTATCTTCCGAAGATATTAGAAGATCGTTTACAGAAAGACATTATTATGCCTGGCAGAAAACGGAGAACTAGGAGCCTCTGGTAAGTAAGGTTAATTAATTTGTTAATTAGTAATTAACACACATTTTTAATAAAGCCCTGATAAATACTTACCCCAGGAAAAAGGCTCACCTGTTACAATATAGTCTATAATCAATACTTCCTTTAAATAGCTATGCGACAAATATTAATAAATAAACGGTTGGCTACAGCAAAGGCAATTTAAACATTACAAAAGCACTGAAGTTCATAATACTGATATGTAATCACTCAAATTTGTTGTAACTACAAAGCATTGTCGCGTCCATACAGACGATTTTTTTAGTGATGTAAAGTGTTGTTCAGAATCGTAATAATAAAAAATTAATTTGAATTTTTAAAGCTCTGTAAAAAGCTTTACTGCGTCATATTCAAACAAATGTTAATTTCCTTGTGATGAGAAAAAAATCATGAAATTAATGTTATACTTGCTTTGTACATAACACTTAAAAATAAAACTAAATGTTTCGGAGTTTTATCCGTAAAATATTACTTTTCATTTAAAATAAAATTCGTTTACCTGTCATAGTCCAACCTGCAATAAAGCTTAGAGTCTCTAGTAAAACAGGTATGAGCAAGTCTCGAGCCACAGATACAGCACAGTAAACACCGTTCATGGTAAGATACATCTACCACGCGCATGATGTAGCGATCACAGATAGGTCGACAACACACTCCGCACAGAGACCCAGACTTGCTGTCAGACATTACTTCCACCACCTGTAACCACAGATATCACAATATAATTTCCGGTTGTTGAAAGATTTTTTTGCTAAACACTCTATGTGATTTTCAAAAATACTTAAGCATACACTACACCGAAATCCTTACTTGATTAATTAACAAAAGTCACCAAATATAACAAAAAAAAAACTTCAAAAGTTATTGTTGATTGGTAAAAGCGTTTTACTTATCCACAATGTGCATATATACTCAACATACACCACAAAAAGGTCACGACATGCTTTGAGGCATGCATAAACCCCATGTAACCACAAATACGTCAAAGTAATTTCCATTTGTCAAATAGGTCTCATTAATCCACAATGTGTACATATAATTTTACATACACCATACACAGGTCCTGATATACTTTAAGACATGCATACACCACATGTAACCACAAATACGTCAGAGTAATTTCCGTTAGTCAAAGACGTTTTACTAATCCACAATGTGTACATATAATTCTACATACACCATACAAAGGTCCTGACATGCTTTGAACCATGGATACACCACATGTAACCACAAATACATCAAAATTAATACCATTTGTCAAAAAACGTTTGACTTAATCGCAGTATGCACAAATAGTTCAACATAGACCACAAATATTATAAAATTTATTTTCATTCTTCGACGGGTATTTGCCAACTAGTCGATGTAGTTATTTCTCTCGTTACAACATACTCTGCATAGTGATCATTCTATATTACGTATTTATCCCACCATATGTAATAACCACAGATACACGAAACATTCTCGTGGAGAGGGTGTGTTGGACGTCCATCTGTTTGGTGTGAATTGGGGTTTGGAATTGGACGACGGAATAGAATTCTTGACAAGTAGGGGATCCAGCAATGCGCTGTGGTCGAGTTAGTGAAACGTCAGCCTAAACGTAGTAGCTCATCGTCAATGATGAGTCTATACTTGTATTCACTCATTATGTCCTACAGCTTATGCTGTTATTACTGTTCCTTATTAGCACGCGCTTATGCATAGAAGTCATAACAAAGACATGCCTACCTGATATCAGATGTTATTCCTAAAACCTCTAGCCACAGATACGTAATAAAACTCTTTCGTCCAACATATATCACAATACACCCATCAGTGTGTAAGAAAAATCCCTCGTGTGTCCGTGCCAGACTTGTGTCTCATAACAGAGACATGCCTACCTGATATCAGATGTTATTCCTAAAACCTCTAGCCACAGATAAGTAATAGTACTCTTATATATATATATATATATATATATATATATATACGCACACTCACATACACACACACACTTACTCACACACATACACACACAACAAACACACATACACACACACACACTCACTCACACACACACACACACACGCGCGCGCACACACATACACACAAGTTTCCTTAGTCAAGTTGCTATAGAGACGTAAATTGTTAAAAGCATGAGCTAAATAATGTAATCATATAATAATTTTCCCGTCTGAAAAAATATTGCATTCATATTAACTAAGAATGCTTATTTGCTAAAATTTTAAAACACTTTTGACAGAAAACGTTCAAGTTATTTGCTAAATATTCAACAGTAACCATTTCTCTCCAACATTATCAATCTACAATGAGGAAATGCCAATGTTAAACGTAATAAAATACTTAATATAATCATTTTCATTTCTGTTTGGAATATTTTCAAACCTTAAATCGTACTAAGTACGATTAGTATGATTTAACCTTTGAAAATGGAGTCATTCCGAAACGCGTAAACAGAGGAAAATACTGTAATGTTAGGAAAAGCAGATAATTTACTAAATTATATATTACACGTAATGTTAAGTTGCATTTTAAAAAATTATTAAAATTTCTTCAACTTTTAACTTAATTAATACACGAAATAGAAAACAGATAAATGTATTTAATGAAATAGCTTTATTTTGAAATAAAGAGAAACATTATGATGTATACTCCATAAAACACTGAAGCATAAAATAAAGAGAAAATAAAACAAAAATTGACTAAATACAAATTTTTAGGATTTTAGAAAATGTAGAAAAATATGACGTTCTATTAGACGGTAATGTAATCGTATTTTTGTACGTTTTGTTAAGAAACTCAGTTGCATCGGAGTGCCGGATGTACCACAACAGCCTCCTGGATATCCACGTCTATGTTAGTAGTAAATACAAAATTACTGAGAGATTAACTGTAAGGATTAACCATCTCTTCACAAAGACGTGAGATATACACGAGATGAGTTGGAGAGATATTTCATGTCTGTCTACAGTATTAAAACCTCCGCATTTTCTACGAAGCTAGTAATAGAGGCGTCCAAAAGGGTGATGGCGAGATATTCTACTTAAGCTGACGTCATCATAAAACACTATAGGCGAACCTATTTGACCTTAAATACTAGTTTACTCAGGCTGATGTTGTCATATACTTCACTTAGGCTGACGTCATCAAGTGACTTACCATAAGACAGCTCAAGTAGACGTATTTGACCTAAGTGCATAAACTAATGACGTCAGACAGTTTACTTAAACTGTTCGCGTCATATATTCACAAGGCTGACGTCATCATGAGACTTACCATAAGACAGCTCAAGTAGACGTATTTGACCTAAGTGCATAAACTAATGACGTCAGACAGTTTACTTAAACTGTTCGCGTCATATATTCACAAGGCTGACGTCATCATGAGACTTACAGTAAGACAGCATAGGCTGACTTATGTGATGACGTCAGATTCTTTACTTGAACTAATGTCACCGTAAGGCTGATCATAACACATATAGGCTGGCTAATTTGATTGTAGATTCTGAGTTATTGACTTCAGATACGTTAGTTAGAGAAGTGCACGAGATATTTTACTTGAACTGACGTCATCGTAAGCCTAATCATAAGACATAGGCTGACTTGAGAGTGATGGCGTCAGAGAGTTTACTTAGGCTTGTGTCGTCAGATACTTGGGCAGATACTGAGGTTGATACTAAGACATCACAAACTGAATTACCTGACGTCGGTTACTCGGGTTAATAATGCGAAATAGTGGTCTTGTATGAATACGGAAAATAAAAAAGAGTGGGTGGTTGTTATGTGAATTCTTGTAACAGATTTAAAACATATTGTAATAAAGAGGACCATGGGAAAACGGGGACACGGACTTGGGGAAATGTTAAAGCCTGCCCTCTGCCGTTTCAAATATGGATCTGTTGTCGGCTTACTAGTGGGTAAATCAATTACTATCGGCAATGTAGTTATACAATTTTATTCTAGTTCTAGAAAGGTTTTCGACATAGTCCCGTTGCTAATAAACACACTTGGTCCCTCGTTATGCACTTGGTCCCTCGTTATGCACTTGGTCGCACGTTATGCACTTGGTTTCAGGTTATGCACTTGGTCCCTCGTTATGCACTTGGTCGCACGTTATGCACTTGGTCCCACGTTATGCACTTGGTCGCACGTTATGCACTTGGTTCCAGGTTATGCACTTAGTCGCACGTTATGCACTTGGTCCCTCGTTATGCACTTGGTCGCACGTTATGCACTTGGTTCCAGGTTATGCACTTGGTCCCACGTTATGCACTTGGTCGCACGTTATGCACTTGATTCCAGGTTATGCACTTAGTCGCACGTTATGCACTTGGTCCCTCGTTATGCACTTGGTCGCACGTTATGCACTTGGTTCCAGGTTATGCCTTGGTCCCACGTTATGCACTTGGTCCCTCGTTATGCACTTGGTCCCACGTTATGCACTTGGTCCCAGGTTATGCACTTGGTCCCTCGTTATGCACTTAGTCCCTCGTTATGCACTTGGTCCCTCGTTATGCACTTGGTCGCACGTTATGCACTTGGTCGCACGTTATGCACTTGGTTCCAGGTTATGCACTTGGTCCCTCGTTATGCACTTGGTCCCTCGTTATGCACTTGGTCCCTCGTTATGCACTTGGTCGCACGTTATGCATTTGGTTCCAGGTTATGCACTTGGTCCCACGTTATGCACTTGGTCGCACGTTATGCACTTGGTCCCACGTTATGCACTTGGTTCCAGGTTATGCACTTGGTCCCTCGTTATGCACTTGGTCCCTCGTTATGCACTTGGTCCCTCGTTATGCACTTGGTCGCACGTTATGCACTTGGTTCCAGGTTATGCACTTGGTCCCACGTTATGCACTTGGTCGCACGTTATGCACTTGGTCCCACGTTATGCACTTGGTTCCAGGTTATGCACTTGGTCCCTCGTTGTGCACTTGGTCGCACGTTATGCACTTGGTTCCAGGTTATGCACTTGGTCCCACGTTATGCACTTGGTTCCAGGTTATGCACTTGGTCCCTTCTTATTCTATTTCTGATGCCCTCATAAAAGAAGGTTGAGCTGCGAGCCAGGAATGCACCGATTCTTTCAATGCTTCTTTGAGTGGACCAAACCAGGGTGTAATCCAACAAGATAGTTACGATAAGAACTATATGAAGGATGAGTCTGAACTTCAAAATTGAGTTCAGAAGTATTGGGCAGCAGTACGTGGACGGGGACTGTCGTGCAGCAACACAACACACTTTGACAGCAGTCCTCAGCGTTTGCTTTCGAATCGCAGGCTTTAGCTTGGCAGTAGCCATCTCACTGTAACGCCTGCAGCTTATTGTTGATCCTTTCCTCACAATGTTCCAGTTCAGGGCCTTGTGAGTCCCAAGGAACAGTAACCATCGGTTTTCCTGACAACGGTTGAGTCTTGAATGTTTTCTTGCACGGCGAATTTAGATGTTTCCATTCCATACCCTGCCCTTTACTCTCCGACTCGTAATCATGTATCCATGTCTCGTCATCACTAATGATTCTGTCTAAGGCATTGTCCCTTTCGTTACCACAGCGATCCAAAAGGTTTTGGAAGATGTCCAAGCGTGTTTGTTTATGCAACTGTGTAAATTGTTTTGGGACCGACCTTGCACAAACTTTATGCAAACCAAGTCTGTTGTGGTTAGTTTCCTAGACGACACTGTGACTAATTTGCAGACTATACCCCTTCGTTATAGTTACTCGTCTGTCTAGGAGAATCATTTCACGTTCATTTCCTCGTTTGTGGCGGTAAACTGTCGTCCGGCTCCTTCATCGTTCGTAAGATTTGTGCGACAATTTTTTATATTTTCAATCAATTCGTAGACTTTCCGTTGTGGCAAACCGACGTTCCCGTAGTGTACCAAACGATGAAATTCAGCTTCTGATACAACTTACGATTACAAAACACTGAGCACTAAACGTTGCTCTTCTTTGGTGCGAATAGAAAGCGGAGCAGCCGTTATTAACACCACGACAGCAATAACAAAACTAACCTATCACCTTAAAACCTGCATAGACGGCAAATACACAAAGCATACAATATCACTAACGCAAAACGACAGTACTACCAGCATTAACAAAAATATGACTTTGCGAATAGTATTTGACATAGTTATCCATACATATACATATACATATAATATATATATTTATATTTAATGTGTGTCTGTATGTATCTGTGTGTGTATATGTGAGTGTGTGTGTGTGTGTGTGTTTGTTTGAGTGAGTGTGTGTGTGTTTGTGTGAGGGTGTGTTTGAGTGAGTGTGAGTGTGCGTGTGTGGCGGGGGGTGCGTGCGAGCGTGCGAGCGTGCGTGTGGTTGTGAGGGGGGAGTGTGTGTTTTTGTGTGTAAAATAGTTGGTAATGAAATTTTCAGGAAGTTGGACAGCATCCTCTATTTTACAAATCCGAAAAGCAAGTAGTGGTAAAGGCAGTTACAAAACTTGGGGCAAAAACATTGTATTTGGCCCTAAAACGTTGCTACACAGTACCCATTCACAAGATATTTTCGCGAATTTGTTTACTAATTTTCACTTTCAGTCCAAGGTTTTACATGACAAATACTGAATGTTCTGCTTTTTTGTCTGCTTAGAAACAGATTCTAAAGAAAAAGAAAGTGATTTTCTAAACAAAACTATAGATATCTGTATTACAATATAGACGCAGAGCAAGTAAGATAGACGTATAAAACTGCGGGCCACCCGTTCATTTCGACAATCGATTAGCTTCCGTAAGAAACTTTTTTCTTTTAATTTCAACCAAAATCCTCCCAACTGAATAATTTATAGCTATATTAGAACACAATATAACGATGCGAGGTAATCCCTAAATAATTTGTTTCGACAAAGTTTCTTCTCATAATGTGAGGTTATGTGGGTATGATAACTTATTAATGCAAGATATGAATCTTAGTTAAGGTTGTATACATTTAAAATAACTTCTCTTACTCACTTAGTTTTTAGAGCAACTGTGTAAAATGAACTAAACAAATAAAAGCCAAATAACTTTTAAATTTTAAATTAATTTATAAATTATAATTTATAACTAACGTCTTATTTAAGTTCGCAAATTAATTTTTAAAAGCTTTGTGTTGGGTTTTATTGTATCTAATTCACTTTTTTCTTGTTTAGAATTTATTTTTAAGTAGCCTAATATATGTAGTCTAAACGTAAACA
>JBAIZL010000005.1:18274583-18452083 GCA_036971475.1 Prosapia bicincta
AATAGAAACTAGAAATAACAACAACAGTTAATTACTTTAACACTACTTAATTGCTTTATGTTAAACAACTAACACCAAAAGTTGGATCAAAAGGGAGAAGTTTCTGGAAACAACTTTTCTGAATGGAAAACCTTTATGTAACTGATGGGAAATAAACAAATATAAGTTATAAACAAATAATAAACAATAACTTATTATTATTTTTTAAAAAAAATAAATAAATAAATGTTTATTTAAATTTTTTGTTGTTATTTAGATAATTGTATCTAATATTGTTTATACTAATATTTTATATTCTAAAGACTATATAATTATAATTATAAACATAATGACCATTTTAATATATTTTTAAAATTATATTATAATTTGTTATGTAACGTTACCTAACTTGTTCATATATTTTTAACACGCGTTAACACATGTTTTTTTTTAACTCACTGATCACTTTCACAAGTTTAAAAGATTTATTGACCCTACCAACCGTGCTATTTTAAAGTAAACAATTATTTCCTAAAGCTTTCTTGTTTACACTATACACAGGTAATGCTAAGATCGCTATGAGTAAACGTTGAACAAAATTCTTACACAAAAATAACAACTGAACTAATTGTTAAGATTTTACCATTTCAGATATCCAAGATATCGGCGTCCGTAACTGGCGCGTTACTGCTGACTTGAAGGGCCAATATCTCATAGCGTCCTCTTAAGCTTATCACTGTTCGAAGCACTTCAGAAAATGTGCGCCTAAGTACCTGCCTGAGCGGTACGTCCGACAGTTGCAACATGCTAGATACGTTCCGAAAATAGTCGTTTTGAAAGAAGCCCATAACTGTTAGATTCGTCACGCCGTGGCTCCTACGTGTTAGGAGGCTCATTCGTTCTGCGATAACTGTGGATAAGTTCTTAACGATCTGTGCTTCCTTATCTCTGAACAGATTGTCAAAATACACGATCAATCTACTAATGAAATATTAATTCTAACCATTGATTTATTTTTAAAAATTTTTATATCTTTATAGTTGTATTAAGCTTTTAAATGTTTATATTGCTCTAATCCTCGTTGTGTATTTAATGTAAACATTTTATAAGGCCTAAAGGAAATATAATTGTCTGTTTTGTAATACAATTTCCGTATGTTTTACTTTAAATTTATTCATAAAAAAAAATTCCACAAGGTTTAGCACAAAAGAGTATCTATGCCCTCAAAATCACCTTGTTTTTTAAAAATCTTCACACCTTTAAAAACCTGATACTTCCTGCTTCCTTTTGGCTCTTTCCCCTTTTTCCAAACTAATTCTATTTTTTCTCCAAAACCGTCTTCCTCCACATACTATTCTTCCAAGTTGTCTCAAGAATAGAACGTTTCTCTAACCTTGCTCGCACTACTTCTTTTCTTATTGTAAAACATTTTGTAATCTTCCCTATTTCTCGGAAGGCCTGAATGTTTCCAAGTCTCTATGCTCTAAAAGTCACCTCCCTCTTTCTCCACACCTCTAAATTCCTTCCTGATTCTTTTTGGTTACCTTTCTTATCAATTTTATTTTTCCTCTGGCCATTTTATTTGTTTCCATTTTCTTCTGCTCTATTGTCTCTAGAAACATTGTTTAAAACTTACACTCACAGACTGATATAGACACCAATCTAAAAATCTTACACTACTTAAAAAACAACAAACTTAACACAGTAGATATCTAAGAGATATACAAACACCATAAATACTATCCACAACACATTCTTAATGACAAAACACACTACACTCACAGACTGGCATAGACACCAATCTAAAAATCTTACACTACTTAAAAAACAACAAACTTAACACAGTAGATATCCAAGAGATATAAAAACACCATAAATACTATCCACAACCCATTCTTAATGATAAAACACACTCACAATCAAACACTATATTTGAGCACATAATTAACAACTACTCTATGAACAATAACACACTACAGACTCACATCAACACAACACACCTGAGCAACCGTCTTGTCATTAATTCACAGCATTGATACTCGAAATTATTATTGCAATTTCTCTCTAAGGAATCTGATTTTTTAGTCTCTACTTAACTCTCTCTTATTCCACTTTCAGGACCATTTAATTCAATTTATCAGATATTACCCTATGTTTGTACGTTAATACACTTGCCTCTCTTTATTTATTTTACATTTTCATAGAACAATCTTTCCAAATGAAAGCCGCGAGAAGATCTCCTCAACTCACATTTTATTCATTATTCAGCAGAGCATTTCTAAACCTTAAATGCGAAAACATAATTTAAATATAAATATATTAGTTTCAAACTGATTTATAAAAAATGTGACACAAATATGTTTTATTTATTGATTAATTTTTTTTACATTTAAGAATTATTTTTTCACAGTATGTTTTTTTGTTGCTGTCTACATGAGCTTATCTTGGTTTTCTCATTTTGTTGTTGGTTTTTTTTTTAAAAAAATGGAAAACGTAATACTTTAATGTTAAAATTGTAAGTTTTTTAAAAACATATTTATATCACTATAAAATCAAAAGTCTTTTCTCAGTATAATAAAAGAGGACTGTCTAAGATTCTGGAAGGTACCACGTTCTTATTCTACAGATAGGCTGCTACAGTTCACTTTCGTCTCTAGGCCCAGTGCTCTTTCAGCGTTTTAAAGACATTAAATGTTTTCTTTGAAAGTTGCAAAAGATCTGCTACAACAAGTTTACTGTTTACATGGACTTATAATATTTTTCCTCTATTTTACATGAACTTATCAAGTTCTTCCCATGTTGTATATAAAATCTATCACTTCACTATATTTAATCACTTAAACAATAGTTTATGACTATCCGAAATTTAAATTTTGTAAATTTATAAAAACTTACTAAGACAGAACGCTTTCGATCGCTATGTGGCGATCTTTATCAGTGTCTTCTGCTTGGAGTTGTTAGGTTAAGCGGTGACGGTTTTAAAGGCAGGTTTTCGGTAGTATCAAAGAGTATGTGTGATTTGTATTGTGTTTGTTCGTTTAATATGTTTTTACTTTGTGTTTTGTGTGTTTTTAAATTTCACATTGTTCTAGTGTGTTTACGCTTTGTTTAAATTTGCGACCTGTTTGCCCTAAGTAGAATTGTTGCACTTTTGTATACACCTGGTGTTTGTAGTTTATCTTTGTTGTTGGTGTTGTGTCGCATTTTTGTTTGTCACTATATATATTTTTTTAATGTCTACTCACTTTGTTCCCTCATTCTTATCTTACTTTTCAAGTATCTTAATTAATCCAATATTTTCATGAGCTTTTCCCTTTACTCCATCTTTATCACCTTTCACTTCTCTGCATTTCCAAACCCTGATCCCTGTACAAAACACTGTCTGTAGACCCTCCTCATGTATCCCCAGATGATTAGATCATACAAATTTGCTGCATATATTTTTTCTAAGCACTCTTATTTTTTGCCACATTTGTGAATATTTCATAAAATTGTTATTAAATTAATAATATGACGAATACTTGGAAAATTTTACTCACAACCAAAACTTACTCTCATTTGCTCACAACCGAAATTTATTGTCTTATACTTGTTTCAATGACAAAGCAATCATTATGATACTTTGTAACTACTCGAAATCTAAACTATAACTGTAGTACTTTATAATTTATTAAATATTTAAAAATTAATAAAAACACAAATATTTCAAATGGTTTTTGAAACACATCCATAGCGCCCAATTACATTACTAATTAATATATCCTATTGGCCATTTTACCTCAAAACCTACTATATTTCCCTATCCCTACCCTGTCCATAAAAAGAGGTAAGTTACATTCTGAGTTGACAATGGAACAAAGCTTCCGAAACGGCCGCCCTCATTCTCCAGAATGTAAAAATACGAGTACAGAATAGCGAGCTCTTCAACTGTTGTGGGTTCACCTCGTCAATGCTAGATGAGATTCTAGCGAAACGTCGGAACTGCGAATTTATGCACTGCAGAATGAACGGATGTACTCTAGATAATAACTATTCATCATATTTTTCCATCTTTGAAGGAATGCGTATCATCATCATCATATATATATATATATATATATATATATATATATATATATAAAAATTAATAGTATAGTGTAATATAAATTATACTCTTTAATAAATGTATATAAATATATATCAAGCTATATATGTCAAAGTGTATAGGTATCCATTCAGTTTATATATGTCAAAGTGTGTAGGTATGTATTTAAGTAATATATGTCAAAGTGTGTATAAAAATGTGCTGTGTAAGTTAGTTACAACCTGTAACATTTACCAAGTTATAGCAGTGTAAGGTTATTTTACTTCTAAAATAACTAACTTTAAAACTTTCATAGAAGTTTAATACGTAATATTTTTTACTATCAAGAATTATTTAAGTTAAAATCAATTTTTTCCTATTATATTGTGAGTTTCTAATTATATTGGTGTTTATCATTAAGTGCTGATCTAATGTTCCACCGATCGTTTAATCACACACGATAGTTTTTAAATCTCTTATTTAATTGAACAGTTATTTAGACGAACATAAAAAGCAGCCACGTTGGAAACAAAAGCTTATATAATAGTACGTGAATGTATAGTATAGAATGTTTGTGATATATAACAAAATGACAAAAAGGAGCATTTCATTGTATCAAATTTCACTAAAACTCTGATCCCCAAATAACAAAAATTAATTGGATTTCGGTGATGAAAACAGACACCAACAAGCTCTTGTCCAAAATGAGACAGTTACCATAGCAACGGTACTCGTTGCCAGGTGTCCAAGAGACGCTTCACGGGTAAAGCTTGGTGTATCTTAAATATCGTAGGCCAACGAGAAATCTATATTTCGATTGCAGAAGAAAACTTAGCTGTTTTAATTAGTAAAAAACAAATTAATAATTGTACATATCAACAATAATATTAACTTAAGTTTACAGAACCGTAAAACCTTTACTTAGATCTCTAAGTTCCTTGTGTAACCGGTTTCTTTTACTAAAACCATAAAACCTTTACTTTGATCCCTAAGTTCCTTGTGTAACTGGTTTCTTTTACTAAAACCATAAAACCTTTACTTTGATCCCTAAGTTCTGTGTGTAACCGGTTTCTTTTACTAAAACCGTAAAACCTTTACTTTGATCCCTAAGTTCCTTGTGTAACCGGTTTCTTTACTAAAACCATAAAACCTTTACTTAGATCTCTAAGTTCCTTGTGTAACCGGTTTCTTTTACTAAAACCGTAAAACCTTTACTTTGGTCTCTAAGTTCCTTGTGTAACCGGTTTCATTTACTAAAACCATAAAACCTTTACTTTGATCTCTAAGGTCCTTGTGTAACCGGTTTCTTTTACTAAAACCATAAAACCTTTACTTTGATCTCTAAGTTCCTCGTGTAACCGGTTTCTTTTACTAAAACCATAAAACCTTTACTTTGATCATTAAGTTCCTTGTGTAACCGGTTTCTTTTACTAAAACCGTAAAACCTTTACTTTGATCTCTAATTTCCTTGTGTAACCGGTTTCTTTTACTAAAACCATAAGACCTTTACTTTGATCTCTAAGTTCCTTGTGTAATCGGTTTCTTTTTCTAAAACCATAAAACCTTTACTTTGATCTCTAAGTTCCTTGTGTAACCGGTTTCTCTTACTAAAACCGTAAAACCTTTACTTTGGTCTCTAAGTTCCTTGTGTAACCGGTTTCTTTTACTAAAACCATAAAACCTTTACTTTGGTCTCTAAGTTCCTTGTGTAACCGGTTTCTTTTACTAAAACCATAAAACCTTTACTTTGATCCCTAAGTTCCTTGTGTACCCGGTTTCTTTTACTAAAACCATAAAACCTTTACTTTGATCTCTAAGTTCCTTGTGTAACCGGTTTCTTTTACTAAAACCATAAAACCTTTACTTTGATCCCTAAGTTCCTTGTGTAACCGGTTTCTTTTACTAAAACCATAAAACCTTTACTTTGGTCTCTAAGTTCCTTGTGTAACCGGTTTCTTTTACTAAAATCATAAAACCTTTACTTTGATCCCTAAGTTCCTTGTGTAACCGGTTTCTTTTACTAAAACCGTAAAACCTTACCTTGATCTCTAAGTTCCTTGTGTAACCGGTTTCTTTTACTAAAACCGTAAAACTTTACTTTGGTCTCTAAGTTCCTTGTGTAACCGGTTTCTTTTACTAAAACCGTAAAACCTTTACTTTGATCCCTAAGTTCCTTGTGTAACCGGTTTCTTTTACTAAAACCGTAAAACCTTTACTTTGATCCCTAAGTTCCTTGTGTAACCGGTTTCTTTTACTAAAACCATAAAACCTTTACTTTGATCCCTAAGTTCCTTGTGTAACCGGTTTCTTTTACTAAAACCGTAAAACCTTTACTTTGATCCCTAAGTTCCTTGTGTAACCGGTTTCTTTTACTAAAACCGTAAAACCTTTACTTTGATCCCTAAGTTCCTTGTGTAACCGGTTTCTTTTACTAAAACCATAAAACCTTTACTTTGGTCTCTAAGTTCCTTGTGTAACCGGTTTCTTTTACTAAAACCGTAAAACCTTTACTTTGATCCCTAAGTTCCTTGTGTAACCGGTTTCTTTTACTAAAACCGTAAAACCTTTACTTTGATCCCTAAGTTCCTTGTGTAACCGGTTTCTTTTACTAAAACCATAAAACCTTTACTTTGGTCTCTAAGTTCCTTGTGTAACCGGTTTCTTTTACTAAAATCATAAAACCTTTACTTTGATCCCTAAGTTCCTTGTGTAACCTGTTTCTTTTACTAAAACCGTAAAACCTTACCTTGATCTCTAATTTCCTTGTGTAACCGGTTTCTTTTACTAAAACCGTAAAACTTTACTTTGGTCTCTAAGTTCCTTGTGTAACCGGTTTCTTTTACTAAAACCGTAAAACCTTTACTTTGATCCCTAAGTTCCTTGTGTAACCGGTTTCTTTTACTAAAACCATAAAACCTTTACTTTGATCCCTAAGTTCCTTGTGTATCTGGTTTCTTTTACTAAAACCGTAAAACCTTTACTTTGATCTCTAAGTTCCTTGTGTAACCGGTTTCTTTTACTAAAACCGTAAAACCTTTACTTTGATCTCTAAGTTCCTTGTGTAACCGGTTTCTTTTACTAAAACCGTAAAACCTTTACTTTGATCTCTAAGTTCCTTGTGTAACCGGTTTCTTTTACTAAAACCGTAAAACCTTTACTTTGATCCCTAAGTTCCTTGTGTAACCGGTTTCTTTTACTAAAACCGTAAAACCTTTACTTTGGGCCCTAAGTTCCTTGTGTAACCGGTTTCTTTTACTAAAACCATAAAACCTTTACTTTGATCCCTAAGTTCCTTGTGTAACCGGTTTCTTTTACTAAAACCATAAAACCTTTACTTTGTTCTCTAAGTTCCTTGTGTAACCGGTTTCTTTTACTAAAACCGTAAAACCTTTTCTTTGATCTCTAAGTTCCTTGTGTAACCGGTTTCTTTTACTAAAACCATAAAACCTTTACTTTGATCCCTAAGTTCCTTGTGTATCTGGTTTCTTTTACTAAAGCCGTAAAACCTTTACTTTGATCTCTAAGTTCCTTGTGTAACCGGTTTCTTTTACTAAAACCGTAAACCTTTACTTTGATCCCTAAGTTCCTTGTGTAACCGGTTTCTTTTACTTCGTTCTTTAAGACTAAATCACAGCTCGTTTTAAAACTTATTTAAAAAACGTGAAGAATTTAAGAGAGAAAAAATACAGAAGTTTGTAAAAAATACATTACAAAATAAAATTGGGTGTATCAGTAGCACGCAATGCCGAAGTGTCGAAGTATGAAGTTTAAGCCGTATCATTCCTTAAACAACAGTGAATTAGATAGCTCAATATATTGCGTTGACAATTCAATCAAAAGAAAATTAAATTATCCTGTTATATTTGTAGAGTGTGTATTTTCCCGTATATTTATTTAGTTCTTTCATTATTAATTAGACAGTTGGTTTATCATGTGTATTTACAGAAAGTTTTATTGTTATAATTAATTACTGGATCAATCCTAGTATTTCACTTTTTATTACTTTACTTAAAATACATTTTAAACCAGAAACAAATGATATTAAATGTTGTGAACCAAAAATAATAATTAAAAACTTTAATCCAAGAAACTTTCAATTTAAAATAAATAATACACAATATCAAGAGCACAGTGGTACAATATATTACAGTGAAAATATTGGAAATAACCCCAATACCACAAAAAATAATCAAAAATAACAAATAAAACAAGTTACTTAAGATTAAACCCTTATGTACATTTCGATGACCATGTCATCATTATCAGAGGGTCTTATTACAAAATACAATCTAGCAAACAAGACGTTACAAACTAGAATGATGGATCATTGAATGATGATGACATGGTCATCGAAATGTACATAAGGTTTATTTCTTAAGTAACTTGTTTTATTTGTTATTTTTTATTACTTTTGTGGTATTGGGGTTCTTTCCAATATTTTCATTATAATGATTTGAAACACTATTTTTACAAATCAATATTTTTACAAAAGATATTTTAGTGCACTTGTAAGTCTTAACAAAATTTACAAAAAGTCAGACAATATTTCCGACGGACATGTCATCGACGCTTTACTCATCGTTTCGTACAAAGACACACACAAATGTTTCGGTACAGCTGCGATTTCTAAACGAAAGCAAGTAGGAACGATTGGTATCACTCTAGCTTGTAACTTCTTGTTTGCTAGATTGTAAGTTTGTAATAAGACCCTCTGATGATGATGACATGATCATCGAAATGTACATAAGGGTTTAATCTTAAGTAACTTGTTTTATTTGTTGTTTTTGATTATTTTTTGTGGTATTGGGGTTATTTCCAATATTTTCATTGTAATTAAAATAAATAAGTAAAATAAATGTTTAATATGCAATAGTATGTAAATAGTGTTTCTTACAAATAGCATTAGGCTAATACCTGAATAGATTGTTAATTTTATTTATTACTTTTAACTACGTCTCCTTATGATAGTTCTCAAGAATAAAACATATTACTCTATTTTTCACCTTTATTCGAGTACTCATATGAGGTATTGTATGAATGAAGATGCGGTTGATAACTGAATCAACAAGATTAATTGTAAATCAGCAACGTATCGGCTACTAGTTCGTTGCTCTTGCCTATTGTGCCATAAAACATAAGGCTCTTACATATCACAGTCAAATGTGTAATGTGTGGAGGTAAAATGTCAAACCTCCTACACTTCGAGTTCCTTGAGTTCTTTTACCATTAATGCTTAAAGAAAGGGTACCATAACAATAGCATAACAATTTATTAAATTAAATTAACAAGTTATTCAGTCATTAGCCTATTTGTCAGAAACATTATTTATATTAATCATTTTAACATTAGTTTATGACTATCCTAACTTTAAATTTTGTAAATTTGTAAAAACTTACTGAGACAGAACGTTTTCGATCGCTATGTGCCGATCTTCATCAGTGTCTTCTGCTTGGAGTTGTTAGGTTAAGCGGTGACGGTTTTAAAGGCAGGTTTTCGATAGTATCAAAGAGTATGTGTGATTTGTATTGGGTCTGTTGGTTTAATATGTTTTTACTTTGTGTTTTGTGTTTTTAAATTTCACATTGTTCTAGTGTGTTTACGCATTGTTTAAATTTGCGACCTGTTTGCCCTAAGTAGAATTGTTGCACTTTTGTATACACCTGGTGTTTGTAGTTTATCTTTGTTGTTGGTGTTGTGTCGCATTTTTGTTTGTCACTATATATATTTTTTTAATGTCTACTCACTTTGTTCCCTCATTCTTATCTTACTTTTCAAGTATCGTAATTAATCCAATATTTTCATGAGCTTTTCCCTTTACTCCATCTTTATCACCTTTCACTTCTCTGCATTTCCAAACCCTGATCCCTGTACAAAACACTGTCTGTAGACCCTCCTCATGTATCCCCAGATGATTAGATCATACAAATTTGCTGCATATATTTTTTATAATTGGAGATGTTGGGTTAAGCGGAGAATTTCCAAGCAGAAGACACTGATGAAGATCGCCACATAGCGATTGAAAACGTCCTGTCTGAGTAAGTTTTAACAAATTTACAAAATTTAAAGTTCGGATAGTCATAAACTAATGTTAAAGTGATTAATTAATTTTCACCGAACGTAATGGACTATAAATTTCAAGAATTATTTATATATTATTGCGTATTAGGCATTTAATTTACTTATTTAATTTTAAATTACAAAATTTTTTGAATTAATGTTTTTAATCACTATTCTGGTTTACGACATTTAAAATCACTTGTTTCTTGTTTAAAATGTATTTTAAGTAAAGTAATTAAATAATAAAATACAAGGATCGATCCAGTAATTAATTAGAACTACAAAATTTTCAGTAAATACAAGTGAGAAACAAATTGTCGCAATAATAATCAAACAACTAAATAAATATACGTGAAAATACACAGTGTATATATATATATATATATATATATATATATATATATATATATATATATATATATTTAACACGATAATTTAATTTTCTTTCGATTGAATTGTCAATGCAATATATTTATTGCATACTTTCACCAAAGTTTAAAATCAGCTGTTCTCTAACAAAATACTCTTAGATCTACGTTTAACTCAAGGAGAGCTGAATATTTGCAAGCGGATACCATGATGTGGTATTTTAAGATGGGGTCTCGTAGACTCAAGCTTGCGTGCTAAGGGTGATTTTATGTAGAGGTATTGGATAAAGACTACAAAATTACAATACCTTAATTATGTCAAAAGCACTGATAATATGGTATTCTTAAGGTACTCGCAAGATCTTAGAAATGTGAAGTTTCAAAAGGAGTAGAAGATCTTTAATAATATTTAAGGGCGTATGCGGTTAGTTTTAGAAAGTGTTATTTTCAGGCTTAATTTACTATTATGATTACGAATTCCCTGAAGAAGACAGTGTAGAGAGCAGAAGACAATCCAACGGATTTTTGCCTATGATTAATTATTAATATATATTTATATAAAATGCCAATATATTTTAATTTGTAAAATAGCATCCTAAATTCATTGACTCTTTGGGTGCATAATGTGCTTATATAGAGGTATTGTATGAAGATTAGGCCTAAACAATTAAAATACAAGTGTATAAGTGTATTATCAATAGCTTTTATCTAATCTGTAGCCACTGTTTCTATGACTCACTCAGTCACTATTGAATCACAGATGATTTCAACTTAAATGTTCATGTTCTTTCGTAGTGATATTGTTCGTCTGAGTAAATCTATCATCTGTGAGTATGATTTTCTTTAACTAAGGTTATTTCAGTTACCAACGATTGTTGTTACGCTTTTAAGAGTTTGATTTCCTTGGTTATGTCAAAAGCACTGATAAATATAAGATTATATAGGTAGCTCTGGCAAAGAGGAGTATCAAAAGGACAAGGAGGTCTTAATTGAAAAATCTAAGGGTTCCTATTTAGGACATGGGCGGAAAGATTTAGAAAGTGTTCTTCCAGAGTCAAATTTACTGTTGCGGTTACCAACTCGCTGAAGTAGAAGGAGATGCAGGAGTTTTCCGGCTATGATTAATTAATAATATATATTTATATAAATAACCGATCTTTAATTTACAAAAACTTTCCAAATTCATTGAATGCTGTTTGTCATTATAACTAAGAGCAGGTGTTACAATGAACAATTTATAGTTTAACAGATCACTATTAGTATAGACTAAGTAGTGCTGTGACGTCATTGTATTTATAGCCTACTATCGGGTCAAAAAGTGTTGATACTCGAGTTTAAGCTTCCACTAAATGCAACCGATATACTTATAACAAAACAAGATGCACCGAAATTACATAAATTTATTTTGCGTCTATTAATGTGAACATAATTTTTGTTTGCGGTTTTAACTTTGTCTTTCAGCGGTTTGAATGAAAAAAGTACCAGTTTTTTTGCGTTTTTCAGACAATGCCAGACTTTGAAAATTTATAATATAAAAACTATTAAACCAATCGTGTTAAAAATTTAATAGGTTGTAGCACATATATTTGTATACCATATTTATGAATTTCAGAATTTGTACTTAATTACAAAAAAGGTTGTTGTGATTTTTGTCAGTGTTTTATTTTGGGATAGGATTAAGATAAAAATAGCAATGAAAGCTTGAATTGTAGCTCTTAAGCTATGAATTGACAATTTAAAGCAATAAATCTGTTACAGAGACTTTAAAAAATTATATTTTTAAACTTTTAAAATATTTTAGTACTAATAGTTTTATCAGGTAATACTGTATTGCCCTTTACGCAACGAAGACAGTAAGCCGCTATTCACCTCGTGTGCCTCCTGATACCGCATCTCCTTCAAACGTCCTGTGTTGCAACAAGATCGATTATTAAACGCATAATTGTTTCACTATGAGAAGGGCCAATATGCAAATACTAGCAAGCTGACATGGGGCGGCGAAAGCCGGCTAAAGGATTAAGGGCTGCAAAAGTCATGCACGGCTCCGTCCCCTCTGCCTATAATCTTTTCATTTCGATTCCCGATTTCACCCCGTATAAATATCAGTTTGTTTCTGTTAAACTCTAATAGTAAACTAATGGTTGCGCCCGTAATCGCATTAACTTGGGAATACAAAATGTATTGAAATCTTAACACCCTTCTTTTCCGCACCCCTTATAAATAAATATTAATTTTGTACTGCTGCAGATTCTAACGACAGGTGGCGACACTGGATTTCGTTGCCTAGTTTGTACTGTCAGAATAAACAATAGTATACATGGCGGCTTGGAACAATGATGGAAGTTCAATGTGGTATTGTGTTACGGGAATAATAAATTCAGTTTTACTTTTCTAAGTGGCGCCATATCTATGTAACCAGTCTGTCAGATCGGGATTACCAATATGTGTTATTTCCCTAAAAAAGTGATGAATCTAAAGTTAATTTAGATTTTGTTTTGAAAACCTTAAATATAAAACAAGCATATAAAAAAGTCAATTCCCTCAAAACATTATATATATTGGACTATTATTTTTATTTGTTACTATTTATTTACTTTCTTCTTTTCTTTTCTAATTTATGGAGCTGATGTTGATCTATAATTTCCCATTCTATCCGCCTCTTGTAATGTTTCATTATTGCAAAGAATTTTTCTCTTGTAATTTCTTACACATATTTAAGTAATATATTTCCACCTATGGAGAAGTTGGCTCATCGCTAAAGTGCTGGATTTCAAACATGTAATCATTCAGTTCAAATCCGATCGAGACATCAACTTTTTTTAATATAAATAATTAATAAGTATTTGAAAAAACTCTATTAACATTAAGTATTATTCACTTCAAGTTTTAAAAAAGTGTATTTGAACTTGAGTGGATGAATAAAAACTACTTTTATTAACGATTGAAAAGATATATGTATATATATATATATATATATATATATATATATATATATATATATATATATATATATATATATATACTAATGATACGTATTCTTTCACGGATAGTTATTATCTGGAGTACATTCGTTCATTCTGCAGTGCATAAAATCGCAATTTCGACGTTTCGCTAGAATCTCATCTAGCATTGACGAGGTGAACCTAACAACAATTGAAGAGCGAGTGAAGAAAGTAGATAACTCTGCTACTATGTATAGAGGAATGAAGCCACGCCCATTGACGTCAAATCACACATGACGTCAATACACACACACCTGAGCCAAACAATTACTCACATTCCTTTGCCTTTGTTTTATATATATATATAAAGAACGTAAGTCAAAATACAAATACAAGAATTATAATTGAATTTACAATACATTATAATTATATTGTATTCAATAAAATTCAAAGATACAATACATTCTTGTATTTGTATTTTGACTTACGTTCTTTATTAATACACAAGAATACGTATTGCGATATATATATATATATATATATATATATATATATATATATATATATATATATATATATATATATATATATATAGGGAGAGTCCATGAAAACCAGAGAGTAAATAAATACTAAAGGACAAATAATTAACACTAACAAAAATAATATTTGTACAAATGCTTTACAGTTACATTCTAGAAAACATCTGAAGGCTCTAGGATTTTATGTAATTAAAGAAGTTAAACGTCAAAGTGTATAGGACAGTAACTTCAGGGTAGATTTCCTGTACATCATTCAATCAGACCATAGTGTAAAGAATCTCCTCTGGGCGTCACCCAGGCCTTGGCATTGTGATAAAACAACTATAACTTTTGTACAAATAAAAAATGACAAAAAATGAAGAAAATAAAAAGCAAATGGAAATGAAAAATTTAATTCAAACAGTTCCCTATTCATTGACAATAGAAACAGTTCCTCAGCATCACAAAACCTTCTATCCGTTTGAACTAAATAAACAGTCGTCCAAATCAACCCAGCCAGAAAACAACACCCCTGATCCCCATCTACCTACAACCAGTTATAAAAAAGATAGTCCTTGCAAAGATAGTCCAATTCCGTTTATCTGTGACCGTCCCTGCGGATGCAATGCAGCGAATTCTTACTCTGTGTGGATGTCCCAGAGGCAGAATTCTTAGAACAGATGAACAGAATTTTACCAAAGAGAAACGTAATATTTCTAGTGGGTTTTCAAACTTTAAAATAAAGTTTAAGCGTCTAAATTAAGCTTAAAATGATAAATATTTTGGTAAATTCTCATTGTTTGTATTATGTTAATTTATTTTTTAATAAAAGCAACACTAAATGACTCCAGCGCTTTTCGTATCGTCCCCGGATGCCCGAAGCGCCTCATTACACGACACTAGTGGCGCCGATTGTTTATCTTATTTAATGGTCTGACATGAATGCAATACAGGGATTCTGTTCTGACTAAAAATAAATTTCCAAAGCCATCTGAAGTCAGAACTTAGGACCCAGCTGTACTTTAGCAACACTATGCTCGAGTCAAAGAGTCGTGCTCTTTAATTTGAACTTCATTTTTGTGTACAATTTTGAAGCGTATAGTAACAATGTAAATTTCCTTTGTTTAAAATGTTTTAAAATAAGTAATATTTTATCGGGTATCTTCATGATATGTCCTGAACACTATTCCAACACATAATTTATTGAATTCCCGTAAGAAAGTAGCTGTATATTTGTGCATTATGTGTTTCGGATAACTTCCATCTGTCAGAATATAGTACATACTCATACATACTGCTCTAGTAGTCTATAGACTAGTTTAGACTATAGGCTACGTTTAAAAAAGTGTCTTAAATCTAATAAATATTTGAACAAGTGATGTGAACGAATACAAAGAACGGTCAGATCTATTTGGATCAAACAAAACGAATCTTTGCAAAAATATTTTCAAGGTTAACATATTGACAATCCAAAAACAGAAACAATTTTACTTTTGATGACGACTTAAATCTAACTTTATCAAAAATTGAACTCTACGTTCATTAACTTAGGAAAACAAAGAAACTAGCTCATCCTTTTTCATTAGTTTTTCACATGACATTTGTAAATTTTTGTTGTTGTAAAACTATTATTCAAAAATAAACTGTCGTATTAGGAAGATCAATTAAAATATTCTGTTTTACAAAGTTTTCTTACATTTCTTCCTTGTAACCTAAATTTAAAAACAGGGTACTGAAATACCACTTTGATTAGCGTATTTTGTTTTACGATCCCTGCTCACTTCTCTTTACTGCCCTAAATAAAACTTTTTCCTGCATTTATAATTAACTACCCAAAACTCAGATGACTAAATTTCAAAAGGGGTACATTGTTAAATTTCTGAATTATGGTAATCAGGGTAGGACGTCGCGGAAAGAGAATAATTTCTATCAAGCTACGAACGTTTCTCGTCTTAACACTCACACTAACACATTGGTTAACATTTTTTCTGTGGTTAACTACTTTACTTTTGTAATCGTCCGTTAATACCCCCAAAACGTTTTCCTGGGTAACAGGTTTCAGCTAAGTGACCTTCGTCACCGTTCTTCTTATTTCCACCATCTTTTTATTCTTCTGTATGTATCAACTTGAGCAGCTGCCTATCGTTCTGAAACTAACCTAATCTGGGATCGACCTCTAACTAGAGATCCTTAGAGTAAATAATAGCCTGTTTTGCTTGTACTAAAACTGTTGAAAGACCTGAAGGAAGAAATGTCTCAGAGGTTTAGTGACTTCAGGAAGTATCAGGAACCATTTCGCTTGGTAGAAAATCCAAGGGCAATGAAACCAGCTAATGTAGCTCATCTTTCTGTTTTTGGATATGAAGCTAGGTATTTGAAAAATGAATTAATCGATCTTCAGAACGATACGGAACTCAAAAGTATTTTTGAAGAAAAGATGAAGAATAAAGCTCACTATGAGTTTTGGAAAGTTGTTGAAAAGGACAAATTTCCTAACTTACTTGAATGTGCTCAGAAAATATTGTGTGTTTTTTCAGTAAGCTGAAGTTTGTAAAAAAACAAGTACAGATCTAGGCTAACACGTGAGAATTTTGAGAACATTTTAAGAATTCCAGTTTCTTCCCAACCTGCCAACATAGATGCCTTATTAGAGGACTGTGAAAGATTTCGCCCATCAACTTCAAAGAATTAACTAAGTAAAAAAAAGACATTTTCAAACTTTTTTATGCGCAAAACAGTTTATTTATGTTGGTAATGTAATAAACGTATGTTATAATCATATTGTTTGTCAGTTATTTAGTGCCTCTTGTACTTGCGGCCCTCAGGAAAAGTGTATGCAAAATTTTTGGCTCTCAAAGTATTCCTAGTGAGGACTCCTGATCTGAATGAATCACTCGTTTTCCCAGTGAGTGGCCGGAATGACGGGATCTTAGCATTAAGCATCCGTGTTTAGACTGAATCTTAGTCTCGAAAGCAAGAGTGAAGAGTTTGACATCCGATTCGTGTGGCAGTGATTTTAGATTCCGTTCATTGTTGGTGTCTTTGTGTACGTAGTCAAAGAGATAACTGTTTTTGTCCTGGAGACCATTTTACAATGAAAATATTGGAAAGAACCCCAATACCACTAAAATAATTAAAAATAACAAATAAAACAAGTTACTTAAGATTAAACCCTTATGTACATTTCGATGACCATGTCATCATCATCAGAGGGTTTTATTACAAAATTACAATCTAGCAAACAAGAAGTTACAAACTAGAGTGATGTAACTTCTTGTGGGCTAGATCGTAATTTTGTAATAAGACCCTCTGATGATGACATGGTCATCGAAATGTACATAAGGGTTTAATCTGAAGTAACTTGTTTACTTGTTATTTTTTATTATTTTTGTGGTATTGGGGTTCGTTCCAATATTTTCATTGTAATATAGGCCTATTGTAGCACTGTGCTCTTGATATTGTGTATTTTCCACTTTCTTTTATTTTCACCATCTTTTATTCTTGTGATTTTCCATCTCATACTGACGTACTACCACATATATATTTACAAGAAATACTATTTATTATCAATACGTACTTTTTAATAAATAAATCTTTCTATAGCACATAAGTTCTTTCTTGCATTAAATTGTTATTTTGATTCCAAATGTTATGACATAAAATAACGGTTCACAGATAAAGTGATTAAAATGAACTGAACTTACTTGTTTACCTACACCAGTACATGAACCATGCGAAAGACCTCAGCCCTTCGGAAGATGATGACTCTTAAGTCGGGGCGTCTGTACTCTCCACCCTGAAATAAAAGTAAATAAGTGGGCTATTTGTGTTTAATATAATAATAAAAAATGTAGGTGTGCTGCCAAAATTACTTTTTATTTTGTTTCATTCTACTTCAGGAGAATTGGTTTTAAAAGTGTTTTTTTTTTAATGTATCAGTCAAGAAATAAACTGGAGGAGACCTAGTTTAACCTAAGCAAGAGTTAGCTGCATTAGTACAATAGCTTAATATCAATATATATATATATATATATATATATATATATATATATTTTTTTTTTTTTTTTTTTTTTTTTTTTTAAACAACACATGTTATTCAAATACAAGAATATTTATTAATTTATATCCAAAGCTATTCTTGTATTTGAATAACCTATGTGGTTTTAAATTATTAAACAAGAAAACGTATTATATATATTATGACCTAAGTTATTTAAAATATAACTTTTCCTTTAGGTTATATATTTAATTATCTTAACACTATTTTGTCTCACCTTCAGGTTTCTAATTAATTAACACCGATATCAATTTTAACATCACTGGCATTTATTCTTGACACTCAATTAACACACATTATACCCATTTACCTTAATACTATTTAGTGGCAAGATTGATTCCTTAACTAATATTACAATTACAAAAAAATACAAAGGTGGACTCTTAAGGCTTTAGGTTATTACAATAAAGTTTAAAATGACAGTGGTAATTTCTCTTTCTCTGGGGTCGTTATTAAATAACTTATATAAATTAGAACGTGGTGAAAAAAACTAGATTATTTTTTTATACTAAAGAATTTAAAATTGTTCTGAATTTACTGCTTTTAAAGTTATGTTGGCTAATTTTAAGGAAATAAAAAAAGTTCTTATTGTTTGTCGATTACTCGGATCTCGACCGTTGATACTGCGTCGATGCACTTTCACATAACTCTTTTAATTTTCCTAATTCTTTATTAATTTATTTACGTCGCAATTTTACCTTTTAAATTATACAAACACAAAAAATTACATTTCCCTTAATTTTACTAACAAAATGTAACCCTACTAACATTACTGACACTTGGTCCCCCCCCCCAAATACATATGCCCTCTTCCAAGACGCCTGGATCACTTATTTTTTCAACCCCACGTTATCTCTCCCCCTTACTTATTTTCAGTTAATTTGGTTATTCCCATAGCCATCTACAAATACCTTGCCCTATCGGTACATTATTATAACCCAGGTAAATTGAGAAGTCCTATCTTAAAATAGTTGAACCCTTCTTTTGTTAAAGATTCCCCAGCCCCTCTATGACTACTTCGAAATTGAACAATGGCTAACCTGGTCCGTAATTTTAAAAACTATCTTTTTTGTCGCTATGGCTTAATATTTCTTCGGACTATTTTGCTTTTTGGAATAAGCTGAATTTATTCTTTAGCCTCAAACGTTATGATATATATATATATATATATATATATATATATATATATATATATATATATATATATTCAAGTGACCATTTTGACATATATTTATTATGTTTAAGCTTCAATTGAAACCGTCTATCACAGAGCTTCGGCAGTATAAAATGTCAATCAATTGCTTAAAGTACGAGAAGCATTGTAAAACCTTTGATTTTGTAATCTTTATCTAAGTATTAAAGTTATCAAACAAGTTAGACGAACGAAGTCACAAAAAAAAATAATAAAATGACATAAAGATTTTTGTTCTTTTGAAGATACATTCTAGGTTATTACATTTTTGTAATTTTCTAACTTAAAACGAATTAGCTTTACTACTTTTTCCCAAATTGTTTCTACAAAAATCTTGAAAATATTTGTTTTATTATTATTTATTACTTGATACATATTCTTGTTAGTAGTTAATCTAAGCAAAATATTTGTTCTCCCGAACTTTGTTGTTCATGGCGTTCAACATATTTTTATGTTACTTAAAATTCGTTTGGCCATACTTACAACAATTAAAGTAGATTTATAAAAGAAATTTCTTACACGAAACGGATTTGAGTGTACTGATAAAGATCGCCTAGTGAGTCCGAAACATTTTGTCTTAATACGCTTTTCTTATAAATTTACTTTAATTTCAGTACACGTTTATCAAACAGCAATACTACCCACTTAACATAGCTTAATAAACAAAATTAATTCAGAATATCAAGAAACAATTAAAGTAGATTTATATAAGAAATTATTTACACGAAACTGATTTGAGTGTACTGATAAAGATCGCCTAGTGAGTCCGAAACATTTTCTCTGAATACGTTTTTCTTATAAATTTACTTTATTTACGTACAAGTCTTTCAAACTGTAATACTACCAACTTAACATAACTTAATAACCCAAAATAATACAGAATATGAAGAAACAATTAAAGTAGATTTATATAAGAAATTGTTTACACGAAACGGATTTGAGTGTACTGATAAAGATCGCCTAGTGAGTCCGAAACATTTTCTCTGAATACGTTTTTCTTATAAATTTACTTTATTTACGTACAAGTCTTTCAAACTGTAATACTACCAACTTAACATAACTTAATAACCCAAAATAATACAGAATATGAAGAAACAATTAAAGTAGATTTATTTAAGCAATTACTTACGCGAAACGGATTTGAGTGTACTGATAAAGATCGCCTAGTGAGTCCGAAACATTTTCTCTGAATACGTTTTTCTTATAAATTTACTTTATTTACGTACAAGTCTTTCAAACTGTAATACTACCAACTTAACATAACTTAATAACCCAAAATAATACAGAATATGAAGAAATAATTAAAGTAGATTTATATAAGAAATTGTTTACACGAAACGGATTTGAGTGTACTGATAAAGATCGCCTAGTGAATCAGAAACAATTTTTCTTAATACGTTTTTCATCTAAATTTACTTTAATTTACGTAGGCCTACAGGTTTTTCAAACTGTAATACTACCAACTTAACATAACTTAATAACCCAAAATTAATTCAGAATATGAAGAAACAATTAAAGTAGATTTATATAAGAAATTATTTACACGAAACGGATTTGAGTGTACTGATAAAGATCGCCTAGTGAGTCCGAAACATTTTGTCTGAATACGTTTTTCATCTAAATTTACTTTATTTACGTACAAGTCTTTCAAACTGTAATACTACCAACTTAACATAACTTAATAACCCAAAATAATACAGAATATGAAGAAACAATTAAAGTAGATTTATATAAGAAATTGTTTACACGAAACGGATTTGAGTGTACTGATAAAGATCGCCTAGTGAGTCCGAAACATTTTGTCTTAATACGTTTTTCTTATAAATTTACTTTATTTACGTACAAGTCTTTCAAACTGTAATACTACCAACTTAACATAACCTAATAACCCAAAATAATACAGAATATGAAGAAACAATTAAAGTAGATTTATATAAGAAATTGTTTACACGAAACGGATTTGAGTGTACTGATAAAGATCGCCTAGTGAATCAGAAACATTTTGTCTTAATACGTTTTTCATCTAAATTTACTTTAATTTACGTAGGCCTACAGATTTTTCAAACTGTAATACTACCAACTTACATAACTTAATAACCCAAAATTAATTCAGAATATGAAGAAACAATTAAAGTAGATTTATATAAAAAATTATTTACACGAAACGGATTTGAGTGTAATGATAAAGATCGCCTAGTGAATCCGAAACATTTTGTCTGAATTCGTTTTTTTTATAAATTTACTTTATTTACGTACAAGTCTTTCAAACAATAATACTACCAACTTAACATAACTTAATAACCCAATATTAATTCAGAATATGAAGAAACAATTAAAGTAGATTTATATAAAAAATTATTTACACGAAACGGATTTGAGTGTAATGATAAAGATCGCCTAGTGAATCAGAAACAATTTGTCTTAATACGTTTTTCATCTAAATTTACTTTAATTTACGTAGGCCTACAGGTTTTTCTAACTGTAATATTACCAACTTAACATAACTTAATAACCCAAAATTAATTCAGAATATGAAGAAACAATTAAAGTAGATTTATATAAGAAATTGTTTACACGAAACGGATTTGAGTGTACTGATAAAGATCGCCTAGTGAGTCCGAAACATTTTCTCTGAATACGTTTTTCTTATAAATTTACTTTATTTACGTACAAGTCTTTCAAACTGTAATACTACCAACTTAACATAACTTAATAACCCAAAATAATACAGAATATGAAGAAACAATTAAAGTAGATTTATATAAGAAATTGTTTACACGAAACGGATTTGAGTGTACTGATAAAGATCGCCTAGTGAATCAGAAACAATTTTTCTTAATACGTTTTTCATCTAAATTTACTTTAATTTACGTAGGCCTACAGGTTTTTCAAACTGTAATACTACCAACTTAACATAACTTAATAACCCAAAATTAATTCAGAATATGAAGAAACAATTAAAGTAGATTTATATAAGAAATTATTTACACGAAACGGATTTGAGTGTAATGATAATGATCGCCTAGTGAATCCGAAACATTTTGTCTTAATACGTTTTTCATCTAAATTTACTTTAATTTACGTAGGCCTACAAGTCTTACAAACTGTAATACTACCAACTTAACATAACTTAATAACCCAAAATTAATTCAGAATATGAAGAAACAATTACAGTAGATTTATATAAAAAATTATTTACAAGAAACGGATTTGAGTGTACTGATAATGATCGCCTAGTGAGTCCGAAACATTTTGTCTTAATACGTTTTTCATCTAAATTTACTTTAATTTACGTAGGCCTACAAGTCTTACAAACTGTAATACTACCAACTTAACATAACTTAATAACCCAAAATTAATTCAGAATATGAAGAAACAATTACAGTAGATTTATATAAAAAATTATTTACAAGAAACGGATTTGAGTGTACTGATAAAGATCGCCTAGTGAGTCCGAAACATTTTGTCTTAATACGCTTTTCTTATAAATTTACTTTAATTTACGTAGGCCTACAAGTCTTACAAACTGTAATACTACCAACTTAACATAACTTAATAACCCAAAATTAATTCAGAATATGAAGAAACAATTACAGTAGATTTATATAAAAAATTATTTACAAGAAACGGATTTGAGTGTACTGATAAAGATCGCCTAGTGAGTCCGAAACATTTTGTCTTAATACGTTTTTCATCTAAATTTACTTTAATTTACATACAGGTTTTTCAAACTGTAATACTACCAACTTAACATAACTTAATAACCCAAAATTAATTCAGAATATGAAGAAACAATTACAGTAGATTTATATAAAAAATTATTTACAAGAAACGGATTTGAGTGTACTGATAAAGATCGCCTAGTGAGTCCGAAACATTTTGTCTTAATACGTTTTTCATCTAAATTTACTTTAATTTACATACAGGTTTTTCAAACTGTAATACTACCAACTTAACATAACTTAATAACCCAAAATTAATCCAGAATATGAAGAAACAATTAAAGTAGATTTATATAAGAAATTGTTTACACGAAACGGATTTGAGTGTACTGATAAAGATCGCCTAGTGACTCCGAAACATTTTCTCTGAATACGTTTTTTTTTATAAATTTACTTTATTTACGTACAAGTCTTTCAAACTGTAATACTACCAACTTAACATACCTTAATAACCCAAAATTAATTCAGAATATGCAGAAACAATTAAAGTAGATTTATATAAGAAATTGTTTACACGAAACGGATTTGAGTGTACTGATAAAGATCGCCTAGTGAGTCCGAAACATTTTCTCTGAATACGTTTTTTTTTTTAATTTACTTTATTTACGTACAAGTCTTTCAAACTGTAATACTACCAACTTAACATAACTTAATAACCCAAAACTAATTCAGAATATGAAGAAACAATTAAAGTCGATTTATATAAAAAATTATTTACAAGAAACGGATTTGAGTGTACTGATAAAGATCGCCTAGTGACTCCGAAACATTTTCTCTGAATACGTTTTTTTTATAAATTTACTTTATTTACGTACAAGTCTTTCAAACTGTAATACTACCAACTTAACATAACTTAATAACCCAAAATTACTTCAGAATATGAAGAAACAATTAAAGTAGATTTATATAAGAAATTGTTTACACGAAACGGATTTGAGTGTACTGATAAAGATCGCCTAGTGAATCAGAAACAATTTGTCTTAATACGTTTCTCATCTAAATTTACTTTAATTTACGTAGGCCTAGAGGTTTTTCAAACTGTAATACTACCAACTTAACATAACTTAATAACCCAAAATTAATTCAGAATATGAATAAACATTAAAGTAGATTTATTTAAGCAATTACTTACACGAAACGGATGTGAGTGTACTGATAATGATCGCCTAGTGAATCCGAAACATTTTGTCTGAATTCGTTTTTTTTATAAATTTACTTTATTTACGTACAAGTCTTTCAAACTGTAATACTACCAACTTAACATAACTTAATAACCCAAAATTATTCAGAATATGAATAAACAATTAAAGTAGATTTATTTAAGCAATTACTTACACGAAACGGATGTGAGTGTACTGATAAAGATCGCCTAGTGAATCCGAAACATTTTGTCTGAATTCGTTTTTTTTATAAATTTACTTTATTTACGTACAAGTCTTTCAAACTGTAATACTACCAACTTAACATAACTTAATAACCCAAAATTATTCAGAATATGAATAAACAATTAAAGTAGATTTATTTAAGCAATTACTTACACGAAACGGATTTGAGTGTACTGATAAAGATCGCCTAGTGAATCCGAAACATTTTGTCTGAATTCGTTTTTTTTATAAATTTACTTTATTTACGTACAAGTCTTTCAAACTGTAATACTACCAACTTGACATAACTTAATAACCCAAAATTATTCAGAATATGAATAAACAATTAAAGTAGATTTATTTAAGCAATTACTTACACGAAACGGATGTGAGTGTACTGATAATGATCGCCTAGTGAATCCGAAACATTTTGTCTGAATTCGTTTTTTTTATAAATTTACTTTATTTACGTACAAGTCTTTCAAACTGTAATACTACCAACTTAACATAACTTAATAACCCAAAATTATTCAGAATATGAATAAACAATTAAAGTAGATTTATTTAAGCAATTACTTACACGAAACGGATTTGAGTGTACTGATAAAGATCGCCTAGTGAATCCGAAACATTTTGTCTTAATACGTTTTTCATCTAAATTTACTTTAATTTACGTAGGCCTACAAGTCTTACAAACTGTAATACTACCAACTTAACATAACTTAATAACCCAAAATTATTCAGAATATGAATAAACAATTAAAGTAGATTTATTTAAGCAATTACTTACACGAAACGGATTTGAGTGTACTGATAAAGATCGCCTAGTGAATCCGAAACATTTTGTCTTAATACGTTTTTCATCTAAATTTACTTTAATTTACGTAGGCCTACAAGTCTTACAAACTGTAATACTACCAACTTAACATAACTTAATAACCCAAAATTATTCAGAATATGAATAAACAATTAAAGTAGATTTATTTAAGCAATTACTTACACGAAACGGATGTGAGTGTACTGATAATGATCGCCTAGTGAATCCGAAACATTTTGTCTGAATTCGTTTTTTTTATAAATTTACTTTATTTACGTACAAGTCTTTCAAACTGTAATACTACCAACTTGACATAACTTAATAACCCAAAATTATTCAGAATATGAATAAACAATTAAAGTAGATTTATTTAAGCAATTACTTACACGAAACGGATGTGAGTGTACTGATAATGATCGCCTAGTGAATCCGAAACATTTTGTCTGAATTCGTTTTTTTTATAAATTTACTTTATTTACGTACAAGTCTTTCAAACTGTAATACTACCAACTTGACATAACTTAATAACCCAAAATTATTCAGAATATGAATAAACAATTAAAGTAGATTTATTTAAGCAATTACTTACACGAAACGGATTTGAGTGTACTGATAAAGATCGCCTAGTGAATCCGAAACATTTTGTCTTAATACGTTTTTCATCTAAATTTACTTTAATTTACGTAGGCCTACAAGTCTTACAAACTGTAATACTACCAACTTAACATAACTTAATAACCCAAAATTATTCAGAATATGAATAAACAATTAAAGTAGATTTATTTAAGCAATTACTTACACGAAACGGATGTGAGTGTACTGATAATGATCGCCTAGTGAATCCGAAACATTTTGTCTGAATTCGTTTTTTTTATAAATTTACTTTATTTACGTACAAGTCTTTCAAACTGTAATACTACCAACTTGACATAACTTAATAACCCAAAATTATTCAGAATATGAATAAACAATTAAAGTAGATTTATTTAAGCAATTACTTACACGAAACGGATGTGAGTGTACTGATAATGATCGCCTAGTGAATCCGAAACATTTTGTCTGAATTCGTTTTTTTTATAAATTTACTTTATTTACGTACAAGTCTTTCAAACTGTAATACTACCAACTTGACATAACTTAATAACCCAAAATTATTCAGAATATGAATAAACAATTAAAGTAGATTTATTTAAGCAATTACTTACACGAAACGGATGTGAGTGTACTGATAATGATCGCCTAGTGAATCCGAAACATTTTGTCTGAATTCGTTTTTTTTATAAATTTACTTTATTTACGTACAAGTCTTTCAAACTGTAATACTACCAACTTAACATAACTTAATAACCCAAAATTATTCAGAATATGAATAAACAATTAAAGTAGATTTATTTAAGCAATTACTTACACGAAACGGATGTGAGTGTACTGATAAAGATCGCCTAGTGAATCCGAAACATTTTGTCTGAATTCGTTTTTTTTATAAATTTACTTTATTTACGTACAAGTCTTTCAAACTGTAATACTACCAACTTAACATAACTTAATAACCCAAAATTATTCAGAATATGAATAAACAATTAAAGTAGATTTATTTAAGCAATTACTTACACGAAACGGATTTGAGTGTACTGATAAAGATCGCCTAGTGAATCCGAAACATTTTGTCTGAATTCGTTTTTTTTATAAATTTACTTTATTTACGTACAAGTCTTTCAAACTGTAATACTACCAACTTGACATAACTTAATAACCCAAAATTATTCAGAATATGAATAAACAATTAAAGTAGATTTATTTAAGCAATTACTTACACGAAACGGATGTGAGTGTACTGATAAAGATCGCCTAGTGAATCCGAAACATTTTGTCTGAATTCGTTTTTTTTATAAATTTACTTTATTTACGTACAAGTCTTTCAAACTGTAATACTACCAACTTAACATAACTTAATAACCCAAAATTATTCAGAATATGAATAAACAATTAAAGTAGATTTATTTAAGCAATTACTTACACGAAACGGATTTGAGTGTACTGATAAAGATCGCCTAGTGAATCCGAAACATTTTGTCTGAATTCGTTTTTTTTATAAATTTACTTTATTTACGTACAAGTCTTTCAAACTGTAATACTACCAACTTGACATAACTTAATAACCCAAAATTATTCAGAATATGAATAAACAATTAAAGTAGATTTATTTAAGCAATTACTTACACGAAACGGATGTGAGTGTACTGATAATGATCGCCTAGTGAATCCGAAACATTTTGTCTGAATTCGTTTTTTTTATAAATTTACTTTATTTACGTACAAGTCTTTCAAACTGTAATACTACCAACTTAACATAACTTAATAACCCAAAATTATTCAGAATATGAATAAACAATTAAAGTAGATTTATTTAAGCAATTACTTACACGAAACGGATTTGAGTGTACTGATAAAGATCGCCTAGTGAATCCGAAACATTTTGTCTGAATTCGTTTTTTTTATAAATTTACTTTATTTACGTACAAGTCTTTCAAACTGTAATACTACCAACTTAACATAACTTAATAACCCAAAATTAATCCAGAATATGAAGAAACAATTAAAGTAGATTTATATAAGAAATTGTTTACACGAAACGGATGTGAGTGTACTGATAAAGATCGCCTAGTGAGTCCGAAACATTTTCTCTGAATACGTTTTTTTTATAAATTTACTTTATTTACGTACAAGTCTTTCAAACTGTAATACTACCAATTTAACATAACTTAATAACCCAAAATTAATCCAGAATATGAAGAAACAATTAAAGTAGATTTATATAAGAAATTGTTTACACGAAACGGATGTGAGTGTACTGATAAAGATCGCCTAGTGAGTCCGAAACATTTTCTCTGAATACGTTTTTTTTTTTAATTTACTTTATTTACGTACAAGTCTTTCAAACTGTAATACTACCAACTTAACATAACTTAATAACCCAAAATTATTCAGAATATGAATAAACAATTAAAGTAGATTTATTTAAGCAATTACTTAAACGAAACGGATTTGAGTGTACTGATAAAGATCGCCTAGTGAGTCCGAAACATTTTGTCTGAATTCGTTTTTTTTATAAATTTACTTTATTTACGTACAAGTCTTTCAAACTGTAATACTACCAACTTAACATAACTTAATAACCCAAAATTAATCCAGAATATGAAGAAACAATTAAAGTAGATTTATATAAGAAATTGTTTACACGAAACGGATGTGAGTGTACTGATAAAGATCGCCTAGTGAGTCCGAAACATTTTCTCTGAATACGTTTTTTTTATAAATTTACTTTATTTACGTACAAGTCTTTCAAACTGTAATACTACCAATTTAACATAACTTAATAACCCAAAATTAATCCAGAATATGAAGAAACAATTAAAGTAGATTTATATAAGAAATTGTTTACACGAAACGGATGTGAGTGTACTGATAAAGATCGCCTAGTGAGTCCGAAACATTTTCTCTGAATACGTTTTTTTTATAAATTTACTTTATTTACGTACAAGTCTTTCAAACTGTAATACTACCAACTTAACATAACTTAATAACCCAAAATTAATCCAGAATATGAAGAAACAATTAAAGTAGATTTATATAAGAAATTGTTTACACGAAACGGATTTGAGTGTACTGATAAAGATCGCCTAGTAAGTCCGAAACATTTTCTCTGAATACGTTTTTTTTATAAATTTACTTTATTTACGTACAAGTCTTTCAAACTGTAATACTACCAACTTAACATAACTTAATAACCCAAAATTAATCCAGAATATGAAGAAACAATTAAAGTAGATTTATATAAGAAATTGTTTACACGAAACGGATGTGAGTGTACTGATAAAGATCGCCTAGTGAGTCCGAAACATTTTCTCTGAATACGTTTTTTTTATAAATTTACTTTATTTACGTACAAGTCTTTCAAACTGTAATACTACCAACTTAACATAACTTAATACCCAAAATTAATTCAGAATATGAAGAAACAATTAAAGTAGATTTATATAAGAAATTGTTTACACGAAACGGATTTGAGTGTACTGATAAAGATCGCCTAGTAAGTCCGAAACATTTTCTCTGAATACGTTTTTTTAATAAATTTACTTTATTTACGTACAAGTCTTTCAAACTGTAACACTACCAACTTTACATAACTTAATAACCCGAAATTAATTCAGAATATCAAGAAACAATGAAATTATATGCTTGGTGATGTTTAGGCCTACTGCGCAGCAACAAGTAGCAAATACAAATAAAAAAAATAAATTGAAATTTCATTTTTAAATTTTTGCAACTTATGGTTTTTAAATATGGTTTTTTTAAAACTTTAAACATTATTAAATTGAAATGTCAAGTGATAGGTCTTAGATAAATATTCACACAAAACAAATTGAAAAGATATATTTAGACTCTATGGAAATTTTCACAGTCCACATGTTACTTGCGCGTGTTGAAAATTAAGGATTAAAGGATTAGGCTGTAAGTAATCTTACAGAAGTTGCATCCACGTGTCATTGTATATAGTCAGGACAGTTGAGGTAAGTTTGTTAAAATTACGTCAATCCTATAAAAGCAATGGTGCATATCTGCATAAGCTGTACATAGCTCTGATTACACGCAATAAAATTAACTATTAAGCCTACTTAAGTATTAAAGCTAGAAACCGTATTGCTTGAATATAAAAACATGCAGGTATTTTAAAATTGTGTTATACAAATATCTATAAAATTATATTAAGGCATTTTTAAACTGAAATATTGAATCTACTATTCACATTTTAAAGCCAAAGATTTCAATAATTTTATTTCAAAGTTACTGAATACTTTTAACATTTTCGCGCTATTTCTCTATGTCTACCTATATCAATAATTCTGAGACAATTTAAACAGGTTTAGATTTACCTTGTGAATATGATACGTGTATCTGTTTTCCGCCATAACGCACCCACTCTTGCACAGTGGCAACTGATAGCATTATCACTTCGAAACTTAGAACCTCATTATCGTCAAATACCTTAGATTAATGATTTACTGTCACCAGGCTGCTCTTCACTTAAATAAACAGTTTACACAGACAAAAAACTTAGATATGAACTCTTTCAATGACATGTTATTTGTGCATTCAATTTGAAACAATTTATATAGAAAACGGTAGCTGTCATGGGACAAGCGACAAAAGTGTTATTTCAACAAGATTTTTTAAAGACATATCCCTAGTAAGTGAAATAAATAAACAAAGCGTAAATCTTTACGTAATCGTAAATTAATACGTCAGTAAATCAGACACCTATAATTATAGTTACCGCATTAGCAAATAATTTAATCCTGTATTACTCCTAATATAGGAGACATAAATAGTCCTGACCTACGTTTAATATATAATATGTCGTAACAAATCATACGTTGTTACATAATTTAATCAAATATACGATTTTTTAAAAATATATAAGATATTGCATTTTACATAAAATTAGTAGTAACCTCCAAGTAACCTTTAACTTGAGACGAAAATCATACAGAATTTAAACAAATAAGCCTATACGATTTTCTAAAAATATATAGAATAGTGCATTTTAAATAAACTTAGTAGTAACCTCCCAGTAACCTTTAACTAGAGACGAAAATCGCTATTAGCCTTAACCTACCACTATATTTGCCTTCTGGAAATTTTCAAGAGGATTTGTAGGGAGACAGAGAGAGAACAGCGGTCGTAGAAAGCTATAGAGCTGTAGGGAGGGAAAATATTTACACATTGTGGCTAGAATTTCAGAGGAACGTCACCACGACGTAACTATTACTCCTACGTAAAGCTTCTATATAAGCAATGTGGCGACCACGTGTAGTCATGTAAGTAAAATGTCAAATGTGAAGTGGACACTGAAAATAATTAATTGTAAATTAAAATAGAAAGTAAAGTAATTCAATAATTATTTAGTATACAATACTTGCTTAAGTACGATATCTATTACAAGGCACAAATAATTATTTGCCTCGTGTTGTGAATAAAAGGGTTAGGTAGACATACTGAAGACAAAAAACGTGAGCTATGCGTCCGAAGGGGGGACTATTTTACCAGAAATTTGGATGAGAAAAAGTATAACTTGAGAGTTAAACATACTTTTTTGTTAATAGAAATAATTTCAAGTGTTCGTGTATAACTGTAATTAATTTCACCACCGGTACGAAAATAAAGATTATTCACTAATATGCTCGTGTGTTTAATTAAAAGAATACCAGTCTGGTTCATAAAGCTCGATGCTGCGCCATAAGGAATTAAACTTCATAAACATTAGGTTCCTAATGGGGATGGAAAGCAGAGTTAAAGAGTTCTTCAGCATACTAAAACACAGACTAGGAGTGGATTAGTGATGGGGTTAGTAAATTATGTTCACATCAACAGTCCTTGCCAGAGAGCAGAATCAGAGAGCAGGTTACAGAAAAACATTGCATGATGGACACGATTCTCTTTGAACATGACTAATTGCTAACTAAAGCCCGAAATACTGAACTTATAAGACATTCTAGCCTCCTCTCTTTCTCTCTCTCTCTCTCTCTTTCTCTCTCTCACTGAGCAGTTCTTTATATGTATAGCTATATAATTTAGTTACATTATAGTTTAGTTCCATTAATTAGGTTGCATTACAGTTTGGTTTCATTATAGTTTGGTTACATTATAGTTGGGTTGAATTGTAATTTAGTTACATTATAGTTTAGTTCTATTAATTTGGTTGCATTGCAGTTTGGTTTCATTATAGTTTGGTTACATTATAGTTGGGTTGAATTATAATTTAGTTACATTATAGTTTAGTTCTATTAATTTGGTTGCATTACAGTTTGGTTTCATTATAGTTTGGTTACAATATAGTTGGGTTGAATTGTAATTTAGTTACATTATAGTTTAGTTCTATCAATTTGGTTGCATTACAGTTTGGTTTCATTATAGTTTGGTTACATTATAGTTGGGTTGAATTGTAATTTAGTTACATTATAGTTTAGTTCTATTAATTTGGTTGCATTACAGTTTGGTTTCATTATAGTTTGGTTACATTATAGTTGGGTTGAATTGTAATTTAGTTACATTATAGTTTAGTTCTATTAATTTGGTTGCATTTCAGTTTGGTTTCATTATAGTTTGGTTTCATTATAGTTTGGTTACATTATAGTTGGGTTGAATTGTAATTTAGTTACATTATAGTTTAGTTCTATTAATTTGGTTGCATTTCAGTTTGGTTTCATTATAGTTTGGTTACATTATAGTTGGGTTGAATTGTAATTTAGTTACATTATAGTTTAGTTCTATTAATTTGGTTGCATTACAGTTTGGTTTCATTATAGTTTGGTTACATTATAGTTGGGATGAATTGTAATTTAGTTACATTATAGTTTAGTTCTATTAATTTGGTTGCATTACAGTTTGGTTTCATTATAGTTTGGTTACATTATAGTTGGGTTGAATTGTAATTTAGTTACATTATAGTTTAGTTCTATTAATTTGGTTGCATTACAGTTTGGTTTCATTATAGTTTGGTTACATTATAGTTGGGTTGAATTGTAATTTAGTTACATTATAGTTTAGTTCTATTAATTAGGTTGCATTACAGTTTGGTTTCATTATAGTTTGGTTACATTATAGTTGGGTTGAATTGTAATTTAGTTACATTATAGTTTAGTTCCATTAATTAGGTTGCATTGCAGTTTGGTTTCATTAACTTATAGTTTGGTTACATTATAGTTTGGTTGAATTGTAATTTAGTTACATTATAGTTTAGTTCTATTAATTTGGTTGCATTACAGTTTGGTTTCATTATAGTTTGGTTACAATATAGTTGGGTTGAATTGTAATTTAGTTACATTATAGTTTAGTTCTATCAATTTGGTTGCATTACAGTTTGGTTTCATTATAGTTTGGTTACATTATAGTTGGGTTGAATTGTAATTTAGTTACATTATAGTTTAGTTCTATTAATTTGGTTGCATTACAGTTTGGTTTCATTATAGTTTGGTTACATTATAGTTGGGTTGAATTGTAATTTAGTTACATTATAGTTTAGTTCTATTAATTTGGTTGCATTTCAGTTTGGTTTCATTAGAGTTTGGTTTCATTATAGTTTGGTTACATTATAGTTGGGTTGAATTGTAATTTAGTTACATTATAGTTTAGTTCTATTAATTTGGTTGGATTTCAGTTTGGTTTCATTATAGTTTGGTTACATTATAGTTGGGTTGAATTGTAATTTAGTTACATTATAGTTTAGTTCTATTAATTTGGTTGCATTTCAGTTTGGTTTCATTATAGTTTGGTTTCATTATAGTTTGGTTACATTATAGTTGGGTTGAATTGTAATTTAGTTACATTATAGTTTAGTTCTATTAATTTGGTTGCATTTCAGTTTGGTTTCATTATAGTTTGGTTACATTATAGTTGGGTTGAATTGTAATTTAGTTACATTATAGTTTAGTTCTATTAATTTGGTTGCATTTCAGTTTGGTTTCATTATAGTTTGGTTTCATTATAGTTTGGTTACATTATAGTTGGGTTGAATTGTAATTTAGTTACATTATAGTTTAGTTCTATTAATTTGGTTGCATTTCAGTTTGGTTTCATTATAGTTCGGTTACATTATAGTTGGGTTGAATTGTAATTTAGTTACATTATAGTTTAGTTCTATTAATTTGGTTGCATTACAGTTTGGTTTCATTATAGTTTGGTTACATTATAGTTGGGATGAATTATAATTTAGTTACATTATAGTTTAGTTCTATTAATTTGGTTGCATTACAGTTTGGTTTCATTATAGTTTGGTTACATTATAGTTGGGTTGAATTGTAATTTAGTTACATTATAGTTTAGTTCTATTAATTTGGTTGCATTACAGTTTGGTTTCATTATAGTTTGGTTACATTATAGTTGGGTTGAATTGTAATTTAGTTACATTATAGTTTAGTTCTATTAATTAGGTTGCATTACAGTTTGGTTTCATTATAGTTTGGTTACATTATAGTTGGGTTGAATTGTAATTTAGTTACATTATAGTTTATTTCCATTAATTAGGTTGCATTGCAGTTTGGTTTCATTAACTTATAGTTTGGTTACATTATAGTTTGGTTGAATTGTAATTTAGTTACATTATAGTTTAGTTCTATTAATATGGTTGCATTACAGTTTGGTTTCATTATAGTTTGGTTACAATATAGTTGGGTTGAATTGTAATTTAGTTACATTATAGTTTAGTTCTATCAATTTGGTTGCATTACAGTTTGGTTTCATTATAGTTTGGTTACATTATAGTTGGGTTGAATTGTAATTTAGTTACATTATAGTTTAGTTCTATTAATTTGGTTGCATTACAGTTTGGTTTCATTATAGTTTGGTTTCATTATAGTTTGGTTACATTATAGTTGGGTTGAATTGTAATTTAGTTACATTATAGTTTAGTTCTATTAATTTGGTTGCATTTCAGTTTGGTTTCATTATAGTTTGGTTACATTATAGTTGGGTTGAATTGTAATTTAGTTACATTATAGTTTAGTTCTATTAATTTGGTTGCATTTCAGTTTGGTTTCATTATAGTTTGGTTTCATTATAGTTTGGTTACATTATAGTTGGGTTGAATTGTAATTTAGTTACATTATAGTTTAGTTCTATTAATTAGGTTGCATTACAGTTTGGTTTCATTATAGTTTGGTTACATTATAGTTGGGTTGAATTGTAATTTAGTTACATTATAGTTTAGTTCCATTAATTAGGTTGCATTGCAGTTTGGTTTCATTAACTTATAGTTTGGTTACATTATAGTTTGGTTGAATTGTAATTTAGTTACATTATAGTTTAGTTCTATTAATTTGGTTGCATTACAGTTTGGTTTCATTATAGTTTGGTTACAATATAGTTGGGTTGAATTGTAATTTAGTTACATTATAGTTTAGTTCTATCAATTTGGTTGCATTACAGTTTGGTTTCATTATAGTTTGGTTACATTATAGTTGGGTTGAATTGTAATTTAGTTACATTATAGTTTAGTTCTATTAATTTGGTTGCATTTCAGTTTGGTTTCATTATAGTTTGGTTACATTATAGTTGGGTTGAATTGTAATTTAGTTACATTATAGTTTAGTTCTATTAATTTGGTTGCATTTCAGTTTGGTTTCATTATAGTTTGGTTTCATTATAGTTTGGTTTCATTATAGTTTGGTTACATTATAGTTGGGTTGAATTGTAATTTAGTTACATTATAGTTTAGTTCTATTAATTAGGTTGCATTACAGTTTGGTTTCATTATAGTTTGGTTACATTATAGGTGGGTTGAATTGTAATTTAGTTACATTATAGTTTAGTTCTATTAATTTGGTTGCATTTCAGTTTGGTTTCATTATAGTTTGGTTACATTATAGTTGGGTTGAATTGTAATTTAGTTACATTATAGTTTAGTTCTATTAATTTGGTTGCATTTCAGTTTGGTTTCATTATAGTTTGGTTTCATTATAGTTTGGTTACATTATAGTTGGGTTGAATTGTAATTTAGTTACATTATAGTTTAGTTCTATTAATTTGGTTGCATTTCAGTTTGGTTTCATTATAGTTTGGTTACATTATAGTTGGGTTGAATTGTAATTTAGTTACATTATAGTTTAGTTCTATTAATTAGGTTGCATTACAGTTTGGTTTCATTATAGTTTGGTTACATTATAGTTGGGTTGAATTGTAATTTAGTTACATTATAGTTTAGTTCTATTAATTTGGTTGCATTTCAGTTTGGTTTCATTATAGTTTGGTTACATTATAGTTGGGTTGAATTGTAATTTAGTTACATTATAGTTTAGTTCTATTAATTTGGTTGCATTTCAGTTTGGTTTCATTATAGTTTGGTTTCATTATAGTTTGGTTTCATTATAGTTTGGTTACATTATAGTTGGGTTGAATTGTAATTTAGTTACATTATAGTTTAGTTCTATTAATTTGGTTGCATTTCAGTTTGGTTTCATTATAGTTTGGTTACATTATAGTTGGGTTGAATTGTAATTTAGTTACATTATAGTTTAGTTCTATTAATTTGGTTGCATTACAGTTTGGTTTCATTATAGTTTGGTTACATTATAGTTGGGATGAATTATAATTTAGTTACATTATAGTTTAGTTCTATTAATTTGGTTGCATTACAGTTTGGTTTCATTATAGTTTGGTTACATTATAGTTGGGTTGAATTGTAATTTAGTTACATTATAGTTTAGTTCTATTAATTTGGTTGCATTACAGTTTGGTTTCATTATAGTTTGGTTACATTATAGTTGGGTTGAATTGTAATTTAGTTACATTATAGTTTAGTTCTATTAATTAGGTTGCATTACAGTTTGGTTTCATTATAGTTTGGTTACATTATAGTTGGGTTGAATTGTAATTTAGTTACATTATAGTTTAGTTCCATTAATTAGGTTGCATTGCAGTTTGGTTTCATTAACTTATAGTTTGGTTACATTATAGTTTGGTTGAATTGTAATTTAGTTACATTATAGTTTAGTTCTATTAATATGGTTGCATTACAGTTTGGTTTCATTATAGTTTGGTTACATTATAGTTGGGTTGAATTGTAATTTAGTTACATTATAGTTTAGTTCTATTAATTTGGTTGCATTTCAGTTTGGTTTCATTATAGTTTGGTTTCATTATAGTTTGGTTACATTATAGTTGGGTTGAATTGTAATTTAGTTACATTATAGTTTAGTTCTATTAATTTGGTTGCATTTCAGTTTGGTTTCATTATAGTTTGGTTACATTATAGTTGGGTTGAATTGTAATTTAGTTACATTATAGTTTAGTTCTATTAATTTGGTTGCATTTCAGTTTGGTTTCATTATAGTTTGGTTTCATTATAGTTTGGTTACATTATAGTTGGGTTGAATTGTAATTTAGTTACATTATAGTTTAGTTCTATTAATTAGGTTGCATTACAGTTTGGTTTCATTATAGTTTGGTTACATTATAGTTGGGTTGAATTGTAATTTAGTTACATTATAGTTTAGTTCCATTAATTAGGTTGCATTGCAGTTTGGTTTCATTAACTTATAGTTTGGTTACATTATAGTTTGGTTGAATTGTAATTTAGTTACATTATAGTTTAGTTCTATTAATTTGGTTGCATTACAGTTTGGTTTCATTATAGTTTGGTTACAATATAGTTGGGTTGAATTGTAATTTAGTTACATTATAGTTTAGTTCTATCAATTTGGTTGCATTACAGTTTGGTTTCATTATAGTTTGGTTACATTATAGTTGGGTTGAATTGTAATTTAGTTACATTATAGTTTAGTTCTATTAATTTGGTTGCATTTCAGTTTGGTTTCATTATAGTTTGGTTACATTATAGTTGGGTTGAATTGTAATTTAGTTACATTATAGTTTAGTTCTATTAATTTGGTTGCATTTCAGTTTGGTTTCATTATAGTTTGGTTTCATTATAGTTTGGTTACATTATAGTTGGGTTGAATTGTAATTTAGTTACATTATAGTTTAGTTCTATTAATTTGGTTGCATTTCAGTTTGGTTTCATTATAGTTTGGTTACATTATAGTTGGGTTGAATTGTAATTTAGTTACATTATAGTTTAGTTCTATTAATTTGGTTGCATTTCAGTTTGGTTTCATTATAGTTTGGTTTCATTATAGTTTGGTTACATTATAGTTGGGTTGAATTGTAATTTAGTTACATTATAGTTTAGTTCTATTAATTAGGTTGCATTACAGTTTGGTTTCATTATAGTTTGGTTACATTATAGTTGGGTTGAATTGTAATTTAGTTACATTATAGTTTAGTTCCATTAATTAGGTTGCATTGCAGTTTGGTTTCATTAACTTATAGTTTGGTTACATTATAGTTTGGTTGAATTGTAATTTAGTTACATTATAGTTTAGTTCTATTAATTTGGTTGCATTACAGTTTGGTTTCATTATAGTTTGGTTACAATATAGTTGGGTTGAATTGTAATTTAGTTACATTATAGTTTAGTTCTATCAATTTGGTTGCATTACAGTTTGGTTTCATTATAGTTTGGTTACATTATAGTTGGGTTGAATTGTAATTTAGTTACATTATAGTTTAGTTCTATTAATTTGGTTGCATTTCAGTTTGGTTTCATTATAGTTTGGTTACATTATAGTTGGGTTGAATTGTAATTTAGTTACATTATAGTTTAGTTCTATTAATTTGGTTGCATTTCAGTTTGGTTTCATTATAGTTTGGTTTCATTATAGTTTGGTTTCATTATAGTTTGGTTTCATTATAGTTTGGTTACATTATAGTTGGGTTGAATTGTAATTTAGTTACATTATAGTTTAGTTCTATTAATTAGGTTGCATTACAGTTTGGTTTCATTATAGTTTGGTTACATTATAGTTGGGTTGAATTGTAATTTAGTTACATTATAGTTTAGTTCTATTAATTTGGTTGCATTTCAGTTTGGTTTCATTATAGTTTGGTTACATTATAGTTGGGTTGAATTGTAATTTAGTTACATTATAGTTTAGTTCTATTAATTTGGTTGCATTTCAGTTTGGTTTCATTATAGTTTGGTTTCATTATAGTTTGGTTTCATTATAGTTTGGTTACATTATAGTTGGGTTGAATTGTAATTTAGTTACATTATAGTTTAGTTCTATTAATTTGGTTGCATTTCAGTTTGGTTTCATTATAGTTTGGTTACATTATAGTTGGGTTGAATTGTAATTTAGTTACATTATAGTTTAGTTCTATTAATTAGGTTGCATTACAGTTTGGTTTCATTATAGTTTGGTTACATTATAGTTGGGTTGAATTGTAATTTAGTTACATTATAGTTTAGTTCTATTAATTTGGTTGCATTTCAGTTTGGTTGAATTTTAATTTAGTTACATTATAGTTTAGTTACCTTGCAATTGATTTGCATTATAATTTAGTTGTATTACAATTTAGTTGCATTACAGTTTGGTTGCGTTATAGTTTAGGTGCATTACAGTTTGGTTGCTTTATAGTTTAGTTGCATTACAGTTTTTTGTTGCGATATAATTTAATTGCTTAAAAGTTTGGTTGAATTATAGTTTAGTTGCATTACAGTTTGTTTGCGTTGCAGTTTGGTTCGTTATAGTTTGATTTCAAAAATCATGTTAGCAACTCATTCATACAAAAACATATTATTGACCTTATTTCGCTCTACCCGATCAGGTTGACGCCTAAATGAAGGCCGTAGTCATCACTACAGTTGCTTTTAGTTTACGTTAGGGATCTTATTTTGTGTACAAGCAACCTAACCTTTTTGGTTAACCTTAGAGGTTATGTTTGCATAGCTATAGTTAATGTAATTTTTACTTTCTATTTGTATTGTGCGACATTTAAGGTGCATTTTTCTTTCTTAAATGTATTTTTAAATAACATTTGTAAGGGTGAAATAGTCATAGTGGTTTCTTGTCTAGTAAGCACATCAGCCAACAATAAATACACAGAGTTTTGTTACACTCTTCTACCTAGTGAATTCAACTTGACTTAATTTTTAGATACTTCTATATGATTACATTGGGAACATGTATGAAACTACATTTTTATTTCAGTTTCTCCCGAACTGTATGTAGCATGTCGTTTATTCATAATGTTTTTACCATTTGAGACATAGTAAAGCTCCCTCACTTGGGACCTATGGTAAAGTGATGTGCCCAGCACTACTCTTCCATCGCCCACTACTACCATAAGTACTCATCTTCAAAGGCTGAATCAACCTGGGGCTGAACAAACACACAGAAAGTTTTTAGCGCTAACCGGAATCGAACCCAGAACCTTTAGTTTTGTAGTGAGGTATTTTACTTGGCCACTCACCCGCCTATTCATTTACTCATCGTAAATTAATTGATTTGTTAATAGTTTACCTCAATAGCATTCATATTCATAATATTTTTAAATTTTTAGTCCATTACGTTCGGTGAATCTTAATTAATCACTTTAACAATAGTTTATGACTATCTGAACTTTAATTTAATGCTTTGTTTAACGTAAACTATTTCCGCTTTTTGTTTAGTAATTGTAGCTGCTTTTGTGTTATTGTTATTGTTTATTTTCGCGTTAACATTAATAAAGACTTAATGAATTGTCATAAACTATTGTTAAAGTGATTAATCATATTTGTTAGCATCGTTCCTGAGTTAAAAAAATCTCTTAGACTACTTACTTAAGGGTTAGCATCGTTATATTAAAATTATTATTCTTTGGTTTTATTGACTGGTGATCTAAATATGTGTATTGTTGTTACGCTTTTGTAAACCTACATTCGCATCTGTATTGAAGCACAGCCAATAAAGAACAGCCATTGCCGGCTAGGAGTAGGTTGTTAAATATACGATATCTACCGTGACTTACGTTCAGTAAATATAAATACGATGATTGTCTGAAGGTAGCCTACTTTGTACTTTGAAATACGAGACAAAATAGAACACACTATTATTATAATAACAATATGTTTTATACAACATCAGGCCTAAATATTTATTACTAATTATTAGTTTTAGACGTGTAGGCCTGTAAGTAATTAATATAATTGTATATGGTATTAAAAGTCATAACATGGATTCAACATATACCGCAAGCCAACCATGACAGACACACTGATACACAACACATCGAACCACCCTATACAACATAAACACGCAGCATTCAAACATTTACTACACAGACTAAACAAAATACCTATGTCCACAACTAACTACACAGAGGAACTAAACACAATCAAATATTTAGCTCACAAAAATGCATATGACAATTATTTAATAGACAAACTACACAGAAAAATACTCAACAAGAACAGTAACAACAACACGAATACAAACAAATTCATCACCCTCACATACAGAAACAAAATCACAAATAAAATAGCACATCAATTCAAAAAGCAGGATACAATGTAATAATAAATACACAAAAACCTCTTAACCACAAACTTTCTTTAATTTACCCTAATGAACATTTCAGTTACAAAGTAACCATCCTCAGAGGGATAACATACAAAGACTCCCCCTAACTTAGTCTTTGTATGTTATCCCTCTGAGGATGGTTACTTTGTAACTGAAATGTTCATTAGGGTAAATTAAAGAAAGTTTGTGGTTAAGAGGTTTTTGTGTATTTATTATTAAATTCAACCACAGTATATTCCTAATAAATAGTAAAGATACAATGTAGTTTACAGAACAACAAATAAAAGCTAAACTGCTATCAGACAAGCAATAATAACAATACCAACACATACAATAACCCAGGAGTATACAAACTAAAATGCAACAACTGCAATAAGTTCTATATTGGACAAACAGGCAGATCTTTCGCCGAAAAATATAAAGAGCACAAAAGCGCACTGCACACTATTATTGAATCCACCTTCGCAAATCACCTCATGGACACTAAACACTTTGCAAAAGTATGGAAAATAACATGAACATCCTCCACACATGCAACAAAGGTCATAAATTAAACACACTAGAACAGTATGAAATATATAGACATAGCATCACTTCTAACTTTCAAAATAATGGTACCGAGGAAGCACAACTGCAGCATTCCTAGCGGCAAAAATAAGAGGCTGAAGAAGTCGTAAGACGAAAACGTTTCCTCCAAGTGTAAGTTAACAATTTAACAACGTTTAGTTAACAAAAAGTCTGGTCGCAAGTAGGCTAATAGCAAAAGTGTAATAAGAATTTACAACCAGCTCGTCATGAACAACAACAAGATTTCGAAATAATATAAATCACACAAATTCTTTAGACTAGGCCTATATGTTTTTTTAAAATTTATTCTTACATAGTTTTCCGAATCAAAGATTTTTCCCCGCGCAAAACATACACAGTCAGACCCTTTTATAAAAAAAATAATCAGTGGAACTGGCCAGCAGGAGTGAATATTTCATTTGAAAAACGTACTTAATATAGATTTTAATAGAATCTATTTAATGAAGTTCATAATAAAGTCATGTAGTTTATAAGAAACCTTTATTAAATTTACTGAATAACAATTTTATTTGACGAATTTATTTGAAAACGGTTCCTAAAAAGAGTTAACGCGCCAAATAAAGTTTTTAATTAAAAATTGAAATAAAAGTGTATAATTATTTATTATAATTATATTGAAATTAGGATAAAAAGATTTATCGAAAGTAAAATAACGCCGATAAAAATGTTTAAAGATAACTTATTAACTTGAAAATGTACAATAAATGAAGTAACATGACTTACTTATTAAAACAGCTGTTCTACAACCTAACCTATAACATAAAATAGCTGTTGCGTTCAATCATATGTTATCGCTTAATTGAAGCTAAAATAGGAAGAGTGGCTCGTGAGCTTGAGTAAAGCCAAAGATTTTTCTCTTAGTCAGGCCTGCCACAAGAAATAGTCATTTCAATAATTATGTAAAGATTGGCAAATCCTCCACTTAGAGCCATTGGAAAACAATTGTTTTGTAAGAATCTTCGAAACTTGACTTTTCCTCAGTTAGGGGTGAATGAGAGGGGTAAGAAAATTAACCTGTCAGCAGGCCATAGAGCGTGTGACTGGGGTCACATGTCAGGCGTGTGCGGAACGGCAATAAACACTTCCGCTGGGCCCCTGGGGCATCGGTATCCTGGAAACATTAAATCAAGTCCAAATATAAGTCCCAGTATGAAACCAAAAGACAGACAAGGAAGGAGTCGAAACCTCAAACCGAATGAATTTCAAACTTCAGTAAATTCTACAAAGAAACTGTTACCTTTTTATTCGTAAGCAACAAATAAAACTTTAGACCAAAAATATTATTGTTTCCTATATTAGCCTACATTAGATCCCATAATTTTTTTATTAGTAGGTGAGCAATGAATAATATCTGAGCCTTTAAAAACAAATACTATTAAAATTATGTCGTTAAATTGTACGTAATTGTAAAATTGTATTAGGCCAACTGTATTTGTATTGTAAAACTTCCCATTGTCTAACCTAACCTATCTGAAAAAAATAACCTGAAAGTACAAACGTTTGTGGTATTAAACAAATAATTACATTATTTTTGTTTGCATCATCTGTTTTGTCAAAATATCTGTCATCATATAAATTAACTTCCATTAACATTTCACCCCTGGTTAAAACCAGTAACTAATAGTTAACTAACTTTTAGGCTTTAATAATCCTGTAATAACAAATTGAGAGTGACAAAATTATTTCTTATATTAAAACAAATATAGGTCTAAGACAAATCTTCAAATAAATATTTACCAAACCTTAAAGGCAAATCCAATTCAACAGTTTATTACAAACTATGTATGCTGTTCTTTTTTTTAAGTGAATATAAGGATATAATTCAAATAAAAGGCTGTTTTATTGAATTTGAATTAGATGATAAAAAAATGTTTTAACGTCTTGCCTTGAAATATCAACGTAGTTGTCTAAATATATTGTCCTACACTTATGATATCCTAACTTCATTAAAAATAATTGTACTTATTAGATAAAATGTGCTACTGATAGAAATATAGCAGATTTTATTCGTGGATTATATTAGTATATTTTATTTTTAATTGACTACAAAACCATAAAGTTCTTACACAGTTACACGTTACTTTTGAAAGCCTTACAGTCGTAGGACTTCCAATAATTTTATTTAAAAATTAAAATCAAGTCATCATTAAGAAATGGATTAGCTTAACCTTATAAAAGTCTTTAATAGTAGTTCTATTTCACCTAAAAGTTTATTGTAGGCCTAAACTCTGTTGCTTTATAGAATGAATGAAACAATACCGAGTTAAAGATGACGTTTTTAGGCACGTGGTAGTTATTTTTTAGATTAAATATAGGCCTACACGAGTTCACTAGGGAATTGACTATTTTTACATCTATTGTTAGCCTAATTAGGCTAGGCACGGACCCTAAAACTATTTATATTCATACCTAGATACGTTTACGCAATAGTTGAAGAGCATACACGAAAGATGCGTACGACGAAAGATGCGTAGGCTTACACCAGGAATCTTGCGAAAGATGCGTACAACGAAATATGCGTACACCAGGAATATTGCGAAAGATGCGTACAATGAAATATGCGTACACCAGGAATCTTGCGAAAGATGCGTACAACGAAATATGCGTACACCAGGAATCCTGCGAAAGATGCGTACAACGAAATATGTGTAGGCCTACACCAGGAATCTTGCGAAAGATGCGTACAACGAAATATGCGTACACCAGGAATATTGCGAAAGATGCGTACAATGAAATATGCGTACACCAGGAATCTTGCGAAAGATGCGTACAACGAAATATGCGTACACCAGGAATCTTGCGAAAGATGCGTACAACGAAAGATGCGTACACCAGGAATCCTGCGAAAGATGCGTACAACGAAAGATGCGTAGGCCTACACCAGGAATCTTGCGAAAGATGCGTACAACGAAATATGCGTACACCAGGAATCTTGCGAAAGATGCGTACAACGAAAGATGCGTACACCAGGAATCTTGCGAAAGATGCGTACAACGAAATATGCGTACACCAGGAATATTGCGAAAGATGCGTACAATGAAATATGCGTACACCAGGAATCTTGCGAAAGATGCGTACAACGAAATATGCGTACACCAGGAATCTTGCGAAAGATGCGTACAACGAAAGATGCGTACACCAGGAATCTTGCGAAAGATGCGTACAACGAAAGATGCGTACACCAGGAATCTTGCGAAAGATGCGTACAACGAAAAATGCGTACACCAGGAATCTTGCGAAAGTTGCGTAGAGAATCAAGTTTTAACAGATGGTGAGGTCAAGCTAAGGCGTCATAACATTGTGACGGGAGAAAAATGCCTACAACTTTTAGGCATACACGGGTCTTTTAAAGGCATTGTGCTACGTAAATGAGATTGCCTCTGAGATGGCGCTTAGTTTCTCGGGGCAGGAGATATTTTAAAACTTTGTCTATTAAACTTTATTACCACCACATTTGACCAGGCTTTGGACTGCAAAATGATAGGAGATATCTTGCACTATCATTTTGGCGTGTTTAAAATCAGTTTGTAGCATCATAATTTTTATTTATATTTTAAATTTTTTTTTAATATGTTAGTATATTACAAACATTTTTAATCCTAATCTATATTACAACTTGACCATTTTATTTCCTCTAATCTAATTCATTTTTTGGTGTGGGAAAGAGATCTTAAACAAAACATTGTCTCTAGTTTCTAGGTATTCTTGCACTGTTCTTTTCACTTCTTTCGTCTGACGATATAATCTGTTTTCTTATCTTTCCTTCTAAGTGAAACTCCAGCCTCATGTCCATAGGGATCATAGTTTCCGCCACTTTTACTAAGTCCCTTACAATTAAATCGAACTTATCACCTTGACAATTAAACGCAAAGTGACCACTGACAAAGTGGAAACCCTATTTTGACCCGTTTTGAGTGGGAAAATACAAAACCTTGAAAGGTATCAGCAAATAGTTTAGGGCTAGATGACCTGGGTTGACAACTGGAGTTTGGTTTGTAGGCTTTTTTCGCTTATCAAATTTACCACTTATCCTCGATAACTGCTATTGTTTCCTCGTGTACATATATTTCGCTGTACAGAGTTTTCGTGCAACCGTTGAAAATTAATCCGAAACGCGTCAACGAAGAAAAATGTGTCGATGTTAGAAAAGGCAGAAGAATGAACTCAAATTTAAACAGAAATAAATATGATAAACTTATATAAGAATATAAACCAGTTTTCTATAGTGAATGCTAAAAGTTTGTATAAAAATGAAAGAATCGATTTCAGTAAGTTTTGCATCTTATTATATTTCTTTTTTCCATATATATATATATACAGAACTGTTGAGGTATCTACCTGCTTAGGCCCGTTCCATATATATATATATATATATAATACGCCCAATATTTTACTTATAGGGTACTGAACACAAGAAATTAAGGATTTTGCTAAATATCTTTTAATTTCCGTCTTTTAATCGAACACTAAAATAATTATTTCCAGAATTTTAAAGTATACTAAACTAAGAGTCTTGTATCTTACTATTTATTAGGAATATACTGTAGTTGAATTTAATAATAAATACACAAAAACGTCTTAACCACAACCTTTTTTTATTTTACCCTTATGTACATTTCAGTTACCAAGTAACCATCCTCAGAGGGATAACATATAAAGACTGCTTTGTAGGTCTTCTACTCTTCTACAACGAGTATTTGTATGTTATCCCTCTGAGGATGACTACTTGGTAACTGAAATGTACATAAGGATAAAATAAAGAAAGTTTTTGGTTAAGAGGTTTTTTTGTATTTATTAGTAGTCTTGTATCTTGTTTAGTAAAATAAAAAGAATATTCACCAAAAACAGTTTTGAAATCGAATTGAAAACCTATAAAATTATGTCACGCGAAATATGAAATTCACAACAATAGCCGTGAATTTTGCAAACAGAAAAAGTTAATTAATAAAGTTTTGTATGAACGCAGCGCATTGTGACGGTTTGATCCCGTCTGAGGTGTGGGAGGGCGCGAACGGAATTCGTACAATAAAATGAATTGTAGCGTTTGCAACGGATTTTTTCACGCGTTATAAAACTCGATCGTTCATTTGAGGTTTCAATATCTCGCTTAATGTATCATCTGCCCCCTGTTTTTTCTCGCTTTTTTCTGCCCTCCTAAATGGCGCAAGTGCCATATATTACATTTTAAAAACACGTAGGAATATCGGTTAGGGTGGGGGGGGGGGGTGTTAAACATTTGTCTTGTACAGTGCTCTACTTGTCACCAGGGTTGATACAACCCCTTGATGGATTGTGCCTGTTATGTAGCCTCACTAGTTATTCAACAATTCTTTCAGCGCGACCAAAATTTTCTAAATTACTTTCGACATGATTTGTTGGCGTGAGTGTAAAACTGAACGTCTGATTGTCTTTCGGAACAAACACCCCGAGCATGCGCACTAGACAATCCCACACTAATATAAAGTATGATATAGGCTATATAGATGGGTTTTTTGGAAAATAGACTAATAGACGAAAGAAATATAATACTGGAAAAAGACTGGGTCAACAACAATTTTTTTCATTTTGACATTTGCTATTTAAAAATATATTCTAATAAAGAAAACAGTTATTTTAAATATAAAAACCATAATTTAAATGTTCAAACGTTATTTTAAAAATAAAACAAAACAAACTTGAAACACAATTCACAAACACATTTGAAACTTTATAAACCAAATGTTGCTTCATTAAACAGAACACTATTCCAGTAATGCAACATTATATTACAATTTACCTACAGCATATGCGGTTACGAAGGTCTGGTTAGAGAAAAAAAAATGAAATTTACTAACTTAAGGTAATCACGTACGGCATTGAATAGCCAATGAAATGAAGCCTCTCATTCAATTTCCCAATCGGTTAGTTTACGTATGAAATTTATTTTTTTATTCCTTTTAACTCACAACGGCAAACTTTTAAACAGTTTACTCGAAACCTCACTACACGTTAGTTAAATAAAACAGATTAGTTTCAATGAATGTTATGTAATAGAAACAGAAAGCGACAATTAACCCTTTGATAATAAACTAAGTAGCCCTTAAAATAAACTATTCTCACTTGAGTTAAGAATGACCAGATGTTCAAAGGGTGTACCAAAACATAGAGTGACAAAGTATATAGGCCTATAAGCTAGTTTTAGTATATAGAGCGCAGATAGATTCTGACCTTGTACTGAGCCGTGACTCTGTTAGTTGTAAGAAAGGTTGTATTGTCTTAATCACTGTGTTATATTCCAACACTGTTCTTGTAAATCAAGTCTAACATTCTGTAGCCCTGGGTAAAGCTTTTTATTTAAAGTCAACGCGATGCTGTGTTATTTAACTGGGACTAGGCGAGTTATTTACGTGAATTAACCGCGATCTATCATCTCGAATATTCACACGTCACTTCTTGTGGCGATCGTTAGGACTTCTGTTTCGACAATCAAGATTCAGCGACACTACTTCCAAGGGCTACACCTACTTTTCGACTTCAAGAACACCTCGGTCGTTCTCCCAGAGGATCTACGCAGACCTTCAGACTATAGGACAATCATCATCATCCCCTAGTAGCCAACGCCTTCACAACAAAACGCTGACTACAAATCCAATATGTCACCTATGTGAAAACCAATTCCACACGACTTTTTGAGATTTATCCCAACCTATGACGGTTCCCCACACAAACTTATTCATTATGTAGACACATTAGAAGACTTATAAAGGGTTATTGCACTGACAACATTACAGAATGCACAAATAGTCATTATTTGTTATTTAAAGCAAGTATGAATAAATTAGAAGCCCCAGCCGAGACGGTAGTTTATATACAGTACTTTGATTTAAAGTAGAATAGGAATGGGACTGTGGCAAGGTAGGGATGCGGTGTTGTCAGTTCGAACACCGTGACTCTCAACCCGCGGCAGAACGAAGCAAGCTACAGCACTAGTAAATTACTCAACCACAGCTACGATGAAACTGAGCAACGAAAGGAAGTTTAGAGTCGAATTGGCAACAAGGCACACCGACGCAGCAAGATATGAACTTCCTAACCGCTCAGATGGCTTTATTCCCCACTCCCTCTTACCAATTTGACCTACGTAGAATCCTATTCTGTTTTAAGTCAAACTTTAATAACGGTTGCAAAACTGTAGCGGAAATAATAGCTACTTATTACACTTTGATATTACTTGCGACCAAATTTTTTGTTAACTAAAGGTTGTTAAATTGTTAACTTACACTTGGAGGAAACGTTTCCATCTTACGACTTCTTCAGCCTTGTATTTTTGCCGCTAGGAATGCTGCAGTTGTGCTTCTTTGGTACCATTTTTTGAAATAATACGCACATTAAAAGCAATATAACAGCCCAAGATAATATTTTTGGCATAACTAAGATGAAGATGAACCATAAAGAGCACCGTATGGGTTTTTTAACAAATTAAACGAAAAACGAGCAACAGTCCTGACTAGATATAGATTAGACGGAATAAAAAACCCCGTGCTAGAACGATTCATAGCACAATTAGATTTAACACTAGTAAAAACCTTCTGTACACGGATACTAAGTCAATTAGGCGAATACATGCAACTATTACTCGTCAAAATCTTAGAAGAAGCTAGAGCCAATTTAAATAACAATTGCAGTCTGATATTAAATAGATTAAAGTAACGCCAAAACATGAAGACAGCTATCATAGAAGACAGTGGACCCCAAAATCTCAAAAACGTTTTTTTCAACAACCTCAAAATTTCTTAAGCCATCCTCAGAATACTAGGCCTCGAATCTTCTCTAATTATCATCAAAATACTATACTTCAAAATTATTTCAATTCAAGATAATTTTCAAGATTATTTCTTTTTCAAAAACGATCAAGTGGACATTACCCAACAAATCAAACTGTTTCTACGAGAAATTAAGTGTAACAGGCTGAAGGCTTGAATAAAGGTCTTTTTAAAGTCAACGTGGAGCTGAGTTATTTAACTGACGATGTCTTCATCAGTGCTTGGTTACTACTAATTAAATAGTAACTAAGCACTGGTGAAGACAACATCTTCGTCGAAACTAGTCTGTTTGTTTTAATAAACTTGTGTGTGTAATGAGATTTAGAATAAACTGTTTTAATTTTTACCGTTGTGAATTGTTTTTACTAGCTAATCTCTAATTAACTTAATACTAGCCGTTCTATAGGCTACTGTCCACACTCTCCTTAAGAGTTATAGGTATAGCCTAGGCCTATATCTAGTTCAAATTTTCAATCGTTAACCACATACTTTTTATTGAACCACACATTTTTTTTAAAACTTGCAGTAGATGCACACTTGATGTTAATACAGATTTTCAAATATTTATTCATTACTTGAATCTATTAATGAATTAATTTGAGTTTTATGTAGGGGAAAAACTTTTCACAAAAGGGGCCTTGTATGCAATATAATTATTTTGTCCCATTTGGCTTAAAATAAGTGACAACATATGATTTCATAAAACAGCTGATTTTATTTTACAGGATATGTGGTAGAACAGCTGTTTTAACAAGTAAATTGAGTTACTTTTTCATATTAATTGTTTATTTAATATAATTTAATCAAAATTATCTTGATTTTATTTAATAAAAATTACTTAAAATAAAAAATATTCTTTGTTTATACTAGGCCTAAGACTACTTGATTTTATTAAGGAAAACTATTTTTTATATAAACTAACTTGCATATATATATATATATATATATATATATATATATATATATATATAAATATATATATATATATAATTATTAAATTAAAAATATTTCATAAACAAGAATACTATTAATGAATATATTTATTCAAAGCTGTTCGCCAATAAAATGGTGAATTATCTAAAATAATTTTATTAGATAATTATTTTCCTGAAGATGCTGATACCATTTTATTGGCGAAAAGCCAAGAAAACATTTCACCATATTTAATATATATATATATATATATATATATATATATATATATATATATATATATATGTATATAACATATATATTTTATGTGTAATAAAAAAAAATTTATGTAGATTACATGTCTATTTCTGTCAAGATTGATTCCATTTATCATTACAATAGTAAATTATTTTACCTATTTCTTAGGCCTTACACCTTTTTTTATTCTCAAGAATAAAAAATATCAATATGATAATGTATTGAATTCAACACAACAGTCTACTTGTTTATTGCCTAATCATTCTTTACCAATACCTTTTCATAACCTCCGAAATTAAATCGTTAAATGGTTTATTCATTCTCCAGTCAGTGAGCCGTTGTATACTTATGTGAGATTTTGGTTCTGTTGAATTTTGTTCCATGTTTGTGTCATATCTATGACTCTCTCGTGTCTCTTCTAAGAGTAAACTAAACAACGAAGTCGATAGTTTATTTTAACAGAGCTGGGTTCTGAAGAATCAAAAGTCGTACTAGACAAAACCTGTTGGGTGAATATTTAGTAACAAGATGTATACGTCTCATTATTATTATTTTATTTACTCAAACGACGTTTCAATCTCGATCTCGTCATCTTCAGTGAATTACAAAACTACAAAAACATAGCTACAACTCATGGATTAGGGTCTACATCCGCCTCACAAGCTTAGCTCAAAGAATTTGGTTATATTTAAAGACGTTAATCTATTTAAAAAAAACAAGGTAAGAACAACTCAACCCCAAATAGGACACATAGCCTATGGCTTCGTAATATTCTAGTAAGGTGCAGGCCTACAAGAATATCGCTGTGGGCTATCCTTAGTGTGCCTGCATCACTTACGGTAGAACTAGCACAGATGTGTTGGTAGAGCTTTGTTGCGTGTAGGATGGGTAGCCTATATCAACTTTTAGGCTGTGTTTAACTGTCGAAGGTTTTGTATTGATTGACTAGGCCAGAGATTAGCTGTAGTCAGGAATCGTAGAGTCGGTCTTTCTCGTAAGTTGTTTTGTTGTTAGGTTCGATATAACATGCTAAGAATGATATTTCGTTAGCGTGTTCATCAGAACATATTTCATTCCTAAAATTTAATTTAAATACATTATTAAGAATTTTATTAATAAGTTTGTTTATTTTCTGAATAATTAAGTTCGGATGTAGCTAGCTATAACAGTAGATAAGTAGAGAAAACAACTTATGTAATTTTCCCGTCATTAGGAATAACAAAATAATTATCTAGGCCTAATAATGATCAATTTATCATCGAAACCACAAACAGTAACGTATTTTCACTTTCTGGGTTGGAAATTCTAAGGTTATTAAATACCTTCTATTAGCTCACACTCTCCTTTTATAATCTACTACAAATTTTCAATTAATAAAATACGTTTTTATTCATCTAATCAAGTTCAAATACTTTTTTTTAACCTATAATGGATGACTATTGATGTTAATACAATTTTTTCAAATATTTATTCATTAATTAAATTTAAAAAAGTTGATATCTCGGTCGGATTCGAACTCAATGACTACGTGTTTGAAACCCAGTACTATGGCAATGAACCAACTTTCCCATAGAGACCTATTAAAGCTAAAGAACTAATAATTTATAAGAGAAAGGTTCCTTGCAATAATAACCAATACAAGAGACGGATAGAATGAGAAATTATATACCACATCAGGTTCATAAATTAGAATAATAAAAAAGCGAAAAAAGAATAAATAAAAAGAAGAATAAAAAAGCGAATTATTAGTAACAAACAAAACTAACAGTCCATCACAATACAATAAAAAGAGAGTAAAATGAATAATTGCAAGACAATTCGCTTTATATTTTGCCTCTTAATATTACGATTCGGTCGAATGTATATACATAGCCCATATTTTATTAGGCCTATTTGTAATTATAAAATAAAAAGTAAATAAAATGAATTTTTTTTTGTTGACCTCAGTAGGAATTGACTTTAATTTTTTTTGTTACTTGTTTTATAAATACAGTACTTTCTTATTGATTTACAACTAGCAAAAAATAAGTAAGGATTGTTTTTTTTTGAGTGTGTAATTAGTGAGTCAAAAGTAATATATTTTCTCAGATGTGTTTTAATCACCAAATATCATCATCGATGAGTAAAGCTACGTAAATTTTGAACTATAATTACATAGTAATAGTATGGAATTTGAGTAATTATAAATCATTATGACAATCATGATTTTGTTAGTGAAACACATAAGGGAAAATTGAAGATTTGTTGTTATTTGGGGTTCATTATTATTTATTGTTTATCTTTTCTCACAAGTTAAATTCAAATTTGGGTATAAATAAAAGAATGTTAAAATATCCAGGTGTAAAACAAGCTAAACCACAAATTTCAAGAGTAATTTTTTGTTATCTGTTAATACTTACTTATGCTTAATTATTCAATTAATTATACTGAGAAATAACGCTATTGTTTTACTACTATTAGACTATTACTAACAAATCAAAGGTCTACTATTAATTATTAATATGCTCATCTTCATTTCCTAACATTTCAATACTCTCTTCTGTTGACGCGTTTCGGAGTAACTCTATTTACAAAAATTCAATAGTACTCTCAAAGTACGAAACGCGTCAACAGAAGAGAATATTGAAACGTTAGGAATGGCAGAAAACTCTACTCAAAAATATAGCCCTTCTATTAGTAAGCTAACTCCATTTATATCAATTAAATAAACATGTAGCCTACGATAAATCGAGACTTGAAAGGGCCAGAAATGAAATAATTTATAAGGAAATTGAAATGGATATAAGTATAAGGGAAGAAATAGAAAGATGGTTTGATCATGTAAACAGAATTGCAGAAGACAGGTGGCCCCGGAATGTGCTAGAGTGAATTCGCCAAAAGAAAAGAAAGAGAGGACGGCCACGAAGAAGTTGGCGTGATGGCATCGACGAAGAAATGACTCCAAGAAACCTAGGAGAGACTTTAATGTATAAAAGAAGAATTTGGAAATTGGGAATGGAAAAATGGCGACAGCTGTAATAGATCAGTTATACAATAGGCCTATGGTTAAATAAGCATGTATTTAATGTTTGTCTTTGTATAAAATATGCATTTTTTTTAATAACCAGTTTTTCAGTGCCTATAGCATCAAGAATGACTTGAAAAAAAGAACACTCTAGGTGAAATTAAAAACTCTAATGTGAATTTCATGCACTAAATCAATTGTTAACTGAAGAGTAATTCAAAAACTACCATATTAGTAAATAATTATCGGGCAGTTATTTTTTTAAAAAAATATGAAATGATATTTATTAATGTCGAAAGGCCTGAGCAACACGGAAAAGGTTATAATAGGCCTACTTGAAGCTGACGCTCCGGCAGTAATTTTTTTTTAAATATAAAAATAACCTCATTAACCCAACACACAAAATTTTTAAATTCAAGGTCTTTTATAGAACAGTACTGTTATACTACATTAAAATAGGGATAGCTACAAAATATCCGGTTAGGATAAATTTAGTTTAAAAAAATAATGAATAAAGTCTATTAACGTAACATGTTGATACTTTTGGTGCAAAAACTTGTCCCTACCAAAATGGTGACATCCACGTCTCAAATGTATCCTTATTGTAACAAAATCTATTTTGTTTTTTATGACCAAATATATTCTAACCGGATATTTTGTGCAAGCAATACCGCACAACGACTCAATATGGAGAGCAATATATTAGGCTATATGTTTATTGTATTCCCGATTGTTATGAGATGAGAACTCTTTTATACATTGTTGAATAAAAGTTCGGTTGTTTCGTTAGTCAAGTATCAATTACTGAAAATTTGGCAACGTGTCGATGACTTGTTCATCTTAGGGCTCTTAAATATACCACGTGTATACGTCCCAATTATTTAAAATTACAGTTTCTTAATAAAGTAAAACAAAACACACTAATGACATGACTCAACATGTCTCGTTGTGTGTTGTGTTTATTAGGAAATTGTAATTTTAAACAATTGGAACGTACACATGTGGTAGGCCTATATTTAAGAGGCCTGAATTAGGATGAACAATATAGTTATCGAACCGTTACCAAATTCTTAATAAATGATACTTGTCTCACGAAACAACCGAACTTTTATTCAATAAAAACAATTTTGATTGTACAGATCATCTTTTATACATTGTATACAATTTTCAAATTGTTTTTAACTGTGATGTGTTACTCAATGTTTGATCTGTAACCTTATATATAGCGAGTAAATGTAGTCTAACCTCTAAATCATATAGGCGCCATGTCTAAATTAACAAAACTGCTTTCGGTCGTAGCCTATAGTGAAAGAAATGACAGCCCGGAGTAAGTGATATTCTCTTATCAGAGCCTTGAGTTAAGGGAGGATGCAGGGAAAACGGGAAGTTCATAAACAATTAAATTACTAATAGAATGGAAGAAACGCCAAAAGAGAAAATACTGGTGTCGGACTGATGTAGACACAGTAAAACCAGCTCATCCGTCATTTAAGTATTCCTTGCAAGGAAATCCAGGATACTATAGGCCTTCTGGCTTTTTAGTAAATAGGAATTTCTTGCTCCTACCAGCCACTCCACGTTGGTGGAGCCAGTGCAAGGTTTTGCTCCTGCAAGAACTTTAAAAAGCCACTGGTGTACCTTTTCGGAATTAAGAGCCTTGAGTTCTCTAAATTGAAAAGGGAGTAGGCCTATTATTTATATAGCTATTTATTCCCCTTGGCCTATTTTGTAAATTTACCAATACTCAATGATTCTCTTATTCAGATTTCAGCACTATTTTACTTTAGCAAAATTAATTTAATTTACGACGTAATTTTTAACTAATCGCTATTTCGCGAACAGCTTCTCATTACGATTTAGATCAAAAGTAATAAAAACGCTTTAAGCTACATTTAACCTAATTGTCTTCGTTTATTAAAACTGTGGCTTACTTACTTTAAAAATTGGTAATTATTTCGAATTGCGACTACAGCTATTTTCGTGATAATTTTATTCTGAATTACTATTTATTTTTATTAAAGTATACCTACGAAGTATCCAGTCAGGATAGATTTGGTTATAGTTTTATACAACATTACTATCTACCTACGAAGTATCCAGTCAGGATAGATTTGGTTATAGTTTTATACAACATTACTATCTACCTACGAAGTATCCAGTCAGGATAGATTTGGTTATAGTTTTATACAACATTACTATCTACCTACGAAGTATCCAGTCAGGATAGATTTAGTTATAGTTTTATACAACATTACTATCTACCTACGAAGTATCCAGTCAGGATAGATTTGGTTATAGTTTTATACAACATTACTATCTACCTACGAAGTATCCAGTCAGGATAGATTTGGTTATAGTTTTATACAACATTACTATCTACCTACGAAGTATCCAGTCAGGATAGATTTGGTTATAGTTTTATACAACATTACTATCTACCTACGAAGTATCCAGTCGGGATAGATTTGGTTATAGTTTTATACAACATTACTATCTACCTACGAAGTATCCAGTCAGGATAGATTTGGTTATAGTTTTATACAACATTACTATCTACCTACGAAGTATCCAGTCGGGATAGATTTGGTTATAGTTTTATACAACATTACTATCTACCTACGAAGTATCCAGTCAGGATAGATTTGGTTATAGTTTTATACAACATTACTATCTACCTACAACTATCTATCTGCAACTTGTTTCCATCTCCTGAAAGTTGTTACTCCTTAACTAATTGCAAAGAGGCAGTTGATAAAGAATCTCACATCTGTTGGAGAAAGAAATGGAGAGAATGCAATACTGGGCGCGAATATTATTCATTACAAAAACAACCTAATGATCCAAAGATCTTCAAGTCATTATCACGTTCAGTGGCATCTTTTGCGGCACAAGCTCGTATGGGACACATTGTCACCAATACATATTTGAAAAGGTTTCATATTACTAACGACTCTATCTGTGGAGTGTGCAAGCAAGAAGAGGAAACATTAGAGCACATACTTTTGAAGTGTCCTGTAGCAGCAGCAACAAGGAGTCCCTTGATAAAGCAACTAGGACGGGAATGTACCCTGGACAGAATCTTGAAAGAAAGTTGTTTCTGGCCATTGGCAGAGTGTGTGTATAGGAGACATCGAGCCATCGAGGCCAACCTTGGAAGCTCGTAATAAGAAGTAAGAAGTAAGTACTATCTACCTACGAAGTATCCAGTCGGGATAGATTTGGTTATAGTTTTATACAACATTACTATCTACCTACGAAGTATCCAGTCAGGATAGATTTGGTTATAGTTTTATACAACATTACTATCTACCCATATTAAAATATACCTACGAAGTATTCAGTCAGGATAGATTTGGTAATAATTTTATTCACCATTACTATCTACCTATATTGAAATATACCTACGAAGTATCCAGTCAGGATAGATTTGGTTGTAATTTTCTGCATCGGCAATAAGTCTAAATAATTACTAAAATTACAACCAAATCTATCCTGATTGAATACTTCGTAGGTATACTTTAATAAAAATAAATAGTAATTCTGAATAAAATTATTACCAAATCTATCCTGACTGGATACTTCGTAGGTATATTTTAATATGGGTAGATAGTAATGTTGTATAAAACTATAACCAAATCTATCTTGATTGGATACTTCGTAGGTATATTTTAATGTAGGTAGGCCTATATAGTAATGTTGTATAAAATTACAAATCTAGACGTAGTGCAGTCCGCTGTTGCTACTGCGCGCCAGGTTCACGCTATAGGTCTACATGCTATTACAACCTAACATTTAAAATGTGAAATAAAGTAACTTTCCGTATTTTCCGCTTGAAAATGTAGATAATCGTGTTCTACACATTAAAACGAGTAATTTAAAAACGAAACAAAATTTTAGAACCAACGCCATTTATATTATATTTTTACCGTTTTTTAAGTATAGTCTATTTTAAAAAAACGGCACCAGCGACAAGAAATAATGTTGGATTCGTGTCTAGGACGTAAAAATACATAAGAAAAGTAAAAAAAAATCACGAAAATAGCGGTAGTCGCACGTCGAAATAATTACCAAAATTTGGATAATTAAACCGAAAACTAATTTTGTTTAGGCAAGCTGATCCAAATGTTTGATTTTAAAAGCTTTGCGAAAAAATTATTATTAAAAATGAAATTTATTGTTTGTAAGGCGATAATTTTGTTAAATGTTAAATTTGGACGTTTTAGGCCTAAACTAAAAGACTAGCCTATAGCCTATATATATCTACATAGGCCCTACTTTACTTTTACTTGTTCCACCTCTTAAAGTAGGCCCTAATCATACAAATAATCTTTCAAATTAACTTAAAGATCATTTAGGCTTATAATTTATAGACTAGACTAACTTGATTTAGGACTAATTAACAACAATCTATTAAATATCATGAATTATAAATTATGCTATTATCATTAATATTATATAGAATTACTTCTATAAATAAATTACCCCATAATGAATTTTACAATATTTTTTTATTATTAGGCCTATAGGTTGTTTCATTTTAAATGTAAACGAGTAGGCCTAGGTTTATTTGAATCTCTGAAAATACAGATTTAGTACAGAATAGTAGTAAACATCTTTAAGCTTAACCCATATTAATTTACGAAGGTTTAAACTGAACTAGTCTTGTTTCCCTGTGACGTCATGCACTATTCACACCACTACTGTGGATTTTGTCTTAATTTAAATAAACATGCGAAACTTTAAATAAACATTTATTGTCTATTTGCTGCCACACACTTCAATAACTATTTTTATACTTAATTTTTTTCACAATTCTTCTATTGAAACTAAGATTTATCTAGATGAATTAAAACAAGAAACTTAAAAATTTGTGACTATTATAAAATTAATTGGGCTATGACAATGAAAACATTATTAGACTACATAATTGTTTATTCATTTATACTAGCCTATTACAAATATAGGCTATAACGTAGTTTTAAAGATAAAAACAAAATATATTTATCACCATAGGCTTAATACGAATAATAAAAGATAGACTGAAATGTATAAAACTACTTAGGTCACACATAAAACTTTTATAGCCTCCACTTTGTGATTTGCAGTTTAGTTAGTGTTTCGATTAGTTTTATTTTCTCTCGTTATGTAATAATTAAGCATTTTATTATTGGTTGATAATTGAGTCTTGATATTAGCTATGAAACGTCAACCAGAACATTTTAATCGAATTAAATATTTGGCTAAATAAGCTATAGTCTTGTGCTCTTTGCTAGATTCCTAAATTTATATAGGGCTACTACTTACTACATAGGGCCTACAGATTCGTTGTATTATAGCTTATATAAAACAGTTAAAACATTGAAATTTGTAAAATTTTACAAAAAATATGAAAATTTCATACCGGGTTTTGGAGTCTTCAGTAAAAGTATTGCAATGTAAAAACATAGCCTAACATTGGAAGGCTTCTAAATGTTGCACAATTTAAAATTTTTTCAGTCATATTGAGGTAAAATAACTTTATGGACGCTATAAAAGCTATGAAGTATAGACTATTAAAAACGTATCAGGCCTACATATTTTGAGTTGCAACCTAGAAATAAGTCTTAAAAAGGAGCATAACCTAAACTTATTTTACCTTAATGTGATTTAAACTTGGACGAATAAAGAGATTATGAAATAATTATAGATTTGTGCACTAAAGGCCTTCCATTATTACCTACTTATTACATAGGCCTACTAACCGTAATATCGTACGATTACTAAAAGCATAAAATCCTATTGCTAACAGTATTTAGGTTTCATGGGCTGGCCGGTTTGTATTTAAACTAAGTTTAGACTATAATTTATATTTCATAAAGAGGATGATTAACAAAATTTCGAAAAGAAATTTAAAATAGGATAAAGTAAAATATTTAAGTGAGCAAAAGGAGTATTAAATTAAAAGTAATTGAATATTTGGTTGATATCGTTCATTATAACCAAAGAAAGCTCGTTTAAATAGGGCTTTGAAAATATTGCTCGGACTTTTTTTTATTAAATCAACGTTTCATAAATTTAAAACCAATCTATCATATAATAGGCTCAAATCCAATGTAGCCTACAAATTCTAATGTTTTCTACGCTTAATTTTAATAAATATAAATCGTATTTTGTTTTCTAACATAGGCCTATTTGTCTTGAACAATATTATCTGTGATTCAGCATTCTTATTATGAAAAAAAAAGAAATATTTAACTTATTGTGCAGAATCAAGTCATTGCCGTAGCGTGTTAAACATTTCAAGATTTAAATATTTTGTCAGTTATTTATTTTTGAATAAAACGATGTCAAGTAAACTATGTAAGTATAGCTACAATAAAGTTAAGAATCTTCTTTTACTTTATACTCTATGTATAGGCCTAAACTAAATAACTAACAAACCTACAACTGTTAACATTGGCTACCTTATTTATTTTACCCATAATATAGCCTACAACAATACATTAAAAACCTAAAATAGCCTATATATTAGGCCTATATTTTTATCCGTTTGTCGTAAACTCTTGTTCTAAACCTGTAACTGTAAAAGCTGTAACTTTGTCATTCAATCTTTATAACCTATAAATTTCTTCATTCTAACCTCCTCATTTATGACTGGAAACAGAAAAACCTTATTAATTATCGTATAGGTTAAGTTACTTTAATTTTACTCACTAGTTCATAATTTAAGTTGTTTCATCTTCGGTCCTTTGTACTTTTAGGACAATTGTTATTAAAACCTATTGTTATTATTATTCTTGAGAAATTAAACTTTATTGACAAAAATGCTGTACTTAAATCAACCGGTTTTAAATAAAACGCAACCTATTTGGATAAAATGCAAGGTAAAAAAAAGGTTTGCTTCATTTTATGTATTATTATAAATAACTTAAATAGTAAAATTCTAAATACAAATTTGTTGGTAGTCTTTGTGTAATCTTTTGTAAAACTCAAATAAAACTAAATTTTTGCAGAGTTCAATTCAAATGATCTATTTTAAATTAAAAATGTAAAGGAGTACAGGTTAAGCTAGGCCATGACGTTTTGATTGTAGTTTATTTTGAACAGGTGACTCACCTGGATTTAGGGTCACCGCTGAGGCATCATGGCACTATCTATCGATCGAAGACTTAAGGTTATTGATGACACGAAACAATGATTTATTGGCAGCTGATCAAGGAAGACCAACACAACCCTTCGCCATGGCACCAAATTTAAATAATAACACGCTCCTTTGGGGCGGTAGCAAACTAATCTTGTTCCTACGTCTGTATCCCTCCGCGGAGAGGCGTGGTCCGCAGCCGACCAATTGGGCACCAGCTGTTAATACGCATAGCCAAATACGCGTCAACACAGACGCACACACAAGGGCAAAGGTATAAGATGTTGCTTAGATTTAAAGATCAGATACAAAGACTGAGCAAGATCTAAAACTATTTATTTTTGATTGATGAATCTCATTGCACTGTCTATATTTGATATTGCCTCTCTATAATTTATTAATAGATTTCTTTTATTCCATAACACTTTAGTTTTCTTATAAACAAGGTTTTTATTTAATACTTTTTAAACATGAAGTTAAAATTCAGAATCTAGTAACTAAGACAATAGTAAATCTCATCTCTTACGTGAAACACAGTCTGCAATGTTGGCAAAATTCAAATGTTTTTCAAAGACATCAACAAATATTATTAATTTGTATGGAACTTGCTAATTGCAGGTTTATTATTAATAATATTGTTAACTGTTTTATTCTGCGTGTAGGGTAATTAAATCTGTACCTTAATACTTGACAACTTTTTACAGAAATTGTTTTTTATGTAGGCCTAGACTAATGGTTATATAGTAGGCCTAATAGGAGTCATGTGTAAACACATCAGGTTACTTATGGTCGACTACAATGAGATTAGAGGACGACCACCGGCCCCAATCAGATATCTTCCTTGGGAAAGTGGCCTATTCTTCTGTTATAAATAGACTATCTTCATTATTGAAATCTTTATAGGCCTATTTAATTAAAACGTTTTTTGTAAATATTCCTACAGGACCATTTAGGCCTGCAATACAAAATTCTTAACCAAGTGCTTGCTAAACTTCAACTACTAAATTTCATATCTACACACACACACACACACAGCGCTAATATTTAATAGATAACTTATTTCTTCATAACCTATTTGTATCCTAACTCTTGTCTGAATATCAGATATGATTAGATCAACAAAACATAAATAGACAAACAATCGCCGCATGGTAATAACATAATTATTTTAAAATAAATTGTGCTGTGTACAAATAAAAAATGCTTTTAAAGAAAATTGTTTCTAAACGAAATTAGGCTATAGCCTATAATGAAATAGTAAACTCAAATAAACTATTTATCCTTGGTGTAGCTTAATTTATCGCTTGTGACGTAGTTTATGTTGAATGGATTTCGAAAATAACTGTTAGGCCTATCGTTGAAACAACATTATCTCCTCTTGACTAGGATATAGGGTAATTCCGGTTTAGATGGACCACCTTTTTTCATTTTGGCTTTACTCGATGATTAGTGGTTCATTCTTTATGAAACAAAAATTGTGATATCCTGTTTCAATATATTTTGATTATATGTTGGAATAATACATGCATATTCATCACCCTTTTAATAAAAAAATATTTTATCAAAATAGCAAGTGGTCCATCTATCCCTTACCCTATGGGTTAGATGGACCACACTATAGGGGATAGTTGGACCAGTATATTCACAGGCAGTATAATGAAAAAAAATTTTTTTTTTCAATAAAATCATTTATTATATAAATGTTTCAAAACTTTAATACACTAAAGTAAAATTACAAACATTTTTATTAGAAGCTGTAGAAAACATTTGAGATCAGTTTTAATGTTCATTTTTAAAATATGAGTGAAAAAAATGATTTTAGTCACTTTCTTTCTTAATATGAATGTTCTTAATTTTTTTTCATAAAATCCTTTTTCCCACAATTGTCGCATATTTCTCCAAATTTTGTGCAATTTTCGTGCATCCATCTTGAACATTTTGTGCATTTGATCCAGTCTTCTGCTTTAGTAGTTTTTTCGTAATCTTCATAGCATCCTACACATTCATTTTCATCCAAACTAAGCACATCATCTTCGTCATTGTCCTTACAAAATGGAAGAGCTGTTGAGCGTTTTTTAACATCTTTCAAGAAGGCCTTCGTCTTCTTTAAATCAGGCTCTTCTTGTTTATCTTTAGTATTAAAAGTTGACCTTTTGAGATCTCTAAGCCTTTTCCTCTCTTCTTTTGTTTAAATAGATGTTCTTTCTTTTCCTTGGTTTTTACAATATTTAGAATTGTGTGGGGTGAGTTTAAAATTTTGGCGACACTTGCAGCTTTGCCACGAGCAGTTCCTTTTTCTTCAAAGTTGGAATGGGTGACAGCTTGTCCAGTATCTTAGAAGTTCTCTTACAACTGTTTTATTCATCCCAATCGCCCTGTTTTTTTTATATTCCCTCAGACTTTCTTATGGAGAGCTGAGGGTTCCGCCTTAAAAATGACTGAAGCCAATTAAAACCTGTCATTTCACTTTCGGCATTGAATGTATGTTCAAGACCAAGCTGATTTGCTAATCTAAATGCCATCGACCTTACAGTATCTCTGCTAGGTGTAAAACCAGAAGCTTGTAGTTTTTTTTTATGTGATCTGCAATTTTATATTCATTTTCAGGTCCGAGCAAGGAGTTACGTCCCATAGAACCTTTAATTAATATGTCTTTTTTAAGTTTTCTTTTGAGTGTCGTTTTGGGTATATTATAAGTTATTGCAGCTTCATTGATACCAAGACAATTATTCTTTACAGAATTTATAGCTTTTATCAAGTCATCTTCATTCCAGGACCCTCTTGTCGATCCAATCTTTCTTTTATACTCAGTCGGCATTTTCTGAAAATAAAAAACGAGAGATAAAACCAATTCAATCCAAACAATAGGATCAGAAAAATTGGTCCAACTATCCCCAAATGAAATGGTCCATCTATCCCGTTTGTCCGGGATGGATGGACCAGCACAGTATGAGCCTTGTGCAGCGACTGTCGCCATTAAGCGCCTACATTTGCATTGCCTATTTGTTTTACTACTAAGATTCATCGCTAGAATTGCATTATAAACTAAAGTTTTAAGTGTATCAGCGTGTAAATACAACTATGAAAAAATTTTCAACTCACCGGATTTAGTTTCTTCTCAATAACTTGAAAACTAATAAACAAAACTCAACAGAAATGCAGCTGTGAACTATTTGCGACCACCATGACAGTTCGGCACTGACTCCAGAGGTATACTGCAGCCGATTACTGAACTACACAACAGGTCCAACTATCCCGGTGGTCCATCTATACCAGAATTACCCTATTGAATAGTTACCTCTTTAACATTTGCGCAAGGGTCTATATAAAGTTAGACATACCAATTGAGGTTATTTGGAGGTTATGTTTAAACTATTTTTAAATATATATTCTTATACCATAAATAAATATGCTAGCCCTGTGTTTGAAATTATCTTATAGGCTACTACAACTTTTTCCACTTGAGTTACACGGCAGGAGTGCAACTTATTAAAAGTGAAATTAAATTCAGGTTTTGTTAAATCATATTAAGATCGGTCATTAAGAAATAAGTTTGGCCTTGTAGTTTTATATATAGGGCCTAATAGTAAAAGTAAAGAGTAGTAAAAATCATTTATTCTAACTTACACTTTAATCAACGTTTAAAATTAGTTTTTAAAGTATTTTTTTTTAAAAATAAGCCCTAATGTTAGACCCTAATTATTTTCAATTTTGTGTATGATATAATTAAACTTAGATCCTATTTATAAACTTCACATTTTTTTAATTTAATAGGCTACCTAATATCTTCAAAAGTCTACGTTCATCAAAGTCTAAAATAAATAGCCGTTTAAGACAAAACAATTATAATTTGAAAATAAGAAGTAGGCTATAAGTTAGACTATATATTAATAATTAAAATAATTAATTGGTATTTTTCACATAGACCTACAGCTGTTGAATCAAATAATTAGATAAGGCCTATAGGGCCTACCAGGATAACGAATAAAGTACTTCTTTCTATTCTTTTATTTTTCACTAAAAATATTCAGCCCTAACCTAATTTCTTTTCAAATCCAATTTTCTCTCCTTGTACATTGTCCCAGCAACGATACATTAATCCTAATGCCATATATTACCTGAAATAGTCTTCTAGCCATTAAATGGTCTTCCATTCGCAGTTATCTCTAGTCCATTCTCTGCGTTTCTTTTCGAACGATGTTGTAACCAATATATCTTCTTTATCTCTTTAAATTCTTTCTTTGCCTAACACAACTCCATTAAATCGACTAAATGTAGACTACTTGTCAGTTTAAAATTAGGGTATCATCACCATTCATCTCTCTTTCATATACCACTTTAATTGTACTTTTTTAAACCTTATAATATTTAGAGATCACTAATAACTTATGAAATACTTCATTTGATAACCAACTTCATTTATAGCTTACTTCAATAATAGGGTAGGCCTACTTCATTTCCCCTAAAGCTTACTTCATTTAGGGCCTATAGCTTTCTTCATTTGTAGCTTACTTCAATAGTAGCGTACTTAATTTCCCCTATAGCTTACTTCATTTAGGGCCTATAGCTTTCTACATTTAAGTTATAGCTTTCTACATTTAAGTTATAGCTTACTTCAATAGTAGCGTATTTCATTTCCCTTATAGCTTACTTCATTTAGGGCCTATAACTTTCTTCATTTATATCTTACTTCAATAGTAGCGTACTTAATTTCCCCTATAGCTTACTTCATTTAGGGCCTATAGCTTTCTACATTTAAGTTATAGCTTTCTACATTTAAGTTATAGCTTACTTCAATAGTAGCGTATTTCATTTCCCCTATAGCTTACTTCATTTAGGGCCTATAACTTTCTTCATTTATATCTTACTTCAATAATAGCGTACTTAATTTCCCCTATAGCTTACTTCATTTAGGGCCTATAGCTTTCTACATTTAAGTTATAGCTTACTTCAATAATAACGTACTTCATTTCCCCTAAAGCTTACTTCATTTAGGGCCTATAGCTTTCTTCATTTATATCTTACTTCAATAATAGCGTACTTAATTTCCCCTATAGCTTACTTCATTTAGGGCCTATAGCTTTCTTCATTTATATCTTACTTCAATAGTAGCGTACTTAATTTCCCCTATTGCGTACTTCATTTAGGACCTATAGCTTTCTACATTTAAGTTATAGCTTACTTCAATAATAGCGTACTTAATTTCCCCTATAGCTTACTTCATTTAGGGCCTATAGCTTTCTACATTTAAGTTATAGCTTACTTCAATAATATCGTACTTAATTTCCCCTATAGCTTACTTCATTTAGGCCCTATAACTTTCTACATTTATAGCCTATCTTACTTCAATAATAGCGTACTTAATTTCCCCTATAGCTTACTTCATTTAGGGCCTATAGCTTTCTTCATTTATATCTTACTTCAATAATAGCGTACTTAATTTCCCCTATAGCTTACTTCATTTAGGGCCTATAGCTTTCTACATTTAAGTTATAGCTTTCTACATTTAAGTTATAGCTTACTTCAATAGTAGCGTATTTCATTTCCCCTATAGCTTACTTTATTTAGGGCCTATAACTTTCTTCATTTATATCTTACTTCAATAATAGCGTACTTAATTTCCCCTATAGCTTACTTCATTTAGGGCCTATAGCTTTCTACATTTAAGTTATAGCTTACTTCAATAATAACGTATACTTCATTTCCCCTAAAGCTTACTTCATTTAGGGCCTATAGCTTTCTTCATTTATATCATACTTCAATAATAGCGTACTTAATTTCCCCTATAGCTTACTTCATTTAGGGCCTATAGCTTTCTTCATTTATATCTTACTTCAATAGTAGCGTACTTAATTTCCCCTATTGCGTACTTCATTTAGGACCTATAGCTTTCTACATTTAACTTATAGCTTACTTCAATAATAGCGTACTTAATTTCCCCTATAGCTTACTTCATTTAGGGCCTATAGCTTTCTACATTTAAGTTATAGCTTACTTCAATAATAGCGTACTTAATTTCCCCTATAGCTTACTTCATTTAGGCCCTATAACTTTCTACATTTATAGCCTATCTTACTTCAATAATAGCGTACTTAATTTCCCCTATAGCTTACTTCATTTAGGGCCTATAGCTTTCTTCATTTATATCTTACTTCAATAATAGCGTACTTAATTTCCCCTATAGCTTACTTCATTTAGGGCCTATAGCTTTCTACATTTAAGTTATAGCTTACTTCAATAATAGCGTACTTAATTTCCCCTATAGCTTACTTCATTTAGGGCCTATAGCTTTCTACATTTAAGTTATAGCTTACTTCAATAATAGCGTACTTAATTTCCCCTATAGCTTACTTCATTTAGGGCCTATAGCTTTCTACATTTAAGTTATGGCTTACTTCAATAGTAGCGTACTTCATTTCCCCTAAAGCTTACTTCATTTAGGGCCTATAGCTTTCTTCATTTGTAGCTTACTTCAATAATAGCGTACTTAATTTCCCCTATAGCTTACTTCATTTAGGGCCTATAACTTTTGACATTTATATCTTACTTCAATAATAGCGTACTTAATTTCCCCTATAGCTTACTTCATTTAGGGCCTATATCTTTCTTCATTTATATCTTACTTCAATAATAGCGTACTTAATTTCCCCTATAGCTTACTTCATTTAGGGCCTATAGCTTTCTTCATTTATATCTTACTTCAATAATAGCGTACTTCATTTCCCCTAAAGCTTTCTTCATTTAGGGCCTATAGCTTTCTACATTTAAGTTATAGCTTACTTCAATAGTAACGTATTTCATTTCCCCTTTAGCTTACTTCATTTAGGGCCTATAGCATTTTTCATTTATAACTTAAGTCATTTATAAGCTACTCCATTTATAGTCTAATTCATTTACATCGTCTTTCCTATATGAACTGCTTCATTTACGCCTAAAACTTACTTCATTTATGAACTACGTAATTTATAGCCCACTTCATTTTATCACTTTAACCAGTTGTACTTTATTTTATAAATATTACTATTAAAGTAAGTTGAGTTATATTTCTTTGTTTGTCCAAGCTTCTTCTTTTGATAGAAATGCAAAAAGTACAAATGTATTTCATTTTCATTGCTCTGTCTGTGTTCTTCCTTTAACATTCTATGATACATTGAAATAAATAGAGTAAATATACAGACCTTATATGTTCGGTAACATTGGAAAGAATGCTTTGAGTTGAACTAAAATAGGGCCTACTCGTGCGGATATTAGAGACGATTTGAAAAATTGGGTTTTTAAAAAAGTTTTGTAAAGTGTTTTGGCAGGTTTAATTAGGCCTATTCCATTTTTACCAAATTAATTTTGTTTGAGGTTCATTGTTAGGCCGTAACCTCAATCTGTGATGAGCTAATACTGGTGATAACGACACGGTTACCAAAACTAGTCTGGTGTAGTCAGAAAAACAGTTTTAATGTTTACCTGTGTATAATAAAATTATTTGTTATTTTGCTTAATGTAATTCTAAACAATCTCGTCAAATAGCTATCCGAAAATTTAATTTTGAATAATAGATTTGTGCTGGCTTATCATACAAAACTATTTTTAAAATTGCCAATAGGTCTATATTTAATCTATAACAAATAAACAAAATATATGTTGGTTTTATAATACAAAATGTTAGCAGTGAAATCGTCAAATTGAGCTTTATAGAGCATTTATAAATCCATGAAATCGTCAAATTGAGCTTTATAGAACATTTATAAATCCATGTCCAATGAAAATAAATTAGTTTTTTAATTAAATTTACAAAAGTTTTGTTATCGTCTCAAGGTTCTTTAATTTAGTGGAGTTCTTTTACGATGGTTGACAAAATCGCATTGATAATTCACATAGACAAAATTTCGCGGGAGGTTATTTAAATCCAGGTTTTAATTTAGGCTAACACTACAGAAAACAAGAAATATAGGACCTAAAACAACACTTTTACAAAGTCATTCTTGGTTGACCAAAGAAAACTTTTATTTAATTTAGTTCCTACGTTTTATTAAAAAATTACAATTAAAAAAAATAAAGTATCATAGCCTATGAATTAAAACAGTTCTTCTTTTCTACCACACAACCTATAGGCCTAACATAATGAGCTGTTTTATGAAATCGTATGTCATTACTTATTTTAAGCCAAATGGTACGAAATCACCTATATTTTATACCTTGGCACTTTTGTGAAAAGTTTTTAATTAAAAACTTATAAAGTTTATAACTCCCTTATAAATTCTTGAATTTTGTTGTCCATTACGTTCGGTGAATCTTATTAATCACTAAGAGGAGCAACGTGATGCAAAAAAAAATCAATTTTTGAGTTTTTACATTAAAACATAGCTTAGAATTTACTCTTTAAAATGATATACAACATGCATAATTTGCATTGTTCCTTCGTTATGTAATAAAAATATATATTCGGGCGTTCATGAAAGTTTTGCGCGACAAAATTTGAGCTCCTGCTACACTCTGTGTAAAAGCATGTACATCGTAATATGAACAAGATATCCAAGAGAAAACAGTTTCTGAATCAAAACCATATGGCCCAAACTTTGTAGTTAAAAAAATGGAATGCGTGGGTTACGTTCAAAAACGGATGGGGACTCGTCTAGAGCATACAAATTGAGAAATTCTAAAAACAATTTTCTGACGGCTAAACTATTGGTAGCCGGGGAAAGCTTACAGAGGCAGCTATAAACACCATACAACTGTACTATGGCCTTGCTATAAGAAGAAATTGTAAAATAGGTGTGGAAGCAATGAGGCTAGCCATATGGGCAGAATACTTCCACTTAGGCTCAACTGATTCAGAACCGCAACATAGCTAATGTCCAAAAGATGAGAATTCCTGGTGTAAATACCAACAATCAGTAAGAGATGGCGTTCCATATAAACATGCAGATCCCACTCACCTACCAAAAGCTGTTTTGCTAGAAATCAAACAGGTATTCAAAGATCTGTCAAACCGCATTCTGTTGAGTAAGTGCGCGCATGGTGGAACTCAGAACATAAGTGAGTCCCTCAATAACGTAATTTGGAGCCGCGTCCCAAAAAGAGTTTTTGTGAGGATCAACACACTAAACTTGGTGTATATGATGCAATTGCTTATTACAACAAGGGGAACATTTCAAAGTGCTTTGGGTTCAAACTTATGGGTTTACAAGCTGGAGAAAACTGTGTAAAAGCAATGAAGGTGCTTGACATAAGGCGTGTAAAGAAAGCAGATAAAGCAATTGACGAATTGAAAAAGAAGTGCAGACAAGAAAGAAGTTTGAAAAAGAGACAATTGTAAGATGAATTCGAAGAGGAGGAAGGACTAGACAACCTCTCATATGCAGCAGGACATTATTAAAAGTATGTAACTTACCTGTTCAGTGCACGTCTAACTTTATTTCCGCGATTCCCAAGGCCCATGTTTTTAAACTTTAGGTACACTTTTCTTAGGAACCATTCAATCTACAAAGATACAATTTGGCAAACATATTTTAATATGTATTGTAAACAAACAGATCAGAGGGTTTTCCTAAAATCTTAATATTATTTTGGTTATAAATATTTGTATACATAAAAACATTACAATTTAAAAAGGGTTTAGAAAAAAAATCATATCTCATGACCAAAACATTATTTTAAAATATCCTCTGGTAAAGACATGTACAAAGAACCATATAAGAACTGTGCAACATTTGATAGTTGTATCTTTAATGGTTTATGAGATAAATGTACCTAAGTTAACATGGCCGAACATAGGGAACGTTGCTCCCCTTTTAAACAATAGTTTACATACATAAACAAAACAACAAACAAAATAGCCCGCAAATCTCAAAAAATAGCATACAAAACTAATAACAAGTTACAATACAAAATACAACACAACTCCAACAACAAGGATAAACTACAAGCACCAGGCGTATACAAACTGAACTGCGACGAATGTAACAAATTCTACATTGAACAAATAGGTCGCAGCTTTAAACAAAGAGTCGAGGAACACAAACAGAACACCAACTCAACATTTTACAATCACATAAAAGAAACAGGACACAAATACACAGACATTTACTGTAACCTAGAAATCCTACACATCAACAAAAAAGGACCACATCTCAACACACTAGAACAATATGAAATTTACAGACACACAAAAACATAAAGTACAAACAAATTAAACGAACAAACACAATACAAATCACACATACTATTTGATACTATCGAAAACCTACCTTTAAAACCGTCACCGCTTGATCCAACATCTCCAAGCAGAAGGCACTGATGAAGATCGAAAACGTTCTGTCTCAGTAAGTTTCAACAAATTTACTAAATTCAAAGTTCGGATAGTCATAAACTATTGTTTAAGTGATTAATCCCTTATAAAGTTAAAATTAATTCATTAAATTTAATTAATAAATAAATATTTGAAAAAGCTGTAATAACATTGAGTACCATCCACTGCTGCAGGTTTTAAAAAATTATTCCAACTTAAATGGATGAAAGTATTTTATTAACAATTGAAAGTTTGAACAAGACATAAGTATTTATAGGGAAAGTGTGAAAGGAGTGTGAAGGAATTGAAAAATAATATACGACATGGGATATTGTTGAAATAAATGTTACATAAAATATTTCAAATATAAAAAAAATGTATAGGCTACAGTTGGCATCAGAATAAAACATTGTTAGCCTCCTATATTATAATTATTTTTAAAGAAAAGTTTTACAGTTTTCAGCTTCAGTAAGACTTCCTGAATTCGTCCTTGACTTTTCCTTTAGAGCTCTGATAAAATTAGATGTCACGGACTGCATTTATGTTCCCAGTTGAAAATATTTTTTAAAAAATAATAGGTCTATACCCTTCTGCCCATTAAATTATATATATTTTTTTATCAATCGTTTTGATATAAAGCTTGTTCTATAAAACAAAAATTATTAAATATTTATAGACTCTTAAAGTTGCCTTTATTTACTGCCTACTTATTTACTTACCTCCAACTTTATTTTCACGTTGTCCTCTTTTAACAGAATTGTGTGATTCATTTACATAAAACATGTTTCAACTTACCTTTTGTTTAATGCAATCCTTTATAAGGAACGTTTCTTGAATCCTTAATTCCGACATTTCTAACATAAAAAATCAAAACCATAATTGCTACATCTTATATACACGCTTTAATATGCTACGTAAATCTCATTAACAACCTAAACAATTAAAACCTTACTATACCCGTTGATTTTCACGTTTGCTTTGAAATAAACAAATCGCTCCTTAAAGAAATAACTTACCTCCTTTTTGCTATATAAATAACCACTGTTTTAAAAATGGTTTGTAGTTGTAAATTTGTATTCCTTTTTCTAATTCTGCATTACTTTCTCTCCATTTTTTTATAAATGTTTTCTCGTCTTTTTTGTTATTAGATAGGCCTATACTTTTTTAAAACTCCTTTACAATTCCTCTTTTAAACTTTATACATTCATTTTGAAACATTATTTCCAAATCTACAACTATATATGGCGCTCCACGTACATATAAGACTCTTAGGCCTACATCTATTTACATAAAAAACTATTTTTAGAAATTTATTTTAAAAAAAATTGTCTCTTATTTTGAAATTAAAATGTGAAAACAAAACAAATTATCGGAAAGATAAACTCCCTATTTTCTAACGTTATTTAAATTCACATTTCTCTATCACACAAATTAATTCCACATCGGTTGGGTTTATTACACTAAGGGCAAGCAAAATGCTGACGTGGTAGGCCTAAATCCAACACGGGGTAAATGAAACGTCATTACTTAAGCTAAGAAAATGCGTACCCATCAGCGAACTATCTCGAAGATTTACGAACATCAATAAATGTAATATATATACAAATGTTTATACTTAGAGGTTGTTTAGTTGTTTAAATAATTTTAATAAAATAATTTAAAAATGTAATTTCCAAATACTGTATGAATTTTTCAGAAACATTGTAAGCTATATTTGATTAAATTACGTGATAGCGTACGATTTCAGATAATAGTTGTTACACATTATTTACTCATAGGGGTTGTTTAGTATAGTAATACAAATAATATACTTTTTAGGTCGTGTTACCTAAAATACTGACTTTTTAATTATTTTCGCTGTTTTTACCAATTTATTTAAGTTTTTAGACTGTATGCCTACCTTCCATACCTTTCATAGAGCAATTACTGTTATTAGGTATAGTAGTCAACTAACAAATAGACTAGCTCAATTAACTTAAATAGTCTATTGGTTCAACCAATTAGATGGTCGAAAATCAGATATGTTTACCTTTAACACTGGAAATACGGATATTATTCCTATGGAAAACATATTAATATCAATAACACAACAAAATTAATTTTTTAAATAAAATTAACAAAACTGCCATACAACTCTGAAATTTGTCCTATTAAAGATAATTTTTCCAATTTATTTCTAATATCCGTATGCGTATTTTAGTTGTACTTGAACTATGTATTTTTCACTATTTTATATTCTTTTATTTCACTATGACAAACTTTATTTATTCAATATTTACATTTTAAAACCGATAAAGTTCAAGTATTATCCGCTAGTGTGCAGCACAAACAGAGCTTGCAAATGTCCTTGATAGTTACGATTTTCGCCTGTAGGTAGGAGTCAAGGACAGATACATTACAGTCTTAATTAATAATTGATAAATTATCTCCTAGGTTAATTTTTGGAATTATCGTGTTTGATACATACTAATTCCAAAAAAATAATTTTAATAAGTAAGACCAAGATTAGTTGTATATGTTTAGCATATCCTGTTTTAAAAAAGGTAAAAACGTCAAAAGATAACTGAATTAAATCGTCATATTTTATTTTGTAAAGCTATTGAAAATTGAAAAATTTATTACAGTTGTAAATTAAAATTCAATACGTAACTTATCATTATCAAAATAATATTTTATTAAATAATGGTGAGTTCTTTAAGCATATGGTTTACTTATCCATAAAATCATTAGGAAAAAATTGTATTTCTTGAATTTAAAAAAAAATAAAATATTTAGATCCTTTTCTGCATTCTATTTTAGTGCATACATGAAAAAATTGCTTTAAAATAGATTTTCTGGTTTTAAACTTTTTTTAACACAGTTATCCTTCGAATGAGTGTTTTCTCCATTAAGCCTGATATTGATAAAGTAAATTATGTTATCTGATATAGGTTACAAAGTCATGAATTTCACTAAAAATTGTTCTGTCTTTTCTTCAATTTCATTATTTTGAAAACTATTATTTTCTCGAATTTCATAATATTTTCATCGAATCAAAATTTATAATAAATAGATTATTGATGTTTGAAATCTGAAATACTTGTTAACAATTCAAATTTTAAGGTTTATAATTCCGCTGTGTAATTTATCCAATGTCGCTTAGTAACCTACAATATCTATTATAGGTTACTTATAATTTGTTTCTATTCCCACATTTGATTTTATGAAACCATTATAAGTATACAAACACATTAACCTAAAATGGTCTGTATTATGTAAAAGTATAGTCTACATATAAAACTGCTCACCAGCCACTCTAAACCAATGAGTAGCCTAAATACAACACATACTGAGCCCAAACGTTGTCTACTATTTACTTTTTTTGTACTTTGTATATATAGGCCTATAGGTCCTACATAAACACGGTTTAGTAAATGTAATAAGGAGGTAGAAATCCAGGCAATGATTTCACCCCTAAAATCTCTATATCAAATTATATGTCATCATGAAAAGGATGGCGTGGACTTTCCGACCGTGGGACTTCCGACCACAGTCAAAACCACGTGAGGGTTCCTACCATTCAATTCACTACTCCACAATAGTGATGTGGCGAGTCGAGTATTTTACTCGAAAGGTATTGAGTCGACTCGATTCTTATTCTACGATACTCGAGTAACGACTCGGTCAAATAGTTTACGAATTCCAAAATTAGCAGGTAGCGCTGAAACGGCAAATTTAGCAAGTTTAAAACCCTAAAACTTCTCTCCTTTGCTTTGCACAAGGAAGTCTTTGCACTTTCATAATTTGGAATATTTGCAACCAAATCTAAACCTTTATCCTTTAAATCTTGAAACTCTTCTTTAAAAATATTACAAACCGGCACTGTCTTTTCTTCACGGACTCTTTTCCTACAGTTATGCCGACGTATTTGTATCTGTGCGTCTGCTTCGTCTGGTACGCAGGAATGCTGCTGTTCAGAGATGACTGCATCATTTGCAATTTTTATACTCCCGTGGCACTTACTCTTTTCGTTTTTGACGCTTAACCAATTAGTATACTTTTCAGTTTTTTTTGTGTACTCGATAGCGATAACCATCCTTCACAAGACACGGTTTCCCTTTGGTTGTAGTGATAATTTCCATTTTGCTTCTCGCGATATAAGTCAACTATCAACTTCTTAAGCCTGTCCGATCCTACAGTCCGTAAACGTACGCTTTAAAACGCTGTAAACTTACTCGGTTCAGCCTACAACTTGTGCACGCCTCGAAATCTCAGATCCGACTGAATGTATTGTCAAACAACCATATGAATGTTCAGGTGGTGGGGATGTTCCGTTATTAACCCCCATATAATGGGAAAAACCACAAACCTGCGAATATTGTTTACGTTAGTAGGCCTTTATATAGGAAGAGTGGTGACAGATCGGAAATCCCACGTCTCGAACACGATCGGTCGGAAACGCCTCAGCAGCAGGTGTTCAAACAATAGGATCGCAAATACCACGGTCGGAAAACCCACGTAGTCATGAAAAGTGGTATGATAGTAAATAATAGAGAATGCGGTCAAATTTTCAACTAGAGTCTAAATTCCGACTTGAGTCCAATCCACGTGATCGCGGCGGGTGGCTGGAATTACAGCGTTTTCACACGGGCGAGAGAAGAAACACGGACAGGCGATAGACTGACAGCCCGACGCTAGAACTAGGCAACACTGTGCGCTCCGGGTTGCCAATTAGTGCTCAGGGGCAAGCGACCTTCAACCATACCTCGCGAGGTCGGTTCCAACGTGGCAACAGCGCTAAACAAGTCACCCGCCTGATTTCGTGTGGTGGATATTAACATAGTTTGATGGACTTGGATGTGCTGCAGTCATGCGGTGAAATAATGAAGCAGCGCTCCAATATGTCCAGCATTTTGTAACTGGTAGACGAAATTTAGACCACAGATCCAAAAACAAGTATTTTGAGGTTTTTTACTAAACAAAGTTCTAATAAAAGTGTTTAATATTCAAGTTGTCAGGGTTGATGTACAAACCTTCCGCATATAACTAGTAGGTCATTAAAATACTTTTGAATTAATAGTTTAGGTGGAAATGAAAGTTGTAGTTGAAATCTGGATCTGCTTCTCTGCCTTATATTTTTCCTTTAAAAAATTGGTTTTGGCACTCGGTGGGGTGCTGACAGAAGTGAAAACTTTTATTGCCGCGTCTACATAAATTTTCAATTAAGTAAAACATTCAATCTTGCGTATTTATAAATTACCTTAACATTTCTTATATCATAGGAAACAAGATTACATAAGTTTTACTTTGAACATCAAAATTCTTACCAATGGTTTTGCCAAAATGTTTAATGAATAGCTCCAAAAATATGAATATATAGGCTAGGCTACATATTCCATTCAATATTTGTATCTTTATATGAGGAATGTATATAGTAAAAACTAATATTTACTGTAGTTAATAATAAAATAATGTGGATAACAAAAATATTTATTAGATGTTAACTGAGTACAAAATCTTTTAATAAATTCGTTTGAAATCAGTTCTTAAAACGGAACCAAACGCGCCTAAGAAAGTTTACATTTTAAAAATAGGATTAAAAATACACAACTTATTATTATCGTTGTATTGAGATTTATCAAAATTTAAATAAATTAATATATTTATTAACTGATCTAAACTATTTAATAAAAACCTTTTTCTTTAACAATGTTCAATAAATAATCTAACATAACCTATGTAAAAGAGCTGTTCTACAACATAACCTATAACAAAATCAGAATCAAGGCTTAAACGCAAACATTGGTTTTCTTGTAATTATAACCGTTCTAATAGCACTTGTCCTATGGTTAAAGTATTATATAAATATATAAATATGTTACATACATGTGTGTGTGTGTGTGTGTGTGTGTGTGTGTGTGTGTGTGTGTGTGTGTGTGTGTGTGTGTGTGTGTGTGTGTGTGTGTGTGTGTGTGTGTGTGTGTGTGTGTGTGTGTGTGTGTGTGTGTGTGTGTGTGTGTGTGTGTGTGGGTGGGTGTGTGTGTGTGGGTGGGTGTGTGTGTGGGTGTGTGTGTGGGTGTGTGTGTGTGTGTGTGTGTGTGTGTGTGTGTGTGTGTGTGTGTGGTAAATATAAATTATGTTTTCTTGTATAAAAATAAATAACAACTAAGGTTATTCAAACACAGGAATTATATAATAATTATTATTCAAAGCTTTACGTTGATAAACAGTACCAACGTCATCAGGAATAAATAGTTATTAACAAAAAGGCAGGGCGTACGCAGGCGGTTCAGCACACGCAACACACGAATGTTTTGCCAGCGCATGTTGAGACGCAGCACACGCATGCCATTTTTGCCTTGAAAATCATATACCAACTCATTTGAATCCGATATGGAAATTGAGGAATTGGTTCTGTGGCAGAGTGAATATATGAAAAAACGAAACATACACATGGCTATATTGGCCAACAAAGTGTCTTTATAGGTTTTTTTGCTATAACCTTCATGATTCACATCGTATAGCACAGGTAACTCACACAGAGTTATTAGAGATTTTAAAAATATAAGAGTCCAAGTACAATATGTAAACTACGATTCAGTGTTTGCCTATTACTGACTATGTCAATTTAAATCGACCTTATATGTTGAAACATGGGTGGCATTAGAGATTTTATAAATATGAGAGTTAAGTACAACACGTAAACTACTGCTGAGTGTTTGTCCATTACTGAATAAGACAACTTAATTGTCAAAACATGTGTGGCATTAAAGATTTTAAAAATACAAGATTTAGGTACAATATGAGAGCTACTGTTGAGTGTTTGTCAATTACCAACTGAATCAAACTGTCATTTAACGACATCTTGGATCCCTAATTGAGTGGCGAGTCTCGTCAAATCTGTGTCTGTGCTACAAACTGTGACATACCGGCCCACGCGTGTGCCAGACACAAATTCAGCTTACGCGGCGCCGTTAGGAAATTTGACGGCACAGTTTTCTAACGCGTGTTGCGTTGCGTGCGCTGCGCCGCCTGCGTCTCAGCTTACGCCCTGCCAAAGTGTTGCTACTATCGTGTGCGATTATCATGCCCCCAGTGTGAGAAAACCATAAAAAAAAAACATAACGTCAAGCCCTTGAGATAGTTTTTCGTATATTACAGTTTTGTGAAGAAGCTCGAATGTGTGACGATGAAAGTCTTTTGATTCCAGTAAAACAGTGACAGAAGCGGTGTAGTCAGGCGACTGGTGTGTCACTGGACACTGTCAAAATGATAAGAAAAGAGTGGAATGCAATGTCGGAAGTGCAATTGTTTACAATTCCGGATAAAACACCAAAATCAATGACAGCCTAGGACGATTTTGATAAGCTAATGAAGTGGAATTTCAAAATATACAGCTTCACGCGTTTTGCTAACGTTGGGTGCAGAACAGTTTGAAGACGCGGCGGGAGGAGGGCGAGAGTCGTATTAGGCCGGTTGCACAAAACGTCGACGAATCGTTGGAAAACGCTGTTGGCTGTGGCAATGAAATCGCGATTAGTTTCAGACGGTAAACGCGAATTTCGGCGTTCCACTACGGTTCTTCCTACCTTAATTTAGTAACCCTCATTCTTTTCAGAAGATGAAGAAAAGTTTGTTTACTTATTACCGTATGTCCGAAAGATCTTACAATGAACTTTTGAGCCTAATTAGGAATGACATAGATGGAAATACTACTATATCCGCAGTCTAAGAATTCCGTTCCGTTCCACTGTCGGACTCAGTGATTGTCCGTAAACAAACAACTGGCTCCAGGCAGTTATTTACGATAACTGCACAGTAAGCGTCACACATCTGGCTTAGTAGATAGATTGCTGTTTATGTGAACTTATCCCTATTCATGATTTCCTTTATTTATTTAGTGTTTTGCTTTTATTTTAGTTCTGACATATATTGTTATGTACATATAGTGCTTTCTAATATGCTTACAACGCGTGAGGCCTACTGCACGACTTGCCCTAATAACCCGGGATTACATAGAAACATTTACTTTGAAAAGTTACACACTGTCAAAAACTATAAACAATAAATTGAAGTGTTTTTCAAGGGGCCAAATAAAACAATTTTTAATAGGCCTAAACGACATTTTTCAATAATTTATATTTAGACCTATAAATTGTTTGTGGTACCTACTTTTGTAAATATATTTTGTGCTTGTAAATACGGTGTTTAGTGCAATTTGCTTTTGTTTTACAATAATTACATCAAAGTGAACTATTATGTGTTATTCAAACCTAGTTGCAGCTGAGTATTATAGTAGGTACACAATTCTTGGCATTTTTATGCAAGTGCATAGTTTTACATTTTTTATAATAAATATTACAAATAGATTTTTGTAGTACTACTTATGCATATATTTTTATTCAGCATTACTTTGGGTTTAAAATGACTATAATTCATCATAAGGAACTTGCTATTTCATCAACAAAGCTAAATATAAATTTTGTCTAGAGTAAAAAACAAAAAAAGACATTTTATCAGGCCTACTGAACTAAAACCTCACGTTTTTAACATACAACCTCGCATTACTGTTCTTCATTTTATTCTGAACACAGTGGTATATAATAATACAATTTACTTGAAGTCCTAATTCCTTGGTGAATAATTAAAAACATATGTGTGCAAAACACAAGCTAACTAATTGGACCTGATGGAGCGGCCGGCGATCAAATAATTGGAGTCCAAAAGGTTAAATTGCACTACGCCTCTTATAAATTGAAAATAAAAAAAAAAAACTAACTACAATTAGAAATAACTAGATGTTTACACATTTAGTCTAAAACGCTGTAGGTAAAAACTGTTGTAGTCGCAAAACACAAGACTAGACGAACACTAAAATACGCGGCGAAATGTCTGTATAATGGCTAGTACAAACCCAAACACAAAAGGTGACGACCTGACGACCAAAGACAGACTGGCGCTAAACCCCCCCCCCTCCCCAATACAAAACTGCTTCGCCCATGAAGGTCATGCGTCACCAAGAAACGCTAGACCTACAGCTGTAAAGGTCAGGCGCGTATCCAGTGACTTGCTTTGGGGGGGGGGGGCGATCGATGCATTCTATATATTATATATATAATATGTGTGTGTGTGTGTGTGTGTGTGTGTGTGTGTGTGTGTGTGTGCACGCGCGCGCGTGCGTGTATGTAAAAACATAGAACAGAAAAAGTTCTTTCTACGCTTGCGTTAGAAATCGGTAACGTGATAAAGATTCGTAGCAAATTAGACTTTTTAATAAATAATTATTCCAGTTTCGATAACACTTATGGCTAGAGAATATTATTAATTTTATAATAAGCTATTATTATTATAAAAATTGCTTACTAATTAATATAAGTAGTTATTCTTCCAACATGAACAATTCCGGAGTCAACTGCGAATATTACGCTTGCAAAATTACGTATTGAAAATCATACGTTTTTTTTGTTGTTTTTTACCCGGGTCTGAGCCCCCAAAACCCGCCCAGCCCTCTTGGCAGCCAACCTCTAGCGAGCTACCTCCGTCTCACATGCGCATGCGGTTAGTATCTCTACCGCGAGTGAAGGAAACGGGATTGATTGCCCATGTACCAAGCTCATAAGCTCTTTCCATGGAGAATCAGGAGATAGTGAAATGAAACAGTACGGTAAGTGTCGCGCTAAGAGCGGGATGAAAAAACCTGGCAAGTAAGAAACCCTGCCAGGAAAAATCCCGCGACAGATCATGCAGGAACCCTGGGGGCTTGGATCACCTTATGCTAAGGAATAAGGAGAGGTATTACCTTGCAAATACCTCGAGAGTTTAAGATTTTGGATTAAGCAAATTTACAGAATCAAGGCTAGTAAATGCACACATGCAGCTCACTTCTATCACTGACAACACCTGGGAAAATAAACGGTGAGACTCGTGTTACTCAATGCGATCTTTCAATTGGGGGCCTACATGCATAAAAAGTAAACTTTTAAATTGTAACTAATTTCCTTTATATTATGGTTATACTAATACAAATAATCTTTTATAATATTCAAAACAAAAATAACTTGAAAACCATATAGTCTGAATAAAACTGGAGTAGGGTCCTGGAGTAGGCTAGGTAAGGAGTCTGTCCGGGAAGCAGGCGTTTGTTATCAATTTTATGTCGAACTCCAAATAAATGCCCCAATCAGACTATAGGCTATGGCGTTCCGTTAAACACCCGAGAGTTTGTTCTGTGAGACTCTTTTATACAAAAACAAAACGACAAAAGAACATTACGTATCCAAAAGGTTATTGCTAGAACTTCTATGGCGTTTCATATTAACAAAAATATATGTAGATTGGTAAATAAACTATTGCTGGTAATCCCCCCCTTAGTCTATGAAGCTTGTTGATATCTTCGGGTTGATGCTATAAGGCGTTATGATTAGATTGTTTTAGATTTTCTTAGACGTAATTGGTTAATATATAGGCCTACATTGTTAACAATTTATATAACAATCAATAAGTTCAACTTAAAAACATCGGCTCTAAAGATTTTGAATAAAATTACAATATATCAATAGTAGCCACCAAAACTACTCATTATTAGTTTTTTTTTTTAATATTCATCTAGGTAAAAGAGTTTTTTTTAAACATAGAATAATAGTCTTTCAGTACATAACCAAAGAATAATTTTAAAGTAATCTATTAGACCTACTAACAATATTTTGAATAACTTGCTAATTAAACATTATTATAGAAGGGCCTATTGATTCTTCGTAGTCAAATAACCACTAGTAATAAATATAATACCTAGGCCTAGTGGCTGAAGTAACAAATGTTAAAACTGGCAACTTAGCCTCCCCTCTCCGTAAGTTCCTGTCCTACTCCAATTTTATTCAGACTAATGGCCTAACTGCACAACTATGACTCGCGTCATAATCGCAAATGAAGCTTTTCTCAAGAGAATAACGTTTATTCGGTAATTTTAGCAAACTACCAGTTGCAGAAAATTTTTACAGCTTTGCCGCAAATGATAAGATAATGTGTATAGTTAAAATTTTTATGCAAGAAGCGAATACAAATAATGACAAACGTTTTTCTTACAAAAAATATATAATATAAGTTGCAATCTTTAAGTTCAAATACGTTAATTATTATTTTAATAAATTACTAAACGTAGAGATACAGTATAAAAAGGATGGGCCCAACACAATAACCCTACTTTTATACAAGATTTTTGATAGTAGGGATTAAATATTTTTCATTTAACTTTCAGGCGTGAATAAAACGTAGACCAGCTGTTTGAAATCTTTGCAGTACTGTATTTAATTTCAAATACGCTATTCATTATTTCAATAATTAACCGAACGATTGAGTAAACATTATTCCCTTTTCTGCAATTCATATTTATAAATTTTAACAAAATGTAAGAAGTAGGACAACAACAACCCTAAGACGCTCGTCAGTGAATTTTTCTTGGATTTGTTAAAAATGTCCCAAACAGTGACTAAAATTAAGATATGGCCAAGGATTTTAAAATAGCAATTTTAAAATGAGAATGTTGGAACATAGGTCGTTAAACATGAATCAGCATTTTTTTATTCATATATTTTGTAAGATAAAAGAACACATTTAGAAGTTTTGATCTTAATATTAAAGGGGTTTTTTAATAGTCTACTAAATTTGGGACATGTCGCAATACTTCCCATGGATTTGGCTCTATTAGGCCTTAATATAAGCACAAACACACTTATGACTCATATTTTATTACAATTAAACAATCGACTGATGCTCTCCAATGTCAAATAATTACAATATATTACAACTTTAATAAAGTTTTCAGAAAGATAATAAAACATGTTGCCTATTGGCTAGCTAATATACAAGATTCCAAAGGGAGGTGGAAGGAAGAAAGCGATGGAAGTGGGGGGGGGGGGCGAAGAAATCAGCTGGTGAGTCTGTCGTCTGCATTTCCTTTGTGTTCTCACAGTTTTGAAACAAAAATTGAAGGTGGTGCCTATATTGTATACAATTACTTAGAATATCGGTTAAGAGGAAAGAAAACCTTTTGTTTTTTAACTTATTTTATTGCATGGCTAAAACTGCATTAAGAAACTAATACATTTTAGTAATTCATTAGATCCTATTAAAATAAAATCATGTACGGTAATTAAAATTTTACTTGTAAGCAAATATTAAAACTGAGTGCTTTAAGTGATTTAAAATCATCGACGAATGCATTTTTTTGACGAAAAAGTAATTTAGTTTTCAAACACAAACAAGAGATAGTGGAGGGGGTTTTAGGTTTTCCGGTCTTCAGAGGTTAGTTCAGTTACTGTTTACCAAGCGCGCGTACATTACGTTTTCAGTTGTTTGTATACAAACATTATTTTTGTGTAATCAAAAACTCAATCTTAAAATGGGATCAAGATCAGGTCAATTGAAAATGACAGGAACATTACTGGATATTGTTAAAATTAGAGGTAAATTAAACAACTCATATTTGAATATAAATTCATTAAATTTTTAATATAGGTACAAGCTTTCATAGTCAGGAAGATGTAAAATTATGTTGAATTTTGTACACTTTTTGGCTTATAGGTTATATTTTTACAAGTTTAATGCAGTAACTTACAACAATCAGAATATAGTTCAAGTACGATATTATTGTTCAGTTGTAATTGATTTATTTTATTTTTGTAATTTTATATTCTTTATTGACATTTTTATCTATAGATCAATTTTTTGTAAACAAATTAGGCTATACATAGATATTGTTTTGTGGTTATTAAAACCCATATTTTAACCCTAAATAATTTACGTGGTACAAAAATTATTAAGTACAAACAAATTATTATTTATTTTTAGGGAATTGAGTTTACCTACTTTGTAATTAATTGTATTTCAGAGTGTTATTTATTTCCTGCTACTGTTTTACATTTAACTGAATATGAATTTTTTAAAATGTTGTAATACATTAAAAATATTTCTACACAATTATATATATATATATATATATATATATATATATATATATATATATATATATATATATATATATATATCCACTGTTATATAACATTTAATTAAATATTTTTATAAATGTAATTAAACAATTAATAACATGCTGATAGATTTTTGTTATACCATTTCTATATGTCTTGACAAGTAACTGTCATATACTTTCTATAAATTTTGAAATTTATAACCTATCAAATATATAACGCTTATACTGTATTGTAATTATTTGATATTGAAGTGCATCAGTTGGTTGTTCAAATATAATAAAATATAAAATATGAGCTGTAAGTGTTTATGGTTATATTAAGGCGTACTAGGGACATATCCACGGGAAGTGCTGCAACATGTCGCCAATTTAATTAAAAGAAAACCATTAATATGAAGAACAAAATATCTAGAGGTATTCTTTTATCATACAAAATATATATGAATAAAAAAATGTCAATTCATGTTTAACGATTTATGTTCCAACATTCTCATTTTCAAATTACTAGGAATCCTTGGCCATATCGTAATTTAAGGTACTGTTTGGCACATTTTGACATGTCCTTATCTTCAAAATGTTTGTATAAATATGTTCATAAGAACCATTTACTTCTTTAGAATTATTGAATAATTTTGTTATCGATTTTATATGTCTTAAATTACGGCAATTGACAAAAATACTATTGAAATTTCTGTAGATTTTACCTCAGATTACATAATTATAGTTTTGTTTGAACTTAGCAAATTAAAGTTGTTTGATTCACCTTGAATTTACTGAATAAATCATAAGTAATTATTTAAGTAACTAAGTGAAAACTATCAACTTACTTGCTGATGTGTTTCCAAACAATCGTTTCATTGTTAATTTGATTTAGCAAATTAATAATTTGTAGAACTTATATAAGCTCGTAAAGTTATAAAAATTTGTTAACTATGGTTATAATTTATACTTTTTAAAGTGTAGTTAACTTCTCTATGATATGATTACTTAATCAATGAAACATATTTTATCAAATAAGTTTACAGGGAAGCCAGACCCAATTCTTGTATACTTCAAATTTTCTTTGTAAAACATGTTTGAATTAAAATACAATAACTCTCTGTGTCTCAACATATTACCTTTTGGTTTCTCTATATTCTTCTTGGTCTTTTTCTGCTAATCCCTTGAGGTTACTATTACAAGTTTGACTTTAAAAAATAAACTTTTGTAGTTGCCTAAGTATATGACCAACCAGACATATTTATTCTTTTAAATCTCCGTAGTGTTACACCAGTGACTTCCTAGAGTTATTGCTTGGTTGTAACTCTAAAGTTGCTATATTACTTGATAGTTTACAGGTATTTTTACTCTTAATGTTTTGAATCTAACAAGTTACTAGACCAAGCGTTTACATCTCACTTATAACAAGTTGTATTTACTATCCTAGTAATTTTTGTGAAAAATTGTCATATTTGTATAAAAAGACAAAAATCAAATTTTGCATTACACATAAAAAACACACTACTAACATACACACCAATCTAAAAATCCTACACTGGATAAAAAAAGCAACAAACTTGACACAACAGAAAACTACGAGATATACAAACACCATAAATACTATCCACAACACATTATAAACGACAAAACCCACTCACAATCAAATACTATATTTGAAGACATAATTAACAACTACTCTATGTTAAATAACACACCACAGACCCACACCAACGCAATACACCTGAGCAACAGTCTTGTCAGTGACTTGAGAGCATTGAATAATGTGCTGACCTAGTGTGAAATGCGTCCGCTGAAAATATAAATAAGCAGTTTTTTTTCCAAGTTAATACCAAAAGTGTAATTATTTAACAAATGTAACAGTTTGTTTATTATTTAACTGTTTTATCTCAAATGTATTTGGGATCATTACATCTAACTGTTGTTACACCTCTACTCTAGTATATGTTTTTCAGTTTTCAATTTATAAAATTAAATAGACACAAATGAAGTACAGTAAAACATTTGACACTCCTAAAAAAAATTTTATTTTCTGACTTTCCCATTATTATTTGGTAGCTTTGAAAAGTTTTCAGAATCACTAAAGCTTGCTGTGTCAGGACATTAGGATAATCCCTAATGGTTACCAAACATATGGTATGTCAATGAATGGAGAGCTATGGTTACAGGCATGTATCTATCGATATTTCTGTATAGTGGTTTGTGTAAATGGACAAATCCGAGAGTTGTGTAATGAGTGAAAATTTCATAAAGGAATGTATGAAAGCAAAGTAAATTCATGCCGATTTTCAGAATACACTAAATTTGTGTTCGTGTTTTTGTTATTGTTCTTGTTGAGTATTTTTCTCTGTAGTTTATTAAATATTGGTCATTTCCGTTTATATGGACAATATTTAATAGACATTTTTTTATTTTGAAATTTAGACATTTTTATAAACTTATACTTATAAAAATGACATATGTTACTTATGTCTACAAAAGTTGTTACTTTTTGTTGAATAATGACAGTTGTTTATGGTGGTATATATTGAAGGTAGAATCGAATAAGATATTTTTCTATATAGTGGTACCAGGGACATAGCCAAGACGATGGATGGGGGGGGGGGCACGATTTGAAGGGTCAGGGTGATGGAACCTCCCTGGGAAAATTTTGACCATTTTAATATCTATAAATCATAATTTATGCTATTTTGGCACTTAAAATTATACAATTGTTGGGTTGTCGGGAAGCTGTTTTACTAAAAAACTAGCGCTGTTTTACATGCTAATATTTTTTCTGAAATTAATTGCTTTGGAGGGGCACGTGTCCCCTGTGCCCTCCTCTGGATACGCCACTGATTGGTACTGTAACTTGGCAGTGTTTTATGGGAATTAAGATATTATCTCTTCCAAGACACGGTTAATTGAATTTTTAACTCTACTTGAAAATAATCCTAGCTACCCTAACTGCAGAGAATATCAGAATTTTCTTTTTAACAAATCAACAGTGGGGGGGGGGGGGGAGTGATGAAATTTTAATTTTATTCTGCCACTGACATTTAGTTTTAAATATGACAGTGAATTATATGGATTCCATTTTGTTGAATAAACAATATATTTCTATGAAAAACTGTTTTGTGTTTAACTTTTAGATCAAGAAATTGCAAAGAAAGAAAAAGAGAAAAAACAACATAATATTAAGAGGCAGAAAGATGAAAACAAGAGCACCAAAGATATAAAAAAGAGTACAAGGGAATGTTATTGGAAAACAAAAGTTGAACACAGCACTACACCTCCACCTCAAACCCTTAACAATTGGAATTTGCCTTTCAAGCCCTTTGTAGTACATCCAGCCAGGGAAATTAATGCCAGTTACGATAGAAACATAAAGTATAAATTGACACCTCATAAAATTGAAAACAAAATTGACTACTCTTCGGTGAAACGACAGGTAAAGTTATTATATTGTTTATATTTTAGTTTTATTTTAAAAAGCAAAAGAAGTAACATTAATATAGAGAATTCCATGTTCAATATAAAGTTATTAACTCTCCTATAAAAGGGGTTTTCTATCTTGGTTTTACTAAAACACTTGCAAATATTTTACAAACTTGCCTATAGTAGCACTATCTTATATTTGTTGAGGACGACCGTTTTGGGAGATGTGGCCCATTGTCAACTCAGACATTAACTCAAGTATTGACAATGGGACACATCTTCCGAAACGGCCGTTCTCAATAAATATAAGTAAGTGCTATAAGTTTGTAAAATATTTACAAGTGTTTTAGTGAAAACTAGTAGCTCACGTGAAAATGGAATCAACAAATATCTTGTTTTTACTACATAATAAGGTTTTACTTGACAAAATACTATTCAACTTCTACTTTCCATTTTACATGTATTACTCAAATATCTATTCTGAACCAGAACTTAAAAATTATTTTAAATTTTAGAAACATAATTACGAGTTAAAATTTGAAAAAATTAAAATCTAAATATAACAAGGCACAAAACTGAGTAAGCTCGAAGTTTGTTAATAATAAATAAAAAAAAACACTATGTTTGATTGCGTTAGTGTTTGCTATAATATAATTTACAGAGCTACAAAAAATCCAGTTAGGATGGATTTGAATAAAAAAATAATAATTTCACTGAACAATGAATAAAACATAAGTTATACTTGTGATTTAAAAATGATATCATTTGACAATTTTTGAAACGTAATTCCATAAGGCCGGTAACAAGTAAAAATTAAGAGAATGATATATTTTGTAATTTTGTTGATGGTTATAATCTTATATGTAAATGTTATCTTAAATGTAAAATAAATAGTAATTCAACAGAAAATGTGGTAGATTATGTAAAATACCATTGAAAACTTGATTGTAAAGAATCAATTCGATGCTATCCTGACTGTTCGATAATTTATAAACTCATGTCTATATGATATAGGCTATGAATAGAAATGGTGCCAAAGTATTTAACTTTATTTTATGTGGTTTATTTTATATGCCCCAAATTAACGTTTTATTTCGGTTGCTTGTTGTAACCATTTTGAATTCACTGATTAAACTATAAGTAATTATTACATAACTAAGTGAATACTTTAGAACTTATTTGACGCATTTTGAATCATTTTTGCTGGTGTAATCATTTCATTTACGAACCTAAGCCTCTATAATTTACTTAGAGGATTAGCATCGTAAATGAAATGATTGTTTCAAAACGTGTCAGCAAGTAAGCTCTAAAGTATTCACTTAGTTATGTAATAATTACCTATAGTTTTACTAAAACACTTTTAAATATTTTACAAACTTGCCTATAGAAGCACTTACTTATATTTGTTGAGGACGGCTGTTTCGGAATATGTGTCCCATTGTCAACTCAGACTGGAACCCATAGTTAACTGGTTCCAAGTTGATGTCGGTCACAGTTGACAATGCGACACATCTTCCGAAACCTTTGTCCTCAACAAATATAAGTAAGTGTTACTTAAGGAAAGTTTGTAAAATATATACAAGTGTTTTAGTGGAAACTAGTAGCTCATGTGAAGATGGAATCAACAAATATAGTTTTACTACATTTTTATAACCAAAATTGACCTAACTGGAACCTTTCTATCTATATTGTAATAAAGGTTTATACTAGGTTAACGTGCTTATAACATAGTGTGGTTGTTGTAAAAAAATTATTTAAATAAGGACTATGTTTATAAATTCACTTTAATAATGGTAATTTTTCAGTAACAAAGTTTACATTTTTTCAATAAGAAAATCGATCTCAACTGGATACTTTATTTTCGTATGTTGTTATACAAGTAAGTAGTAGTATTGTACAACATAGTGGTATTATTGATAAAGAATTAATGAGGACTATGTTTTAAAAAGTATGCGTCAAAGACAATAATTTATTGTTCTACTAGTATTTATGGTTTTCAACAGTTGGAAAGCATATTTGAGTAACTTATATGAAAAAAATGAAGTTGAATAATATTTTTCGTACTACTCGTTTATAAGAAAAACCAAATTTCATTTCTAATGAGTCTTTTTTTTTAGCATTAGTTTTCAACATATACTTACAGTAAATACTCTATTTAGAAATGGTGTGTGTGTATACTGTATCTTTATTTGAAATCAGCTTCTTTAAATGGTTCCGATAAGTCCAAAATTGGACCCCCTAGAAGCAGAAAAAAATGGCCTTAACATTGAAAACATGACACATGTCTAAAAATTAATTTGCACCTTATAATGTAAAAGCAAACTGATAGACAAATTTCCAGAGCAATAAAATATGAAAGTCCAAATTGATGAAGATAAATTCATTTACAAACAATTTTTCCACCTTTTTGGTTTCACTGTTCATGATATTCAGCAAATTTTAAAATTAAAACCTTGTAACATAATTATTTTGAGAAATCACTTTTTTTTAAAATAAAGTAAGTTTTGAAAGCTAACTGAGACAGTGGTCTTTTGAATAAATGGAGCTGGCCTCGATGTTCCGTGATAGTTCTTGACTGGTTCCACATCTAAATTGACTGCAGGGGACTATTTATATTGAACGATCCCAATGCCTCCCTGGAATCTGGCCTTCAAATTTTGGCTGTTCAACATTGGTGACTTGTGTTACCAGGGTTGAGGGACTTGATGCTCAGACCAGTGGTCATGTATGTTACAGTTCAGGGACCTTACTGAGACAAAAAATATTTGAATACACTATGCAATCATAATGATTGTATAACTGATGAAAACATTGACTAGTGTAGCACTAAAACTTTGTGACAGCATATTCAAAAAAAATTACTCTACATGCAGGTCAAAAGGACTATGGTACATAGCTTTAATTTATTTTTTTTACATCAAAATTTATAATTTTTTTCATAAAAAAATTGAAAATATTTGTTTTTCACACTAACATTACTAAAAGGTTACTTACAATAAAACTTACTTTTTGTATAACCCTAAATATTAACATTTTATATTATTAATGATATCAGAAACAAAATATATGATATCTTTAAAAATAGTATCATATTAGAAAATAAAACCCAACCAATAAATAAAATCCATATTAAAAAAGATATTAAGTAAACAGATACTCAATATAAAAAATAACAAGAAAAACTTGAAAAAATTAAATAAGTAGCTCTTAAACTATAAATGCTCTACTTAAACTTCAAAAATGTGTTATCATAATGCATCCTTTAATTAACATATCGGTACATTATCCCATCTTCTAACTAAATTCCTAGATAAAACGTTGCAGAATCAAATAAATATTACAAATATTCAATTGCTAGAAAAAAGTAGCCTAAATTTAATTAACAATTTGAAAAAACAAAAGTCCCACACAAATTTATACATTCTACAACAAACCATACCAAATTTTAAAAAAAGGCTCACATCTATGAGGACACTTCATTGAAATTATCAGTCTAATCCAAACTCTTCACTATATGCCCTATTTTTATACATCCTATCATAGTTTATAATATTCAAACCAAATAAAAAATACCCTTAATTCCTTAACCTAACAAGAAACACAAACTCAAAGTATACACTTAACCTACCAACAGACCTGCCTAGAGAATTTTCGAACCCTTGAGCAAACATGAGTACGGGCCCCTTCTTTACTTCCAACATAAGCGTATACAACTCTTGTAATTTGTATAGTGAATATCTTTTAGTAAATGCGTTAAGAAACACAAAACCAAATTAATTCTGTAAAAATATTTCAATTTCCGGTAACGCAAAAGGCTAAAAAATCCGTAAAATGTGCATACTAGCACCTTGAATACTTTAGAACTTACTTGACGCATTTTGAATCATTTTTGCTGGTGTAATCATTTCATTTACGAACCTAAGCCTCTATAATTTACTTAGAGGATTAGCATCGTAAATGAAATGATTGTTTCAAAACGCGTCAGCAAGTAAGCTCTAGAGTATTCACTTAGTTATGTAATACTTACTTATAGTTTTACTAAAACACTTTTAAATATTTTACAAACTTGCCTATAGAAGCACTTACTTATATTTGTTGAGGACGGCTGTTTCGGAATATGTGTCCCATTGTCAACTCAGACTGGAACCCATGGTTAACTGGTTCCAAGTTGATGTCGGTCACAGTTGACAATGCAACACATCTTCCGAAACCTTTGTCCTCAACAAATATAAGTAAGTGTTACTATAGGAAAGTTTGTAAAATATATACAAGTGTTTTAGTGGAAACTAGTAGCTCACGTGAAGATGGAATCAACAAATATAGTTTTACTACATTTTTATAACCAAAATTGACCTAACTGGAACCTTTCTATCTATATTGTAATAAAGGTTTATACTAGGTTAACGTGTTTATAACATAGTGTGGTTGTTGTAAAAAAATTATTTAAATAAGGACTATGTTTATAAATTCACTTTAATAATGGTAATTTTTCAGTAACAAAGTTTACATTTTTTCAATAAGAAAATCGATCTCAACTGGATACTTTATTTTCGTATGTTGTTATACAAGTAAGTAGTAGTATTGTACAACATAGTGGTATCATTGATAAAGAATTAATGAGGACTATGTTTTAAAAAGTATGCGCCAAAGACAATAATTTATTGTTCTACTAGTATATATGGTTTTCAACACTTGGAAAGCATATTTGAGTAACTTATATGAAAAAAATGAAGTTGAATAATATTTGGCTTACTACTCGTTTATAAGAAAAACCAAATTTCATTTCTAATGAGTCTTTTTTTTAGCATTAGTTTTCAACATATACTTACAGTAAATACTCTATTTAGAAATGGTGTGTGTGTATACTGTATCTTTATTTGAAATCAGCTTCTTTAAATGGTTCCGATAAGTCCAAAATTGGACCTCCTAGAAGCAGAAAAAAATGGCCTTAACATTGAAAACATGACACATGTCTAAAAATTAATTTGCACCTTATAATGTAAAAGCAAACTGATAGACAAATTTCCAGAGCAGTAAAATATGAAAGTCCAAATTGATGAAGATAAATTCATTTACAAACAATTTTTCCACCTTTTTGGTTTCACTGTTCATGATATTCAGCAAATTTTAAAATTAAAACCTTGTAATATAATTATTTTGAGAAATCACTTTTTTTTAAAAATAAAGTAAATTTTCAAAGCTAACTGAGACAGTGGTCTTTTGAATAAATGGAGCTGGCCTTGATGTTGCGTGATAGTTCTTGACTGGTTCCACATCTAAATTGACTGCAGGGGACTATTTATATTGAACGATCCCAATGCCTCCCTGGAATCTGGCCTTCAAATTTTGGCTGTTCAACATTGGTGACTTGTGTCACCAGGGTTGAGGGACTTGATGCTTAGACCAGTGGTCATGTATGTTACAGTTCAGGGACCTTACTGAGACAAAAAATATTTGAATACACTATGCAATCATAATGATTGTATAACTGATGAAAACATTGACTAGTGTAGCACTAAAACTTTGTGACAGCATATTCAAAAAAAATTACTCTCCATGCAGGTCAAAAGGACTATCATACATAGCTTTAATTTATTTTTTTTACATCAAAATTTATAATTTTTGTTCATAAAAAAATTGAAAATATTTGTTTTTCACACTAACATTAGTAAAAAGTTACTTACAATAAAACTTACTTTTTGTATAACCCTAAATATTAAAATTTTATATTATTAATGATATCAGAAACAAAGTATATGATATCTTTAAAAATAATATCATATTAGAAAATAAAACCCAACCCAATAAATAAAATCCATATTAAAAAAGATATTAAGTAAACAGATACTCAATATAAAAAATAACAAGAAAAAGAAATTAAAGTCGTAGCTCTTAAACTATAAATGCTCTACTTAAACTTCAAAAATGTGTTATCATAATGCATCCTTTAATTAACATATCGGTACATTATCCCATCTTCTAACTAAATTCCTAGATAAAACATTGCAGAATCAAATAAATATTACAAATATTCCATTGCTAGAAAAAAGTAGCCTAAATTTAATTAACAATTTGAAAAAACAAAAGTCCCACACAAATTTATACATTCTACAACAAACCATACCAAATTTTAAAAAAAGGCTCGCATCTACGAGGACACTTCATTGAAATTATCAGTCTAATCCAAACTCTTCACTATATACCCTATTTTCATACATCCTATCATAGTTTATAATATTCAAACCAAATAAAAAATACCCTTAATTCCTTAACCTAACAAGAAACACAAACTCAAAGTATACACTTAACCTACCAACAGGTCTGCCTAGAGAATTTTTAAACCCCTCTGAGCAAACATGAGTACGGGCCCCTTCTTTACTTCCAACATAAGCGTATACAACTCTTGTAATTTGTATAGTGAATATCTTTTAGTAAATGCGTTAAGAAACACAAAACCAAATTAATTCTGTAAAAATATTTCAATTTCCGGTAACGCAAAAGGCTAAAAAATCCGTAAAATATGCATACTAGCACCTTAAAGCAAGGCGTGGTCTAGCAAGCTGTAGCTCTGGATGCCACGGCGGATCATATGAAACCATCTTGTTCCTCAGTGGCGACGACTTTTGGAGATGCTTGAGCCACTAACTTAACGCAGCACGCCAAGCTCACGTGTGTCTCGGAAATTTCCCGAAGTCCATTCCTCAGGGTTTCACCAGCAGTGATTTTAACCCAAATCTCTTCATCAGATACTCTCTGTAACAATGGTGGTGGTGTTCCAGCTGTTGTGTGACTTTATCGCACTACTTATGTCTAGAAGTTACCGTTCTGTTGATCATTACTCAAAAGAATTAAATTATGTCTGGTAATTAATAATCAATACTTACAAAACCAGCTGTTGAAAGCTTTTCACACTTAAAAGCTAGGTGCCAATTAGGGCACTAAATGATTTGGTCCAGTTGTTTCACACTCTAGGGTTTGAAATAAATGACGAAACGGCAACTCGTTGAAATCAAGAGGAGTATTCCCCACTGTAGGGGTCTTCTTTTACTTGTTTTTCAATAACGCATCACACCATTTTTCCAACTCGTGTTAGTAACGTTACCGTCACATCCCACTACATTAAGTTCATCTAAAGACATACCTCCTTTTGTCATATAAGAGGCAATACGATGAGCGATATCTTGAGCATATCCATTTGCAGGTGTGACGTGGCCAACATAAATAGATCCAGGTTCTTGTATTACGGAATAATCTTCTTCTGTTATTGTGCTTCTAAAACGTTTTTCGTTAACATTCTCAATCACAAGGGTATTATCCTTCCATCGAAGTAAAGACCTTGTGGGGTTTGCGTTCTTCTGTGCTCTGGTTTTGAAGTTCTGTGCGTTTAGCTTTTTTCCTCTTCTTATTTTACTTTTATAAACTACATGGGAGTGGTCTTCATTAGTTATGATACCTATATCTTTCAGCACACTTGAGGCTACAGCAGCTTATAAATAGGCAATAATTTAATGACATTTGAGTCATTTTGCGCTACCGCAAATTAAGAGATATCGTCTGTTTCACATTTATTTACTATTCTTTAAATCTTTAATTAAACAATTTTCACTATAGCACTTTAAAATATTATTGGCCAAGCACTGTAAATATAATTGAAAAATGGCTTGATTTCTGAAAAAAACTAACATTTCAAGTATTATGCGCTAGTGAGGGGGTTCAATGTGTAATTTTTTTTACTTTGCATTTTACTTGTCTACCTCGGAGGAAAGTTTTCCCCTGTATAGCGTTTAAAAAAACATTATTTTTTCGACCCACCCTATTATACATATAACACAAGCCAAAAGGTGAAACACCTCAAAAATTTATTAAAGCCTAAAAATCTTTAAACAAAATAAATAGCCAGTGATGTAGATAACAACCATAACGAGCCTTTGTATCATAGTGTGATGAGTCCCATTCCATTGACTCCAGTAGTCCCAATCCATTGATTCCAGTAATCCCCTCCTCACATTTCACCTAGCCGTATTTATTTGTACACCTACTAAGTTGTTGAATTTTGTGTGAAGGGGAGTAGAAGAGGTTTTTTTTCTTAGTTTTGATATTATACCATTTACAGGGCCAATATTCGTACGTGTAGAAATTATTATTTTTTTTTTTGAGAAATCTTTGTGGATTCATATACAAAATAAAAAGAAAAAACAATACAGTTTGATGATACTTTTCGTAGCTATATTTGATCTTAAACCCTTTTGATTAGTATACTGTGACAAGTTTTAGTAAAAAATCTAAAGAACACTTTGTAGCCTTCATTTTGTTTTAAGTCTAAATTCCTGCTTTTACACGGTTGTTTTAAATTATTTTCAAAATTCTTTCAATTAAACAAATGATTCTTCATAATTTCTGTTTTCAAACTTTTGTTTTTACATTTTTATAATAGCATCAATTAACACTTTGCATACCATACTTTGCCCATTTATAGATAGGGTTATAGTACACCTATTCCATCAAAACTAAATATTTTACAAGCCATTTTCATTTTTTTCCATAAAAAAATATTATACAATGGCTTAGTTACTACCTAATTAGTCAGTCATACTTTCATATTAATAAACTTATTCTAGGTTTTAAATTTACTTATTACAATAAGTTTATGTTAGCAATGTTTGTTATATAATCCCTTATGTAATCTTAAAAAAATTAAACTATTGTATATATTTTCTTAAATATTATTTCACCATTTTTATTTTTAAAGTTTAGTTTATTTTGTTTAACAATAATTACAAATATTCTGAATTTTTATAAATATCCAGTAAATTGTTGCAGATTTATTTATTTCAAGTATACAAGTAATTAAATTTTTTTTTAACAGTACATATTAAAACTTCATTTTTCACAGTCTATTATTAACTCAGTATTACCATTTATGATATAATAATGAATTTACAGTTTTTGAAAATGTGTAATATGAAAGGTTCATTAAGTGTTAGATGTCATGCCTTAACATAAGATTCCAAAAATATTCAGATCATTAATTCCTTCAGCAGACTAACATTTAGCAATTCCTCATTAATAAACAAAGTTAAAAAATAATGTTAACTTTGACTAATTATCAGGTAAGAAATTATAATGCCATGATGGTTGCAAAAAATTACTTCATGTTTTTTAAAAGAAGTAAATTGTTATGGGTAGTTGGTTTTTTATGTTTTATTTTTCTTGAATTTTATAGTCCATTACGTTCGGTGAATCTTATTAATCACTTAAACAATAGTTTATGACAATCCGAACTTTGAATTCAGTAAATTTGTTAAAACGTACTGAGACAGAACGTTTTTGATCGCTATGTGCTGATCTTCATCAGTGTCTTCTGCTTGGAGATGTTGGGTAAAGCGGTGACGGTTTTAAAGGTAAGTTTTTGATAGTATCGAAGAGTATGTGTGATTTGTATTGTGTTTGTTCGTTTAATATGTTTGTACTTTGTGTTTTTGTGTGTCTGTAAATTTCATATTGTGTCCTGTATCTTTTATGTGGTTGTAAAATGTTGAGTTGGTGTTCTGTTTGTGTTCTTCGATTCTTTGTTTAAAGCTGCAACCTGTTTGTCCAATGTAGAATTTGTTACATTCGTCGCAGTTCAGTTTGTATACGCCTGGTGCTTGTAGTTTATCCTTGTTGTTGGTGTTGCGTTGTATTTTGTATTGTAACTTGTTATTAGTTTTGTGTGTTATTTTGTATCCTATTTTTTGAAATTTGCAGGCTATTTTGTTTGTTGTTTTGTTTATGAATGGTAATGTGTTATTGGTAAAGTTTTATTTTTATTGAAGTGAAAATGTCAATAGCAACTCCTACAAAATCTTATTACAAGGACATAAACATACAATTTAGTAGCAATATAATTTCTGTTAGGTTACGCTATAAGTCACCTCAAAGGGAATTGAATGATAACATATGATATTATGGAACAGCTGAATTTGTGTTATAGGTTAGGTTGTAGAGCATCTGTTTTACATGTAGGTTATGTTACATTATTTATTGAATATTGTTAAAGAAAAAGGTTATTATAAAATAGTTTTGACAATTAATAAATATATTAATTTATTTAAATTTTGATAAATCTCAATGCAAATAATCCAGTATAACGACAATAATAAGTTATGCTTTTAATCCAATTTTTTAAATGAAAACATTCCTATACATTCTTATGTCTGATACCTTTTAAGAACTGATTTTAGTAGGAATTGGTTTAAAGAATTTGTGTTTAGTAAACATCAAATAAATGTTTTGTATTACATACAGTATTTTAATATTAACTACAATAAATATTATTCTGTAATAAATACATTCCTCAAAGATATAAAAATTGAATAAAAAATGTATAAATTCGTATTTCGGCAATTTTCGTTGACAGTTTTGCAAAACTATTAGCTCTAATTTGTTACTTGTAGTTCAAATTTTGGTGTTGAATGTAAAAAATATGTATTATTATTCCTTTATATTATAACAAATGTTTAGGTAATTTCTCATAATGCAAAATTAAAATGTTTTTTTCATTTTAAAATATCTGTAGGTATGGCTATAATTGGTTTCATTGTCTACCATAACCCCTGAGTTTGGTCTAAGCAGTTAGTGCGGAAAGACGAGTTAACAGAGCTATAGCTTATTGATAATTTTTGGTAATGTGTAGAGGGTTCGATGTTTTGTCTCCTCGCATCATTCATTTAAAGTCTTAATGTAAATACTTTATTTTTCATAGCACTACAGGATTGATAAGGACAACAAATTACTAAATAAATAAACTTTTGACTCAATATTCACAAATATTTGTGTTAGAAAGTATAAATATAACTGATAAAAACAGATGTCAGAAGTGTCAAGTGGTGTTTGAAAATTTTTGAAGAACGTAATCCGACTCTATATTTAATTGAAGATATTAAAGGCCATTCGAATTTTTGACTATCTAATAATTTTTATTATAATAGTTTTTTCAATTTCGGCTTCTACAAATTAAAAAAAATGGTTTTCTAAACATTTTGAACAAATTTTCTATTGTTTATTTATCTCAGACTAGCGTTAACCGACGCACGTTGCTGCGCCCAAAATAATAATTTTTGCAATAATAAAAGCAAATCAAAAATCTAAATAATTATATTTCATTTACTGCAATGCTAGACAATGTTTTTCTTCATATCATTAGGTGTATAAACATAGAAATTTTAAGTGTCCCAACACGTGAGCACACAACACATAATTATCCGTAGTAAAAGCTTGAATGTTCCAAATTTAATCCAGCAATGGTAAATGATTGTCCTTGTGCCTAGTTAAAGGTTATTGCAATTGCAATTCGCAAAAGAAATTGTAGTTGTTTGAAATCAATAGGTAGATCTGATGAAATCATCGGTATTCGTGGAATTAAGACCATCTCTCCTTTGAACTTGCCACCTCTGCTTTCTGCCCAGATCAAGTTAGGTGTCAAACAGTTAGGCAGACAAAAAGTATTTTTATTCTTACATAAAGTTTATAATTTATTTAAAAGTAATGCTAGTGTAGATATACATTTTAACATTAGACTTATGGAAGGCTGTACACTGAACCATCCTAAGCCTCTGGGGCAAAGCCCTGTGGTTGGATTTACACCAAACCTCACACAAACCATCCTGGGAATATGCCAAACCATCCCTCTAAATTTCATCAACTTCTGTTCATCGGTTTAGCCGTCTATAACATACATACATACACACAAACATTCATATTTATAGATATAGATAAATCCTGCTTAGTTATTTTAAGTACCCTGTACAATACTTTTCGTATAATCATCAGTATTGAAAAAATAATTAATAAATTTTCAGGTCGGTGTGATGGATCCAAGACTGCAAAAAGTTATGAAGACCTCTGATTCTTTCAGGAATATGCCCTTCAGTATAAAAAATTTTTAAGTTAGTTTACATTTGTATATATTTATTTGTATATCCTTTATATTACCATCAATCAAAGCATTGCTATTGATATTGTGATACATTTAGTTATTGTAAATTTTTATATGAATAAAATTATATTGTCTTTTTGAAACTAAATTGCTATTTTTTATTATTACCCAACCTTATTAATATTCATTTTGTTAGATCTAACAAGACTTCTAAATAATTGCCAATGTGATCTTATTAAGTAACCAATTGAAAAGTAATTAAATCTAATAAAAACGGAGTGTTCATTTTTAAAAACCATTATCCAATAATGGTTATAAACAAATAATTAAAAAAAAAAAAAATACAATTCAATCTTCTGCAACCTGAGAATAATCCATAAGTTATTAATAGAGTGTAGTACTTTTATACATTATTTAGCTTTGAAAGAATGTTTTATGTAAAAAACTTAAACAACTTTTCCATATTTTAAAAACCTTCTTATAACTCTGTTTAAATGGAACTTTGAAATAAAAATCAAAGCTATTTGTTTTGTTCAAGCTTTCCAGATACTTGTAGGGATTAATCCTTGAGGTCCTGGTGGAGATAATATATTAGAATGAAGTAAAAGGGTAAAAGACCTAAGGGAGGGCAATGAACCAATGGTACTTAGAACCAACCCTATATAAACCAAGTTAAAATTGTGTTAAGTTCTTGTTTATATAGAGGAAAAGACACATGGATAAATATTACCTTGAGCAAATCTGAATGGATAATAATAGATTTTAGCCACAAGAATAAGCACATATACGGTAGATTAGGATATGTTGAGTTCAGTTTAACACACATATACTACATACACACACACACACACACACACACACACACACACACATACACACTCACACAGACACACACACACACACACATGCAGGCACACACACACACACACACACACACACAGGCACAAAGGCACACACACCCACATGCAGTTATACACACATGCAGGCACACACACATGCAGGCACACACACACACACACACACATGCAGGCACACACACACACACACACACAGGCACACACATGCAGGCACACACACACACACACATGCAGACACACACACACACACACATGCAGGCACACACACACACACACACACACACACACACAGGCACAAAGGCACACACACCCACATGCAGTTATACACACATGCAGGCACACACACACACACACACACACACACACACACACACACACACACACACACACACACACACACATACACACTCACACAGACACACACACACACACACACATGCAGGCACACACACACACACACACACACAGGCACAAAGGCACACACACCCACATGCAGTTATACACACATGCAGGCACACACACACACACACAGGCACACACACATGCAGGTACACACACACACACACACACACAGGCACACATACACAGACACACACACACACATACACATGCAGACACACACACACACACACACACACATGCAGGCACACAGGCACAGACACACACAGGCAGGCACACACACACACAGGCACACACATACCCCCGCAAGCACACACACATACACATACATACTCACACACACACACACACACACACACACACAGGCACACATACACATGCGGGTGCACACATACTCACACACACACACATATATGAGTAAATTTAAATTTAAATTGAAGTACCTATTAAAGATAGCTTTCGTCTCATGATGGCAAAAAAGTTCATTGTTTACAAAAATATTCTTGCTCAACAATATTTGTATTTATTTTAAATATTAATGTACATTCTGTTGTACATAAAAAAAGAAATAATTTCATAAAAATATAGATAAGGAAATGCTCTGTTAGTGAGTTACAGCTTGCAAAAGTTTTCAACTAGATATTAACTCCTCCCATTAAATAAAACTAATCTGAAAGTTTTAGGATATTAATTAAAGGATTAAGTCGTGCTTTCTTATGGGTTTTGTCTTTTTGAAAGTGAATAAAACAATATCTAGATAAAACAACTTATAAAATTGTTGAGATATTATGGTTAAAACAGATATAAATTGCAGTAAAAATCCTGATTTTTGTGTTTGATTTACAATAACTGTAAAAATAATAATACATATATAAAAGTTTAAATGAAACGAAGAAAGTTTAATTCTGAGTAAATTTATGTAAATAAAGTTAATTACAAAAAAAGTAGCTTGCAGGGTATACATTTTAATAACATTAAAATATCTAAACACTTTTAAATGTTTTTAAAATTTACCTATAGTAGCACTTACTTTGTTTGTTGAGTAAGTAAAAATATAATTAAAAAATGTGAAGGAAGATACTGTCAAAAATTATTTAGTGTAATAAAAAATATTGTAAGTTAAGTGAGGCTTGGTAAATTTTCTAAATATTTTCTTAAATTACTAAAACACTTGTAATACTCTGATATCAGTTACTGTCTGAGTTGAGAATGGGAAATATCTCCCAAAACTGCCGTCCTCAAAAAATATAAGTAAGTGCTACTATAGGCAAATTTTTAAAATATTTAAAAGTGTTTAGTGATTACTAGTAGTTCACGTGAAGATGGAATCAACAAATATTAAAATATCTTTGTAGTAATACAGAAACAGTACTTGGCTTGTTTGAAAATTCTTTGTATGGCTCTTCTCATCATATCCAGATTATTTTGTCGATTGTCAAATGGGTTCAAAATTCTTACTTACAATTTTTGTAGTGTATTTTATTTTTAGTGGTTTCTAACAATTTTACATTAACCATATAATAGTCCATTAGCATCAAACCAGGTGATCTAAGTGACCAATTGATTGGTTTTACTCACCCAATGAAGTTTTTCATAAATGTTACATTCAAATAATTTCTATCTTGACAATAAAAATGTACAGTAGCCCCATCTAGCTGGAAAATCATTTCATGTCTCATCTTCTGCATATAATAGTAGTTTGTTGTCCAAAAAATGAAATTCTGATTTCCTGTAAGGTCCCCATCAGAAATAAATAATTCAATCATATGCTTATGAGTATTACAGTACCAAACCAAAGATTTTCATAAGGCTGATGATATCTGTCTGCATTTAATAACACATGAGGATATTCAGAATTTCAGTGATGGCTATTTAGGAAATTACCTGTAATTTATGCTTCATTTGAAAATGGAATAGAACGTATTTTCTGTCATTTGTCGCAGGGACAAAAAGTTTATACACAGTACAAAGCTCACAGACAGCAAATTTTAAACCTTCTACAAATGATATGCCTATAGCTCTTCCTTATTAAGTAGGCTATTTGGCCTGGTAAACCATTGCAGTTAAAATTTGTGTATTACTAATCCCCAGACTATGTTAAGCTTGCTGTATTACATAGCAACTTTGTCAGCAATACATTTTTTTATATTTGCTTTTCATTTGAATAACAAAAAGAGGAAAAAAAACCTGTTGAACAATGAAAAATGAAATCAAAGGTTTTCAGATTTGGAAATCTTCTATTGGGGAATCCTTCTTTATATTCTTTCTTACCATAAAGTAGGTTTCTAGCAGTAGCTATAAATAAAAATTGTCAGCATTTTTCTCATTTGAAAACTGAAGTGGCAGCACACAAGATACAAATTATTTAAATATTTCACTCGTAATGCACAATTAATTGTTACATTAAAGGAGTGCAAAATTATTCAAATTCAGAGCAAAAGTATTTTGATTGTTGAACAGCTGCTAATAGTCCCAACTTATGATATAAAGAAACCTATTTACTGTATTTGTCAAATGCTACTTTTAATTTTCTTTGTCAAAATGTATTTTTAAACACTATTTAAACTGTTTCTAACTCAGCCTGTCCTCAGGTTACAAGGCTTTTTAGTTATGCTTATATTTAGTGCAGATATTCTTGGACATTAGAAGCATTAAATCCGTATACAAATTAATAAATGTTTTAGTGAAATTCTGGTAATTTAATGTTGATAAAATTTATATTTTGAAAGTTATTTCTACTATAATTAAAAGATACTTAACTAAGTGAATAAATTAAATTAAATTGCATTAGCAAGTAAGGCTTTACGTATCCACTTATTTAAGTATCTTTTAATTATAGTTTAATCAGTGAATTCAAGATGATTACATTAAGCAACTTTAAGTTATTTTTGTTTTGTAGGCAACTTTATTGACGTCAATTTAATTTGATTTACATTTTCTTCAAATTCTATTGAAAAGAATTATGTATTTATTACTTATTTTACAAAGTCACTGTATGTCTTAACATTAAAAAAATTGAGGGTTTTATTTCTGTTTAACCCAAAATACTTAAAAATCAAAGATATGTTTTTGGAACCTGTTTTGTTCACTTTCACATGTCAAACACCTTATGAAACCACCATTTGTACAACTTAATTTCATAGAGAAAATTGAAATGCGGGAGAAAACTTTCACTAATCGTGACAAGCTAATGAAACATTTTCGGATCTATGTTTACCTTAATGAAATTTTGATTTCATTTTTCGATGTATATTTATTTCCTGGAGTAATTCTGCTTCTTGTGAATCACATTGATATGTGTAGAGTGTACTGGCTCCAGAATTACTATTTAAAAACTATTTTCCAATCTCTGCCTAGAAAAGTGTAATGAATAATCTCTACCAGATTACCAACTGATTATTTAATCAGATGATTTGACTATGTTTTGTTTCAAAATTTATTTGGCGCAATGACAGTTACAGATTTTTATCAACATATTCTTGGTTGTTGCAGAGGTAAATGGCTGCTAAAATTGGTATAATTAATTTATTTAATCGTTAACTTTTAGTCTAATGTTTATGAATAGAAACTGGTTTTGTTACACTGAATATATAATTGCTGGTCCAGAAAAAGAAAATAAGAACTTCAATTTAATTTTTATTATCAATAAAATTATTCCATATTAAATTTCTGTAGGTGTATATTAAACGTCCAACAACTAACTACATGTTGCGAATAGAGGGGTTGGTTATAAAATGTTTAGTGGCAAATATATTTTAAATATTTGTTTTATTAACTAAATTTAAATACCTAATAATAAATACTCAAAAACCTCTTTACCACAATACTTTTTTATTTTTACCCTTATGCACATTTTTGTTTCCAAGTAACCATCCTCAGAAGGTTAACATACAGACTGACCAGTCTTTGTATGTTAACCTCCTGAGGATGGTTACTTGGTAACAAAAATGTGCATAAGGGTAAAACAAAAAAGTATTGTGGTTAAGAGATTTTTGAGTATTAATTATTAATATTCAACCACAGTGTATTCATAATAAATAGTTTAAATACGCGTATGTTTTCTTAAAACTCAATAAAAATCAGCTGGGGACTGTGAATATATTTCTTATAACTAGTAAGCAGAAAAAAATGTTCAACATTTAATTTAAAAAAATAATGTTTAAAATAGTTTAACTTGTATTTAAAAAAATCCAAAAACATTCCCTACAAACTAATTTAAAAAACTAATTAATAAAACTACAATTTAATCAAACACTGAAAAACAAATTACAAATACTAACGAAGTTTTGGTATATACAGTTTTAATTTTAAACAAAAAATATAAACAAAAAAATTTAAATTTAAGTAGACTCATTTTATAATCCAAATAAGTTTATAGGTATTACACTGGTGTTTTTTCAAAAAAAAAAAAAAAAAAAAAAAAATCACCATGTCAAGTAAATAAATTAAGTAAGTTTTATTCATAAATACAAGGTAATCACTAGAACCTTCTGACTTTAGTTTCTACAAGGAAAGCGAGAATGAGAAACTTGTTTTTGTCTCCTTAGTCAAAAGTTGTAACTATTTTTTTTCAAATTACATTTTGAAAAAAAAATAAGGAATCTACACATGTTATTTATAATTAATTGACTTGACAGAAAAAATATGACTAAAAACCTAGGCTAAATCTGCTATTTATGTTCTAAGACCATCACTGGGCAATTATAAGGCATGCAGCATTAATAACGGAAAATACTAATTTTACACTACTTAACTAAGTGAATACGTAATTGCTTACTTGCTGACGCGTTTCAAAACGATCGTTCCTTTTACGAAGCTAACCCTCTACTAGCGGCTTTTGGCTCTTTACAAACGGAAAATAATTTAAAATAATATCTTCAAATATACAGGAAAAAATACGGTTGACCATTGTTAAGAAGATTTTGTTTTCTTTATTGCAAGTTGATACAAACTCTACATTGTATTAGATGGAAGCACCTTTATATCTACTTAACAAAGCTATAGCAACAAAGTGAGGTTACATTCCATTCACAACCAGACAGATAACATTATTATCACAAGTCAATATTGCAATATACCTCCTAGAACAAACTGCTAAAAAAAATTTGCTTAAGAATTATGTTCTAAGAAAATGTAAATTGTAGCAAATAAATATTTTAAAACATTGTGAAAAGTTCATTCCAGACTTGTAAGGTAAGTTACCTAAAAAAAATTAACTGATTTTTTAATTATTAAAGAAAAATGAGTTTCAGAAAACATGGTTATATAGTTTATAATGTTCTTACTACACAGTACAATAAATATATAGGCATTTGTAACTTTTAATATAAAAAACAATAATATTAGAAATGGACTCAGAAAAGCTTTTATTAATAAATACATGTTTATATTTTATTAAAGGTTTCTTTTTACTTTAAGGATTAATTTGTCACCAATTTTCTTTAGTAAATTTTATATTTGTGTAATATTCTAACAATAATTCCTAATTGGTGATTTACAATTTCAGCATCAGCTATGCTGTAACTTGGTTCATTTCAATTTAGAAAAAACATTTGTACAGTCTTAGGTTTAAACCTACTAGGAACTAGCAGTTCCTAAGTTTATGCTTGGAGCGGTTTTTCAGGTGAAAGAGCTATTCACACATTTATTTAAATAATACTTATTTTGTAATATTACAACAGTATTTATTAGTAAAGTTAACAAACATTTTATTTGAGTTTATTTTATTACAGATTTTAAATATAATATATCTAATTACGTTAGAGGTAAATTATTTAGGTAAAAGTAGAGGTATTTTGTTATGAACATGGTTTCATGATAGTTACTTCCATGAATGTCTTAGACTTCTCATCTAATTCCATAAAGTGTTGCACCTGTGAGTAGTATGATTGGTGTTGTATAACTGTACAGGTTTGGGCTTAGCAAGGACATAGTAATGACAATTGTGTCGTCAAGATTGGGCTAGTCTTAAAGTGAAGGTTTTCTTATGTATGTCCTGTCTAGAACTTGGTCTGACGTGAAATGGATGTTCAAATAATGGCTAAATTCAAAGAAATCTAAGAATCCATAGTTAATTGTTAATAATCAGTCAGGAAATGTGTTCAACTGGCTAGCTTTGTAATGATATGAAAGATTTTCACATAAGTTCACATATTTTTTCAATAGTATTTCATATTTGATAGAAATGGGGTGTAGCAGGCCTCCATGTGGTGCACCCTGGGTAACGCTAAATCTGCTACGACGAATCTCTGCCAAATCCTTCTAGAGATGACCAAATCGAAAGTATCAAGTAGCCATCGCAAAGCCAGCCCTTCTTAGGGCTTGAACGACGGGCTCCGCGTACTATTCTGGAATGCCTGTGGCCTTAATAACGCAAAGTTCACAGAGTTCAAGACCCTCATTCATAAACTGGACGCAGATGTTTTCATTGTAGTTGAAGATGGAGCCTCAACGGACTCTCCAGATTTTTTTCACACTATGAATTTTACCAATTTTATTTTACCTAGGTCTAGACAAGTGGCCTCAGGGATTGTTGTCGGTGTAAATAACAACGCAGCATGCAAATTTGAGGTGCTTCACAGGATATGCGAAAACGACAAACATGAAGCTGTACTTATAGAAGTCCGGATAAACGGACACTACTACAAAATCATTGGTGTTTATAACCCACCAACTAACAACTTAAATACAAGTTTCATAGAAATGTCATCCCGACACCACAACTCCATTATACTAGGGGACTTCAATGCACACTCCCCCCGATGGAACTACTCTGACCGTAATGCACCTGGCCACAATATTGAGAATTTTATTGACAAAACACAACTGATCTATCTACGATCAGAACCCACCTTTCTATCATTTGGTGGAAGCACCAGTACACCTGACATGTGCCTGGTACATGCAAACCTGATAAGCAGATCTGACCTGAAACTGGGGGATGCTGTTGAGGTATGTGGTCATAGGACCTTGTTCTTACAGGTTCTACCAAAAAACAATAATGTCCAAAAACCACGTCTTCTACGCTGGAATTTCAAAGAGGTGGACTGGACAGCTTTTGAACAAACATAAAATCAGCTTCTCACTCCTAGCAACATAAATGGCATCCCTGACCAGTCCGTAGCGGCTTTTGAGAAGAACATTTTAGAGATCGCCAAAAAATGCATACCCAGAGGGTACGTCAATAAATATAAGCATTTTTGGAATGAAAATCTGACAAAACTACAAAGGGAACGTAATAAAGCCAGGAAAAGGGCAGAGACTACCAACAACCTCGAAGACTGTATCCAACTCAGAAAAAAACACGCCCAATTCAGAAGGAAGACCGTCCAATCGAAAAGAAGCACATACCGTAATTTTGTTGCCAAACTAGATTTTAGAAAGGACAGCTTGAAAGCTCACAATTTTATTTTAAGCCTCAATAACGACAAACGTAACTTCACATGGGAACCAATCATTTTCAATAGAAGGACGCTCACCAGCCCAAAAGACGTTGCACAAGCACTATGCAACCACTATGCTGCTGTCAGCACCCTTGACATAAGAGCCAATGACCGTAAATACAACAGCAATCAGTGGGCCCTCTCAAAGCCGAGCCGAGACCTGAAATGGTCAACCCTTTCCTAACACATGAACTGGAAGCAGCCATTCGCACACTAAAAAATGGAAAAGCAGCAGGACCGGACTGAATATTTCCCGAATTTATAAAGCACCTTGGTGAAACAGCAAAGCAGTGCCTCCTCAAGCTCATAAACTTGACATGGATGAAATGGGTCTCCCAGCAATGGAAAAGAGCTGAAATTATCTCCATCCGTAAGAAAGGCAAACTCCTTAACAACCTCGAGAGCTTCCGGCCGATATCGCTGACCAATGTCTGCTCAAAGGTGGCTGAAAAGATGATCGAGCAAAGACTGAGAAACTTCTTAGAAAAGAAAGGAGCAATAAGCGAAGCCCAAGCAGGTTTTCGCCAAAACCACTCTACTGTTGACCAACTGGTGAAGTTCGCTCAAGCTGTGAAGGATGGTTTCCACATCCTGGCCGGATGGCAGTCCACCCTGGCCGTACTAATTGATTTTAAAGCTGCATATGATAAAGTGTGGAAGCAATTGCTACTATCAAAACTAGCGAAACTGGGGGTGGTAAACAATATGATGAAGTGGATACAAAATTTCCTAACCCAGCACCTGATAAGGATGAGGTTCATGAGTGCTGTCTCCAATTTTAAAGCCCCAAAACAAGGTTTATCTCAGGGAGCCGTGCTCAGTTGGCTTCTCTTCAACACAATGATTAATGACCTCACTACCGCCATAAAAAAAAACACCTTGCCATCAAAAGGACATTCTTGCCACTGCTTATAAGACCTATGTTAGACCCTCCATGGAATACGCTTCGGAAATTACGTCACTGGCCAGTCAACCGAATCTGCAAAAGTTAGATAAAATCCAGAACAATGCCCTCAGAATCATCACCGGTGCAGCTTTCTCAACACCCATTTGTGTGATGGAAATGCAAACCTGCATAGAACCATTGCAAAAAAAAGGCGCGAAAAACTAACCCTTAAATTTTGGGAAAGTTCAAGAAGAGTAAATCACCGATACTGGACAAACTATAGAAAGGCTGCACAGAGACTAAAAACCCAGCTAAGCCCACTACAACACGCTGAAGAACTTAGAAGAAGGTATAACATCGGTGAACCAAACCCAACCACGCTCAAAACTTTCAACAAGCAGACTATTGCCGTGCCTCTCAAAAGTTTGTCGTTACTAAACTTTAAAACCCTCAAGCATCTTGCACTCCCAGAAGAACTAAAGATTTCTTCCCTTGAGACAATCCACACTTTATATCCTGAACCAGACTGGCTGCACATCTACACTGATGGATCTAAATCCTACTGGAGCTTTCTCCAAGCTATTTGAAATGAGCCAGGGCGTTGGGGCAAACGCAAGTAATTTTGATGGGGAAGTAACGGCAGTGTGACTGGCCGCAGAGGCTCTTGCTGCACATCACCTAGCAACGAACCACCAACGAGCTATTTTCTTTATAGACTCCCAAGTCACCATAATTGCAATAGCCGACAACTCTTCAACAGACTGTTCGAACATATTCCACTGCCGAGAAACAATCTCACATCTTTTGCAAAATGAATGGTCAATTAGCCTTCAGTGGATTCCAAGTCATGTCGGCATCACAGGTAACGAAAGAGCAGACGACCTTGGAAAAAATGGATCGCAGATGCAACAACCATACGCAGAAACCAGCCTCACCTCTGCCAAACACCTTATTGATGCAAACCTTAAACGCTCCAATTAACAAGAGCATGAGGAAGCCAGCAGGAGGAAACAGTGGGCATCACTTAGCAGTCGCGGTTCTTTGGTGGCCACAAGCGATAGAGCGACTGCCGTGGCTGACTTTCGACTTCTGACAGGACACAACTATCTCCAGGCCCACCTCTACCGTTTTGGCCTAGCGGAGTCCGAAACGTGTCCGCTTTGTCTCAATGGTATTATGAGTGAGGACCACATTTCAACCTGCCCTGAACTGGACGACCAGCTGTCCAGAATCGGTCGTAACTGGGAGGCTTGACGCCGAATGGTTCAACAGCCAAGGGCGGGCATTGGATAAAGTAAAGTAAAGTAATATTTGATAGAAATTGTATATGATGTTTTATATAAAAGTTACTAGATATTAATTAGATATTTCAACATTAATGAGGACTGTGATTTGTTGAGAAACAAGAACAATAAATATGCTGGAATTGACATAATTCATGGAAAAGTTACAAAATAACAGAATCAATTTTTATGTTAGGAAATTTTGAACTGTTTGCACTGGAACAGAGTTTAAAATTTCAAGATTGGGAACAAATATGTTTGCCTTTCTGATAACAAAGTATTAAGAATATTAATTACATTTTCCTTATAGTTCACTTGAAAACTTACAAGAGTTTATCAGAAATGTTTTTTAAAACACTCCATCTGAAAAATGTAATGGTTCTTTCATGGTAGGTATAAAGACTCACTTTCATAATATACTCACAGGGAAAATATGTTCAAGATAACAAGGACATTTTTAAAGACTCTTATAAATTGTTCTGTCTTATTTTGAACACAATCTCTACATTTCTGAGGAAAGAAGTGACTCTTGTCTAAAATGTATAGAAACAGAGCAAGAACTGCAGTTTTACATTATAGACATTTTTCTTGATAATATTGTGAAGGGAAAAAGCTGGTAGTTCACCTCATTAAAAAATAAGTACTTTATGATAATATTACTGGCAAGTTTGCAGCAATAATCAATTTTTGCACGGAAGATCAATTTATTTTAAAAGAAATAAGTGAGTCTAGTCTGTAGTATATGTTTTACAAGCACTTCTAATGATCAGTTCTATCTTACAATAACCCTTCAACATGGTTTTAGATTTACTATTAATGTCTTCAGTACTTGAAGAATTTTATTTTAAAATTTAATAACCGTGCAACATAATTTGTTTGAATGCAGTATGAAATTTAATTTGTGTTAAACTTTGTCATTGATCATAATTGTTTAAATACTTACAACAGTATTTCAAAACAGTATTTTCAATACTTCAGTACTTTAAATTATAATTGAAATCATGTTATTTTATATTAATAAAGGTTGTTTGTTATTTCATAGACAATTGTATTGACTCTTTATAAAAATTATATTAGCTTAGGAAGGGCAGGGCGAGCTGCTTGTTTTTTTTAAAATTATATGATATTAATAAACTAGAGTTGTTTACTGGAATTAGTATGTTATAAATTAAAAATATAACACTATTTATTTGTAATATTTATGATCACTGCCTAAAATATTGTAGAATATTTAGGATCACTGCCTAAAAAAATACTGAAGAATAAGCCTGGGCTAAAGGAGACATATTTTAAATATATACCATCTAATATAACTAAAGAATAAAACTCTTTTATAGCTATAGTTTTAGTTATTTTTTAAATATAAAGTATGCATTAATGTCACTATGCTAGATATGATTGCATAACTTTAAAAAATTTGAAATAAAAGTAAATAAATCGTTAATCTTTCAAAAAAAGTACAAAACAGAAAAGGTTGAAAAAATTCATGTGTGCAAAATTACACTAATGATTGCCTACATTCAACAACTGTGCAGTTGTGCTTTACATCTACTCCTTACATATTAACTATTAAATCTAAATACCACACTTCTCTCTATTTCCTTAAACTTACAATAATAGAAATTCGAATGATTATTTTAACAGGAAAAAGTTTATAGACAGTCTTAGAAAAATATCTTACCTATGATTACAGTTATTGGGTCCCATGATTACCTTATAAACATTCTACAATCTGATTATTTAAAGGAGAAAGACTGAATCTAAGATACAATATTGAATGGTTTTGAATGCTCATCGAATGACTTCGAATATATTTTTTCTATTAGGCAATATTGAACAATAATTTAAATGTTAAATTGAAATAACACTTTTTAAAAAGAATAATATGAATACTTGAAATAATATTTGTTTAAAATTTGCAGTTTTTGGGTTGTACATCTTGAATTTTTTTGTTATAAATTACTAATTTTGGTATCACTTGGTAAAAAAAAACACTAATTACTGATGTTTTTCACCAGACACGTTTCACACTAGGTCAGTGCATTGTTTAGTGCTGTGTGTCTTGTTCGTGACTCACAGGATTGAACATTGCACTGACCAAGTGCGAAACACATCAGCTGAAAAACATCAGAAATTAGTGTTTTAGCCAAGTGATACCAATAGTAGTAAATTATAATATTTGTTTGTCTCAATATTAAACAATAATTTGAAAAGTACAATTGAAATAACACTTTTATTTAAAGTATAATGTTAAAGACAATTAAAAAGGAAGGGCATTTAGAGAATAAAAGCTTTGAAATATTGAAAAAAAGAAAACAATTTGTCAAGGTGTTGAGGAGAATAAAAAAGGTCAAGGAGTGATCCCGAACACTAAACAGCAAGTCACAACATCTATGACATATAACGGAAGTTCCCAAAATAAAATTCAAGAAAGGATATTCGGAAAATGTTTAATAAGTTAGAGAAGACACTTATGAATGTGAGATTGGTACTGTACAACAGCAACTTGTTCAAACCAGCAGTCACGATATACAAATAGTTTTGACATAATTACAATTTTTGTAAACAAAGATGGCACTTGAAGGGAAAATATTTTAGTGCTAGAGGAATAGTGTAAACTGTTACATTGACTGGAGCAGTAATGACTATACCTAGTCAGCCTAATATACCTATAAACTAGTAAGCCTAGTATGGATGACTAGTGGTTGCTCAATAGTTTATGCAATTCGTTTACGCTAAGATGCAAACCTTTTTTGTCACCTTGCTGCTAATATTGTTGTACAAAAAATGCTCTGTACACACAGAATATTTACTACTCAGTAATGCATAGAAAATTAGTAAAACTAGTTTTTATAGTGGTTAATAATATGAATTTAGTTAAATCTTTCCCCAATTACAGTTCCAAGTGTTAGGCCAAAGTTTAAAAACATTAAAAATGTGTTTTGAAGTGAACCCTATTTTGAATTAATTACAATTATAATCTAAATGCATCAACCTTAAAAGATTTAGGTTATTTCCTTGAGTTTTAATGCAGGATAGAAATATTTTAGATTCTTTTTCAATATAAAATTTTAAAAGTTAAAGGAATTTTTAAAAAGAGCACTTGATACTTTTAAATGCTTTATAACTGTAATTAATTTTATTAAAAGCAATAACCAATAACTTTAAAAATAATAATTTTAATCTTAAAATAATCTCCAAAAGAAATGAAAAATACATCTTGTGGCAAAAAAATATGAACGGTGGTGTCACATAATGTGGATTATATTTTGATGATGAAAATTAGATATAATAATGGTTCATGCTTTTAGCAACAGTGAATAAAAACAACTGCTTAGTGAAACGAAGATAATTTGATCTTGAACTCCAAATAGAAGGAATTAATGAGAGGAACTAAGGAGCAAATGAACAGCATTGATATTGAACAGCAGAGAATATAGGATATCTTGTATGAGGATGTTGCAGACAAGAGATTATGTTCAATATCTAACCATATTTGGAACTTAATTTATGATAAAAATAAATGTTTTAAAAAAAAGTTTTAACAAATGTTTTTAAAAATGTTAATACTGATAAATAATATTCATTATGAAATATTATTAAATTTGTATCTATAGATTCAGTTCAGGTAAAAACGAAGAAGTTTTTAAATTTATAAAGCTTTGAAACACAAAGTCTTACGTTGTAATTAATTAATAAAGTTGTAACATTTTTATATATTTTATTTATGTTGATAAAGATAAGATACTAGTAAACATTAAGCTTATTTGCCTGACACATATCAGAAGCTATATAAAAAATATTTCTATGATAATCTTTTAATTGTAAGACTAAATTTATGATACTGATATAAAATAAAAGTTATACACATTTAAAGAACCAATTAAAATGATTAAATATTAATTTTTCTTAACTATTTTATTAATAAATTAAGGTGTTATATTAGAAACTAAACGCATAATTACAAAGACTTAATTCTTACATATTCACTCAAAGTAATCTATACATTTAATGTAAATACAATAACACAAGTAGATAGATATATTATATTTATATACATACTATATTTACAGAATGCTTGTATATACAAAATTAAAATTTATATGGATATATTGAATTTAACTCTTATTTACTGAAAATTGTATCCACTATTGCTAAAGTAAATAATATACAAGTTTTGAATTTTATAATAAAAGTAAATTTATATAAATCTTACTTAAACATCATATTTTCAACTAAAAATACTTGTAAATATGTTACACTTGCCTACAGTATCACTTACGTTTATAATTGTTAAGCCGGTAACAAGGCCTAAGTTGACAATGGGACACATCTCCCGAAATAGCTGTCCTCAACAATTATAAATGTAAGTGCTATTATAGGCAGGTATAACATATTTACAAGTGTAGTAGCCATGGGAGTAGTTAAGGAGGGGCACTGCCCCTTCCAACGTTCTGGACAAGTGTATTATTTTTTAATAATCAAAAGCTTACAATAAACTCATTAAAATACTAAAAATAACAATAGTGCTGACAAGAAATATACTCTGCAGTATCAGTTGTTATTTTGAACTTATGAAATATGACTGTAATGTAAAAAAAAAATATGAGCTTATTTTAATCTTACAAGTCATCAGGTTTAAAATGAAATTTTAGGAATTGTTTCAGACAAAGTTTGGTATTCAACATTATTTTTCTCATAGAAACAAAATCAGGCTTATTTTTGGACTTACAACTTTGCAAAATTTTAAATTGCAAAGCTATAAGTTTAAAAGACCCCAAATTTGCGCTCTATGAGAAATATTTCGTTGAATATCATACCATAACTTTTACTCTAACTTAATAAAATCAGTAGTTTAAAACATTTACTTTATAATTTAAGTTCTTGGATGCTGGCTTATTGTCAAAAAGCTTTTAAATGTTCTCGATTTTTTGGGATGGAATAGCTCCGACTTGATACCCCCTACGGCAATCTTGTACCCCCCAAAACAAAACCTGTAAATCCGCTCATGGTAGTAGCCCACGTAAAGATGGAATCAATCAATATCATATTTTCATTAACAGTAAGCTTACTTGAATTAGAGTTTCAGAAAGTAATTAATTTTAATCATTCAATTGTAAACCTTTCACAGATTGTCATGGAGAATAAATCCAAGAGAATAAATACAGGTATATTGTCAAAAAAAGAATACAATGAAAATATTTTAAATTAAATTATTTTATAGTGGAACTGCGCTATAAAAACAACGCTGAAGTCTTTACAACACAAATTTTAAAAACTTTATTAAATGCTTTAATATTATATTAATTAATTTCATTTCACTGTGGGGTGTTAGGTTTTAAATAAACCAATAGAGAAAGTTTCTACAAATTTTAATTTAAATTGATGAATATTCATGGTAGTAGATTTTGAATGATTGTCATGTGATCATTCTATGTCTAATTTTGGATATAGGACTTCCTGAAGTTTATTTTAAGTCCAGATGTTTTAAATGATTATGATGTGACCATGAATCTATACTGTCAACATTGAATTGAGCACCAAAGTAAATGCAACAGATATCTTAAGAATTTAGGCTAATATGGTTTTAATTCTTTCAGAACATAGATTTTAGCATTAATAAGAAATGCTCTTTAGCTGAAACTTTTACTAAGTACAGTAATACCTCGACTTACGCTACCCCGTCTTACGAGATTCCCAAGTTACGCGATTTTAAATCATTCTGTCTGAGTTACCCATAAATTGGCCTGTTATGGAAGAAAATGCCTAAGAAACTTTTATAGTGGATAAAGAGAAGATATTTCCTGGTTTTAGGCCCAAAGACTGATTGACAGGGATAATTGGCGAAAATACAGCTGGTGACTAGAATTTGCAACCTTTCATAGTTTATCGCTCAGAAAATCCAAGGGCATTAACAAATATTTTTAAAGCCATCTTACCCGTGATTTTAAAAGTCAAATTGGAATGCTTGTGTGTCAACTTCTCTTTTTGAGGACTGGTTTGGTCATCATTTCATACCTCAAGTCGAACGTTATTGTCGACATAAACAAATTCCTTTTAAAGTTATTCCTATTAATTGACAATGCACCTGACCATCCTCCTACAACTTTAACTAAATTGGACACATGCGTGAAAGTGATATTTTTGCCACCAAAGACAACTAATTTGCTTCAACCAATGGATTAGGGAGTCATCAAAATATTTAGAGCTTATTACACAAGAAGATCATTTGCGCATCTGTATGAAGCTTTTAGACAGAGCAACGAGCTCTCTGTTGAATATTTTTGGAAACTATTAAATGTTATAAATTTTATAATTTCATATTAAACAGCATCAATAAATTTCAGTTACAAAATTTAGTGCTAATTATAAGATCTGTATAAATACTATATTATGAAAATTTTTATACAAATAACGTTTTTACCATATGATTTTCTTTAACATACAAAGTAATTTACCACAAAACCTTTACACTTTGATAAATTACTATATATTAATAAATTTCTCCAAAATGTTGGTCTAGAAATGATTTATTTATATAAGAGATGATAATTAATTGTTTAAAACATTTTAAAGACAGTAAATCCAAGTTAGTTTTTATAACCGTGATATTCTAAGTAGATAAGTTTTTTGTTTTTTAATTACTTTTAGATTTCTATAAGTATTTCTAACAGATTGCAAATCTTGCATGGATGGTTAACCTACATGAGTATTGTTTTAAAACTAACGATTTAAGGTTTTTGTTGTACAACTTAATTTATTTTCAATTGAAATTTGAAAAAAACATCCTTACTTAACCCTAGATTCGTAATGTTATTTTATAGTGACACTATTCGTAAACATTCGTCTGAGAGACTACCATAATAAAAAAATGTTTAAAAGTCATTAAAAATATTTTTTTAATTTTTACTTTGACACAATAATTAAAGGAAAGTACTCACATACACGTTTGATAGTTTTTTAGTCTTAAATACTGTTTTCTAAACAGTCTGTGCACAGCAGTCCATTGTGTTCCATACACATGTGCTTCTTGCAGCTGAAGCATACGTACTGCGTCATTCTTCGTTTTTTTGAAGGGCAAAATGCACAAATTTTTCGTTTTGGTGCTTCCTACGGTTGACAGTCTTTAACTGGAATGGACGAACCCAGTATTTCAATGATTTTAACTTTAAGTTTTTGGTGCAAAGTTGGTACTTGTAGCCTCTCCTCAAGCGAAGGTTTCCTCAGCTCTTCACTGAGAAGCTTCGCAAACTCTCTCCTTGTTACGGGTTTCTTGTATCCTTGGATAAGACGATGGGTGTAAATAACAAAAGCATTTACTCAAGTGCTATTGAGCATCCCTAAGAAAAAGCAGAGCGGCCATGTCTGAGTTTTGCGGCTTGTTGACATGTTAGATGTCATTTCATCGAAAGAATCGACTGCTCCTTTGGTTTCATTATAAAAATGAACACTATCGGGTTTACCAGATTCTTCCCTGATTGTACCTTGCTCATAAGTGTTTGATAATAAGAAAACAATTTTGTTTTTCTTAGCCTTGTAAGACAACAATACAAGTTCATTATTGTAGCCAAACATTGCTGAGTTCACTTTTCGATCTTGTTTTGCAGACATCTCAGGAGGAATCTCTCTTTTGTCTGATCGAAGAGTTCCAACGATTATTAACTTATGTTTATTTAACATATCTTTAGCTAGATTTACTGACGTAAACCAATTGTCCTTCGTTATGTTTCTGAATGATCCATGAATACTTTCGGTTAGTTCTTTCCAAAGAAGTTTATATAGAAGAAAGCTCCTATATAAAGTCCAGTAGAACCACTTCAACCACTAAAATTCACTCTATCACTATTCGTAATGTTTCGTCTCGGAGACTACGCACCCATAAACAACAGTCACATTAATCGTAAACACTCGCCCGTCAGACTACTCCAAAAGGATAACCTCAAATAAAACCGATACATCATCACTTTCCGCCACGGATTCTACTGCATCTCTATCAGGCCATTGATCTTGAAGAATAGACGTGCCCCCCACCCCCCACAACTACCCCATCCCCACAAACTCTCAATTCACGGAATTTTGCGTCGTCTGAGAGACGAATGTCTACGAATCTAGGGTTAAACAGTTTACTTTACTGCCGAAAACACCAATTGGAGAATAATGCTGTTATGGCGTATGTGGGGAACTGTACTTGATGTTTTTTGTCACTGCTTTCTGAAACACTCAGTAACCATGTTTAAATATTTTAGATTTAGGCTATGGGAGACAATATATTTCAGTCTGTGTATGAGTATATATTGTTACTTTGTTGAGAAGTTTTTAAAAATAGTTATAGAATACTAATAAAGCAGTATTTGACATGAAGTACTAATGTTTACCCTCTTGTACTCATCGTTGACAAATGATAAGTTCACTGACAGGAAGTGGAATATACTGTAAGTGGAATTGAAAGGAAGGACTAATTACAGAACGTATCTGCATAATGTAAAAATACATCCCAAATGTTTTATTACTATGCAATGATCACAGCATCAGAGATAAAAAACACTTGTAATTCAGGTTAAATATTACTTAAGGTTTTTTTACTTCAATTGACAAGCCGAGACATTTTTAACACACTTCTCTCGAAACTTCATATGATGAAAAAGCAAACTACTAAGATGGTGTGTTTTTCTTAGTTACAAAAAAAAATACACAAATTGTTTTGTGAGATGTATGAAATAAAGCCTTTTATTGTTAAAACTCAAACAATTTGCATGAACAAGTAAAACAAATTTTAGATTCACAATATTAATTATACACAAGCTTTGGCCACATTATTTAACATATGTTTTTAATCCAGTAGTTCAACAATGGATACTAACAACTAACCTTGACGCTGATGTTGTCACGTAATGTGGTAAAAAATGTTTTGTGCCAGTGAGTTTTAAAAATATTGCTTTAATTATAACTTAGTACAAGTCATTATATTAATAAAATTAAACAGAAACATTTCATTGAATGTGAAGGATAATAAAATCATGAGCTCCTTTATTCATTGGATAAAGTTTTCAAATGCAAAGTAAATAAATAGCTGAAATTAAATGTTATATATACAGAGTAAATAAACTATAGGGTTATTGAACTATAACCAAACTAAGAAGAAATGTAAGTGGGACATAATATTGAAAATACATTTACATTTTTAACGTGAAAAATATAATCATAAATAAGAAGAGAAAGATTAACAAAAGAACAAATGACAATAATATATATATCTTGAATTTTGTAGTCCATTACGTTCGGTGAATCTTATTAATCACTTAAACAATAGTTTATCACTATCTGAACTTTAAATTTTGTAATTTTTTTAAAACTTACTGAGACAGAAAGTTTTCATGAGTGTCTTCTGCTCGGAGATGTCGAATCAAGTGGTGACGGTTTTAAAGATAGGTTTTCGATAGTATCTAAGAGTATGTGTGATTTGTATTCTGTTTGTTCATTTAATATGTTTGTTCTTTGTGTTTTTGTGTGTCTGTAAATTTCCTATTGTTTTAGTATGTTGAAATGTGGTCCATTTTTGTTGATATGTAGGATTTCTAAGTTTGTGTATGGCTTTTTGTTATGGTTACCAAAACACAGCTTCAACATTTACAGGAAACCCATAATGACAGACACACTTATTCAAAACACCTCAAACCACCCTATACAACATAAACACGCTGCCTTCAGATCCATGCTCCATAGACTTAAAGAAGCCCCAATGACCACAGAAAACATAAACAAAGAACTACACACAATTAAATATTTAGCATACACAAGTGGATACAATACCACAATAATAGACAAACTATGGTACAAAATAGAAAAGAATCACTAAAATTAACACTAGAGACAGGGAAAACAAATGTATCACATTACCATACATAAACAAAACAACAAACAAAATAGCCCACAAATTTCAAAAAATAGGATACAAAATAGCATACAAAACTAATAACAAGTTACAATACAAAATACAACACAACACCAACAACAAAGATTAACTACAAGCACCAGGCATATACAAACTGAACTGCGACGAATGTAACAAATTCTACATTGGACAAACAGGTTGCAGCTTTAAACAAAGAGTAGAGGAATACAAGCAGAACACCAACTCAACATTTTACAATCACATAAAAGAAACAGGACACAAATACACAGACATTTACCATAACCTAGAAATCCTACATATCAACAAAAAAGGACCACATCTCAACACACTACAACAATATGAAATTTAAAGACACACAAAAACACAAAGTGCAAACATATTAAATGAAGAAACACAATACAAATCACACATACTCTTTAATACTATCGAAAACCTACTTTTAAAACCGCCACCTCTTGATCCGACATCTCCAAGCAGAAGACACTGATGAAGATCGGCACATAGCGATCAAAAACTTTCTGTCTCAGTAAGTTTTAAAAAATTTACAAAATTTAAAGTTCGGATAGTCATAAACTATTGTTTTAAGTCATTAATATATATATATATTTGACTTGACTCTTACCAAATAATTTCAATTTTTATTTACAAAATGATGTTACAATTATTTACAACATTAGGCTTATATATTTCAGTTAAAAAAAATAAATAGTAGTGTTTTCAAAGTAGTAGCAAAAGTAGTAGCACATAATGTTCAAAATAAAATAACTACTTCTTATTTACAAAATTAATTAAACCACAGTGGTTTATACTTTAAGCTGCTGATGTAATATGGGACTGTTGCAGACATTGGTTTATTTTACTATAGTAATTGCTTTTACTCATTTTAAAGAAGGTTAATCTTTATTAACAGCCTTAACTTATAAATGAATAGAATATTATAATAACTAACAATTGAAAATGAGGTGTATAAATAACAAAATTCGTAGATAATGACCATTATAGAACATTGTACCTATATTATGAGCAAACCTAAATGGTTTTCTACATATTTATAATTTTACAATTAATTGTACCAGAAATTAGTTACTTGGTAATTTGTTTTACAAGTTTTGGTAAAAATATAATAACAAAATGTGAAGGAAGATACTGTCAAAAATTATTTAGTGTAATAAAAAATTTAGTAAGTTAAGTGAGGCTTGGTAAATTTTCTAAATATTTTCATAAATTACTAAAACACTTGTAAAACCCTGATATCAGTTACAGTCTGAGTTGAGAATGGGAAACATCTCCCAAAACTGCCGTCCTCAAAAAATATAAGTAAGTGCTACTTTCGGTAACTTATAAAATATTTACAAGTGTTTTAGTGAAAACTAGTAGCTTGCGTGAAGATGGGATCAACAAATATGAATATTACATAAATTATAAATTCAGCAAGTCATTCATTTTTTTAATAAATACAATACAAGCTTTCTGATTGTCATAAACAATAAAATCCGCAAATAAAATTAAACAAGTTGACACAATGAGTAAATTAAACTTGTTTTTAATTTAAAAACATAAGTTTAAGGAGTATAATTGTACATAACGTTCAAGTATACATACAATGAAATATTTATTTAAGAAATCAGATTACAGACTTCCATGACCTTATAAAAGTCTTAAGACAAACCTTAGTTTTTTAATTTTTAAAAACTACAATTCTACAAAGAAATATTGTATCCAGAAGTTTTTTCTTGAAACATGATTAAAATATGAATTTTCTATTACAGTGATTTTCTCGTGGATATATCAATAGATAGAAAGCTTATTAGGTCTACTCTTTTTGAAATTATACATTTAAAATTTCTAAATATCACCAAATGGGCTTTTGAACATTGTATTTATTTATTATCATCTCAGTTTAGTGACAATTTTTTTATTGAAAAACTTTGAAGTTTTAATATTTGGTTTATTATTTGAATTTCCTTATTTGGAATTTCTTACAAAACTGACCATTTTAAGAAACTGAATAAAATGACCAAGTTTTCAGCCATTGGATGTTTGAAAAAAAACTTTACAATGTTTCTGGAAGGGGGATCATTCAAAATCCTCTATCTGTACCCTTAATTAAGTATAATACATATAAGAAAGGGGTAAATTATAATACACTAGTTTTACAAATTTTGTACTAATTTACAACAAAAAATAAAAAAAGTAATTATTAATATTGTTGAAGCACAGGTCAAAATGTTTGAAGTTTATCTCTGTTAACTTAATAATTTTAGGATAATAACACAAACTTTTAATTTTACACATAGATTTATTAGATAATTTTACAAAAAATATCTAATATTTTGTGAAACAACAAACAAAAGTATGTTAAATATCTAATTTTAGGTATCCAAGAAACCTACTTTCATAACATAGGTTAGGTGGTATGTGTATTGTTATTGTAAGTGTTTATCTTTGTAGCAAATTTAACTGAGAAATCAATTATGAAAAATCAAACCTTAATCATTAAAGAGGTTAGATTGTGAAAAATAAAACCTTAATAATTGAAAAAAAGAATCATTTTAGTACCAAAGATATCATTTACATTTCTGATAAACAATATATAGTTTTATGTAATCCCTGAACTAAAATATTTAATAATTTAACATTATAGATACTAATTAATTAAATAACTTACTTTTCCTTTAGTTCACTTAAATAAATTGTTTTAATCTACTGATTGCATACTAATTAAACTTTTGTATTATTGATTTAGACTCTTAACTAACAATATTTGCTATAGAAGTAAAAGCCTAAAAGTAGAGTAAAAACTGTTTTTAATGAATTCAACAATGACTTATTAGGCCTAACCATTAAAAATTATAACTTTATGTAAAACTTCAACTATAAACATTTTAATTATTTGCTTGACAGTAGTAAATAGTTCTAATATAATGCCTTGAACTAAATACAACCCAAGGAATTTCTCTTAAATATAAATATTGTAAAGAATGAGGAGTTAATAATGTCAAATCAATGTGTTAAGCTCTAAGTTAATAATGTTAATCACACTGAAAGGCAGAATTTTGTTACATTTGTTACAATTCTAATTTGTACAATAAATAAAATTGAAAATTAAAATAAATTTTATTAAAAGAAATGTTTAACATGCAATTTGTGATTAAAAACAGCAAACATTTCTCTAATATATTTAAATATCTGTATTAAAATTAGAATAATTTTTTTATTGCTATAGCTAAAATTTATTGTTTTGTCATAAACTATAACATTTTTACAAGTTTTATCAAAATAGAAACTTAAATTTCAATAATACGGTTTTCTATTTTGAGCATGAAAATAATTATTTATTACAATACTCAATGTATACTCTTTATATAATTTTCCATTGTTTCACTAAATACGTCTAGATTTTTACTCTTTAGGAATTTATACATATCTTTGAAAGTAGGACGCAAGTTTGGATCTCGTTTCCAGCATTGACACATTACCTCATATATATCAGATGAACAAAGTGCTGGTTTCGGTAGCAGAATCTTTGAAACAAAATAACAGTAAGTTATTATTTAAAAAATAATAATTTAAATTTTTATAGTTATATTTAAATAATATGAACAAAATAATGATCAATATTAAGTAAGGAATATGTTTTAGAGAATTCAACCTTGACTGAAGTGATAAGTGTCCAAGAAAGTCAAGAAATTAAAAATAAAAAAGTTTCCAATGTGCTTAAATATAAGTTGCCTGTCTATTTACCTTTCAATTTTAAGCAGTAAACTTTTTTCTGTGTGAGTGGTTTGTAGATATGATTCTTATTAAAATTTGAAGTGTCAAGTAGTTTTATGAGTGTAAGATGTTTAATGTTTAAAAAAAGTTTAACAGTGAAAATTACATCCTTAAAATTTTAAAAATTTTATCAAATTTTAGAATTTATTATTTATTGTTTAACACCTATTAAAGTAAATTATACCTTAAATTTATGGTTTTGTTTACTATTGGTTAAAACACTTAAAAACAAGTTTATTTGGTTTTAAAATAAAAATCTTGAAAAAGTTGTAATTGAAAATATTAGGCCAATAAAATTCATTTAGGCCCAAGTCGCTTTATGTATTAATTATATGTCAAATGTATGGTGATATGTCTTATACATACGTGTTAATGGTGTCATTTTGAAACACCATGTAAGCAGCGGCATAGATAATACCCTTGGTAATCCCCTGCAACCTAATGAGATATAGGCATCGCAGCATAATGAATTTAATGAGATGCGTTCCTGCTGTATAATGAGATTTGTCCTGCAGGAGCATAATGTGATGTGCCCCTATCCATTGGCTCATTAACCTATACCTCACCCTTCAACTACCACATTTGTTTGTACTCTTACTGCGTCATTGAATTTGTGGGAGGGGGACAAAAGTAGGTGAGTTTTTTCTTGTATTGACTCTTATTATTACTATTGAAGAAATTCTTGAAAGCCTCATTTTGATTACACTTTTACACTGAGAAGTTTGTTGCTAGGAATTTCTGTTTAAAGCTAAAAAAATTGTCTCAAGCGGGAAATATTTTACTTGATATCTTTGCATTTAAAATTCATAAAAGTAGGTTTTTGTAATAATTTAGAACATAAATATTGTTCTGTTTATCTGCAGTTACAGTAGTAGTAGTAGTTGACTCAACTATCAAAAGTAACAAGTATGGTGATATCAGTAGTAGCATATTTAATAACATTTATTTTTCACATTAATTTGTACATTTGTTTATGCATCCCCATGACCGTTTCCTCAGTATCAGTCAGTCTTGTTCAGCCTGGTTACAGGGAAACCTGCAACACCCAGGGATGTTACTCCTAATGGAGGAAAAGCATTGGAAGGTACAGTCATACTAATACAGCTAGGCATCACCATAAGACTTCTTAGGCAGCAGACGGTTTGCAACCTCAGGAGTATTCTGTTAAGATTGGCTCCGTCCGAAGAGAAGCATTTCCGGTCTGCTCAGAGTTTGTTGTCATTCACAGTTAAGAATGAATTGAGATTGGTTTGTTAATAAATAAACCAATGACTTGAAATCCGGTATCTTAAATAAGTAAAAATAAAATTTAAATTTCCAATATATTTTCTTCAATAGAATAAATCACAAAGTATTAGGCAGTATCTATCTATCTATTTCCCTTACAACCGCCCTTGAAGTTTTTATGATTGAGATTTCTTTGGCTTAAAAAAATGATCTGGAACTCTGATACATTTTAGGCACTGTTAGATAAATATTAAATAATAATAAAATACTCGTACTACTACATACACAGAACTATTAACAAAAAGGTGCAAAACATACCTGTAATTCACCACCATAGTACATATTTTCAGCATTTTGAATAACATGTTGATTGGTCAGATGAGTAAATGGTCTATCTTGGGCAAGACTCAGTATCTCCCACAATGTAACAGCAAAAGCCCATACACTACTTGAACAAGTGTAACGATCCTACAGAAATTCCACTCATTACCTTATGATAATTAGAAATGATAAATAAAAATACACGTTGATATTGAAAGAGGTTGAATTTTTTCACAAGGCAAAATTTTGAAAATTAAATTCAATATCAACCCATTGTAACACTACAAATTAGTCAAGTTGAATAAATAAGTAAATTAAATGTCTTCTTCCATTAAATGGGTTATAAGGTTGTTAAGTACACAATAAAATCATAAATTTAAGAATGGTTATAGGGTGGTATTTATTTAGAAAATCAAATTCAAGGTTTGTAGAAATAACAAGGAATTGGAAGCAAACTTTAAATTTTTGTGAATTATATTTTATAAAGAGATATTGTTTTAGCCTGTTTAGTTGCTCTTCAGAAGTATTAATTCTCAAGCATGAAGTCTATTGCAAAATGATTTACAAACACTGAAGTATTTTACAAATTTTGTAATTACATATTTAAATTCATTAATAGCTCCAAGATTCCTTTCATCTAATTTTGTATAAAAACTATCTTGAAATTTTATTCCTTGAGAGTTTGAAATTAATAAAAATGATTTTACAAAACCTGTTGTTGTGGACTAGAATGTATTTAGACTTATACTAACAAAAATTGAAAGTATTTTGAGTATTCGGTAACTAAATGAATTATAGTTTGACACTATCCACCAATTTTTCCTTTTATTTATGCTTCAATTTCACTTTTTACCTAAATATACTTTATTTTTGTATGTGTGCTTTTTAATAGTGTTTGTGTATGTATGTAGATATGGTTTAAAAAAAATTAAAATATGTAGCTGATAAGTTATATGTTTTTTATTTTAAAAATAAATAAATATTAAAAAAAATTAATTCAATATGTAGTTTTTAGTAATTAGTATTTTTACCAGAAGAATGCTTTCCCAAGGAAGCCATCTGATTGGTGCAGGTGGTCGTCCACCAATTTCACTGTAGTCAAGAACATATGCTGTGTTACACATTGCCATGTCTCCTACTTTTACTATGTAACCATTACTTACAAAACAATTTCTGCAACAAGATGTCAAGTATTAAAATATATAACTCAATATCTACAGATGCAATTAAATAGAGAATGTAATAGATATGAGAGTTCTTAAAAATAAGTATGTCATTAACAAATTACATACAAAATTTCTAATAATTATTTGGTAGCTCTGACAAACTGTTGAATTTTAAAAATTTTGCAGACTGTGTTTCATATAAGAGATGGTATTGTTATAGTTCTAATACAAAAAGTTTGAAATTATTTTTTGTTAAAAATAGCCATATTTTTTAACTACATAAATCACTGAAACACTTATATTCATGATAAAAACTAGTCATTGAACATCTGGCACTAAATTAAAAAAGGGTTTCAGTTGCAGATTTTCCAAGTTTAAAAGAAATTTATCATCCATATGCACTGTTTTTTGTGGGTACTCAAAATTTTTCCAGCGCAATGTTAAAACATAAACTAACTTTAACCAGATTGATTTAGGGAGCAGTTGGAGAATAGCTAATGAGACTTGCCATGGGACTTTTGGTTTTATTGAGATTGTAAAATCACTATAGCAGAACCAGACTGTTCTTTTAGTCACACGCCATACAAGTCCCAATGATTTTAATCATAATGCTTACAATAATCTATTGAGAAATGTATGGAAAATTGGTGGCTAATTTGGTGAACATTTAAACCTATAATCTAAACAAGTAGCATATTGATAAATCAAAATATTTCCAACTGAAGATGGCAGTATATGAATTAGAGAAGACATTCTGCAGACATAAGTCAAGACCTGATCTAACAATCATCAAAATATGATTGCAAGAGATGTACATTTGTTTTTATGATAAATATGTCTGTTATTTCCAACTGAAGATGGCAGTTATATGGATTAGAGAAGACATTCTGCAGACATAAGTCAAGACCTAATCTAACAATCATCAAAATATGATTGCAAGAGATGTACATTTGTTGCTTTGATATATATGTCTGTTATCATGTGGTGGAATGTAGGTACACTAAATGACAACCTTATACAATACAACTGTGTAATAACATGGTAAGGAAGTTATGTTTAATAGGCTAAAGTGGCTACATCCCCTCTACCTTATTCTTTTGTAATAAGGTCTAACCTAAAACTGATTATAACTTTAGTTAAAAATTTGAGCAAACAGTGGAGACATCTTGGATTATAATTTTCAGGTCCTCTGTGTGACTTTTCACACAATTAAATGTTGTGGAAATAGGTAGAAGAATTTATCTATTTCATACTGAAGGCTATTACTAGTGAGCTGAAAATGCCAAGAATCATCTTAACATTTGGTTCCCAGATACCATAACTATAATTTCAGGGTTGAAATCTTAGGGGCCTAATGCAGAGGAGGAGATATTTTGGAAGCGTCTTCTTAACTTTTGTTTAATTTGGCACAAAACTGTTCTTCAATTTTAGTGATGCTTTTTTTATGTACAGTTTGTTTCTTATTTTGCTTACTAGAATGATTTGTCAGTGATTGGTAGCCTGCACAAGTAAGTTTAGAGCAATTACTCTATTTAGAGCACACTATTTGTTGTTTGTTAGTACAACAGTTTTAGATGTAGGAATAAAAGAGACAGTCATTATTTTTTGTTCTATTGCTAGTATTTGAGCTACTTGTTCAGATATTGATGTAGACTTTGTTTTATTAAGCATAAGTTAAATCGAGTATTCACATGTAACACCTTCTTGGAGAAATCTATGGATTTATGATTACAACACTGCATAATCAAGGAAAAAAGTGGACAGTAGTTCAGTGATTGAGCTCATGCTTTTATTAGTGAAAATTCGTAGCAGGATTCCATATTTCTGATACTTTCAGTACTACCAAGTGTTCAGCCATTGATAATCCTATTACATAAAAGCTTTGTAATCTGTCAAATTCCTCTAGTGCAGTTGTTTGTAAACATACATTACATATATATGTTTGTCTGAAAGTACTTTCATAAGTGGTTTTTTATGTGCCATAATACACTTGTAAATGGATGGGGAAAGTTAGTATGGGTGTCATGTTGTGTTTGACTAAATAGAAATAAATGTTTAATATTTATCATATCTATAAATAATTATTGCGTAACTAAGTGAATACTTTTTTCGAAATGCGTGAAATGATGTATTTCCTAACAATCATTTTGCTTACGAAGGTGACACTTTACTCAATATATTATCGAAGTAGGTCGTTATAATTATCTTCGCAACAGTAAATATTAAAAGAGTTCACTTTATATCTCACTGCACACTAGTTTATTAATACATATAGACTATTTATGATGCGTATGTTATTTTCATCAGTATTTGGATGCTAATTTGAGTAAATAAACTAGTGTGTAGTGAGATCTTGAGAAAACTCTTTTAATATTTACCATTTGAAACAACAAAATAAAGGCAATATAAAGTCAGAATATAACAAGAAAACATATAACACTGATAAAACCGCAACTGTTTAACGAAATAACATCAACTTAAGACTTTAATGGTCTTTCTATCATTTTTCATTTTTTACTGACTTTTTCATTCTCCAATTTAATATGTTCATTGTCTCTACATTATCCTTCCAGTTTGTCTGCATTATTCCATTCTGATACATCATTTTCAGTGGTTGTTTCATCTGGCTATCCTTCATATTCCGTGCAAGGCTGAAGTCATCTTCACTGAAGTTGGGACGTTGAAAAGCAATGTTCCGAGACATCTATGTTTCGGAGATGGAGTGTCGATATTTTTCATTGATTTTGTTATATCAGATTTATCGGAAAGAGAGATTTTTTGAGGCCATATACTTATACTTGAAATATAAAGAGACTCAAAATTATTTTTTGCTATATCTTGACTTTAAAAAGACTTAAAAATCACGAGAAAAAGAACAGTTTAATTTTGGAATTTTTGGTATGTAAAAATTTTGTATCAATTGGTTTAACCTTGATTTATACAAGGTAAATGCAAATGAAATTAGCAACTTAAATATTTTAATAAAGCGTTACTTGTCTACTATTAACAGATGCTGTTCAAAATATGTTGAAATATGTTGAAAATAAAATGAAATAAGTGGAGAAAAAACATATTTCATATATCATATTTTCATACCAAGTATGTAGGATAGAAGTCACCTGAGGGGGCTGACTTCTATTGTGAGGGGCTTCACAAGATTGTTGGAGATGAGTTGGCGTGAAAGAGCAGATGGGGGAACGGTAGCTAATCAGATCTTAAGGACATCTATAGGACAGCCCATTCAAGATTTGGAAGTATATTTCACTGCCAAACTCGGTCTTACATCAATTGGTTGGAAAATATCTGTCAGCAGTTGAAACATCCGAAACTTTTCTTGAAAACTAGCAAAGTTTTATCAGCAGAAAGGAGCAGACTAAAACCTAACCATGCAAATGTGCTGAAATTCTTGGGCTCTCTGGGAAGAGAATTTTGGGGAAAATAATTTCCATTTTGTAAGGAAAACAAAAAAAAGTGTATATTTGTACATGTAAATTTTAATTACTTAAAAATGTATGTTTTTACACAATTAAAAAAATTTAATTTAAATTAATTTGGTTACTGATTTTAATTTCCTTACTAACATTACATATCCCTTTATACTAGTTGGGAATTTTTTTATTATTATTTTGTACCGATATATCAATTGGTTTTAACCATATTATTGACTTCACTGGTAGTTTAATTGATAATTTCAAATTTCGATATTTTCTTTGCAATGTCTTAACGCTGATCTCCATCATCATGCTTTATAGCCAAATTTTTTTGTTTTTCCATGATGACTTCACAAGAGCCTTTTGAACCTTACTTAATGATTTCTCAAAAGTAGAACTTTTCACCTCATTCTGAAAGATGTTGACAAGAAAACAACTTTCATCACAATTTTTTTTGAAGAATCTGTAGGATATTGCTCTTTTATCAATTGTGCTAATAAGGCTTTTATAAAAATTGTGTTTATATTTACAGGCGTGACATTTTTAAAAACATATTGCCAGAATCAATTTTATCTATACCAGGGTAAGCAGGGGAGCTGTCTCTTAATAAAAGCAATTTCAAGGCAGATTGTTTTTTTTTAAACATTTTCATTCTAACGTTTTCCTACACTTTACAGATATGGAACAGAAACATTGAGAAAGTTTGTTTAAAGTCATTGCTTCATAAGCATGGAAAGAGCAAAATATTGTAAGTGTGTGTGTGTGTTTTGTAAGTAATTGATTATGTTCGAGTCAGCGCTCGAAGTTTCAAGTTACTTTGACCTACCTAACAGCTGTGCCGTGACGTATTGGCCACGTGATCTCTGACCTGCTAATCGATATCCGAAAATTATTGATTTTCTCTGGATGAACGCTTGCACCCCCACTCCCTTCTTATTTTCTAAGCTTTCTTCCGCTTCAACACAAAGGAGAATCATTCCGACCCTCGAACAGTGCAGTCCTACGTTGAACCTCGTAGCCTATTCCGCATGGCTTTTGTTTCAGACAATTTAAAGTACCGCTTTCGTTCGTTAATTGTGCTTAAAGTGCGGACCGCGTTAATGAACTTTTAATGAGCATTTAATGAACATTTTAACTGTATATTTTCGCCGTGTTAGTAAAAGTGTCGCCCGATTTCGCCGGTTGCGCAATCTTAGTGCGTGTACTCGCGGCAATAAACTAAGTGCTTTGTAAGCTTAACTTTTACGTTTACTCATATTTCAATTGAGTTTTTTAGTTGCGTGATCGCCTTCAAGAATTCTACGCTGCCTGAGACGACCACAGTACTGTGGAGACTTCACCGCGATTCCAACATTGCATCACTTCTTACCTATGGTAAGTGCGTAGTTAAGGAATATGAACAATTTATAATTTATTTGTATTAAATTCAGTGTCGTTGCGTTCTAGTGTTAAATGACTCTATTTTGCTTAGAACAGTGCTTAAACTTGCTATGTTAAGTATTAACGTAAATTACGCAATCCAGAGTAACCTTGTTAACAATAGGGCTTACCGCACCTCGTGGTTTTATTTCTAACTTTTTAATCTGCGGATTAAACATTGGTCCCCACTGGGCCGGATTATTGAATTATTTCAGTAACCTAGGGTTTTTCTTTAAATTTCACGATAATGTATTAGTGACCAGGAAAACTTTAACGATAATTACCGGTGCCACATTGCGCAATAAGCCACGTGGCTCATAGTTGCATGATTACGAGCAAGGAAGTGTTTATGCTTGCTACGACTTACAAATTTTATACAGTCCACTTTATTATCGCGTTTGAACTTATAGTGAGGTTTTTAATTTCAATTGTTTGTGGTTTGAAATTTATTAAAATGGAAATTAATACGGAGTATTATTTGTCTAAATTGAAAGATATTGTAGGCGAGCTGGAACAAGTGAAGAATGTACTTAACGATAAAGAAATACCAGAAGGCCTCGCACGGGAAATCCGCCGCATTCAATCCAATTTTATCGAAACGTATGAGATATTAGAGAAAACGTTCGCCAGTCAAGTTGCCGATCTTGCTGAAAGTGCATTTAAGATTAAAAAACAATTTCAGGACACGTATTTGCCAATGTTGGCTAAATACCCGAACATTATTAAGACCGAGGTGAAGTTAACCTCGCAGGTCAACCCCGGCACAAGTTCGCCTCACTTACCTAACCTTACAATGCCTAGCTTTTCAGGCAATAGTAATGAATGGATTGACTTTATTTCAATGTTTGACTCAATGGTGCATTGCAATAGCAATATTAATGCCATACAGAAATTTCAGTACTTAAAATCAGCGCTTAAAGGAGACGCTTTAGCCATTGTTACGGGACTAACAATATCTGAACATAATTATGATATCGCATATCAAGCCTTACGTAATCGTTATGCTAACCCTCGCCGTTTAGCCGATCATTATTTTCAAATCATTAAAGACTTTAAGCCTATTAAGAACGCGTCTCAGAGTGAACTTAACCGATTTTTAACCGCACATTCAAATGCTGTGTGCGCACTAAAGGCTGTCCAGTTAGACGACTTAGCGGACTTCTTACTTTTTCAAATGTCTGTTGGTAACTTAGATGCACAGACTCGACTTAACTTTGAAACCAGATTGGGAACAAATCAAATGCCCACGTACAGATTTTTAAATGATTTCGTCACTGAGCAGGCTAGAGCAATGGAGTTGCTCAATCAACCCTCTGCCGCGACTGCAGTTAACTCAAGATTAGGTCAGCAACCTCGAGTGATGGTCTCTGCGTTGAATGACTCAAATAACAGCGGTGCCCCTGATTTAAATATTGACCATGTCGAAGCTAACCTCGAAGCTGAACATAGTCCAACGGTCCAGCCGTCGACGTCTTATGTTAGTACGGCTACGTCTCAAATGCTACCACGCGCTTATACGCCCAGACCTATGATGCAGAGCCCCATACGGCCGTCTGCAGGAGGGCGACAAGGAAATGTGCCGCCAATTATGAACGCGCCTAGGCTCTCAGTTTTCCGACATCGGTTGCCACCGCTTCACATGGCTCAAGCCAACATATCAACCACTCATACTGGGATGTGTTATTATTGCGGCTCAAACCATAATGGTTTTAATTGCCAGTCGTTTCTGGAATTAACTGTGTCCGAACGTAAAAGTGCCATTGTAAAATTACGACGTTGTTTTAACTGTCTGGGATCACACTTTCAGTCCAAATGTAAATCTGTGAAACAGTGTAAACATTGTGGAGAGTCACACCACACATTGTTACACGACAACTCGCCTGCACAACAATGACTAGTTTCATCGCGACACCCTCGTTCAACAGCCAGACCCGACCTCGTTACTCAATCGCTACCGCATGCTCTTTCTTGTAACATTGAAACTTCTCTCGCCCTGTTAGGCACCGCGCAGGTCATCATTCAGGACCAATTTGGCCGACCGCTTCCATTTAGAGCACTTATAGATCCAGGCAGTCAAATCTCTGTCATAACTAAACATGCGAGCACTCTGTTGAATTTACCCGCTCGGAAATCAAATCTTTCTTTGATTGGTGTCGCAGCCAAGACAACCCGCATTCATGAGTACGTCACTTTGCTTATTTTCTCGAGACATGACCCAGGTGTCATGCTCACCGCAGAAGCCGCTGTGCTTCCCCGCATTACTGACCCGCTTCCATCTACCGCTTTGGCGCCTTGCATACGCGTTCAATATCAGCACTTACCGCTGGCTGACCCTCAGTTCGACACCCCGTCCGGTGTTGACATCATTCTAGGTGCTGACATTTTCACACAGATACTTGTGAACGGACCTTGCAATATTATCCACGGACAACCCTCGGCACTCAACACCAGGTTAGGTTGGGTCATCATGGGTTCCATACCTTATAGCATGCCTCAGCAGCCGCGTGTATTCATCACTACTCTGAAGTCAATCGATGACAACATTAGACGCTTTTGGGAAGTTGAGGAAGTCGCACCAGCAAATCACCTCAGCCCTGAAGATCAACTGTGTGAAGAACTGTTCGCAACTACTACTGATCGTGACGCAACGGGAAGATACATCGTAGCACTTCCATTTAAGCCGGAAGCTATCTCGCTTAAGTCTAACCGTAACACTGTTCTTGCGAGTTATCATGCGTTAGAAAAGCGTTTAAACCGCCAGCCTGAGGTAGCCATACAATATCACCAGTTTATGGCCGAGTATATCGCTCTAGGGCACATGTACCCTGCCCTCCAGGCTTCTGACTATCTTATTCCGCACCATTGCGTATTTAAGACCACCAGCTCTACTACTAAGCTTAGAGTGGTATTCAACGCGTCGTCACCCGATTGCCACGCAAACACTCTGAATCAGCAAATGTTATCCGGTCCTAAACTGCAAAAGGACTTGGCTAATTTAATCATTTCTTTCCGTTTATATACTTACGCTGTTTGCACCGACATCAAGATGATGTACCGTCAAATTTTGGTCCGACCTGAGGATCGTTCATACCAGCACATACTTTATCGGTCTTCACCTCAATCACCGTTAATCGAGTATGAACTTGCGACGGTCACCTATGGCCTAACCCCTTCCGCTTACTTAGCTTTGCGAACGCTTGAACAACTAGTAAAGGATGAGGGAACCCGCTATCCTACAGCCTCCGAAGCAATCCTTCATCAGACCTACGTAGATGACGTCGTCGCCGGAGCCGACACGCCTGAGGCCGCTAAGACGCTAATACAAGAACTTATTGGCATTTTCGCTCGCGCCGGCCTGGAACTCAGAAAATGGTCGTCGAATGAACCCTCGCTACTCGCAACGCTACCTGCCTCTCACTTGGAAAATCCGCTGTTGTTTCAGGACGAATCCGCTGCAATTAAAATATTGGGTTTGCAATGGAACCCCTCGTCAGACTCGTTCTCATATCAAACTCAAACTTTCACGCTGGTGCCTACCAAACGCACCATCTTATCCTACGTCGCTCGCACTTTTGACCCGCTTGGCTTCTTAACGCCTATTACCTTTTGGATTAAGGCTTTTCTTAAACGCTTGTGGTTGGAGAAACTGGACTGGGACCAGCCTCTGCCAACCCCTCTACTCGATCAATGGGACAGCTTCATTGTCCATTTCGCTTGTTTGTCCGATATTCAAATTCCTCGCCATGTAGGCACGCGATCAGCTAGTCATCGCATCGTTGGGTTTTGTGATGGTTCCGAAGCAGGCTATGCTGCTTCTATCTATTTGAGATCTGAGCTTAACGGGTCCGTCAACGTCAGCCTGTTGAAAGCTAAAAGTAAGGTAGCCCCTGTTAAATTACTTACTATACCTCGTTTGGAACTTTGCGGCGCAGTACTGCTAGCTAAGTTATACAAATCAATTCAACCCGCTCTTGGTTTCATTCCGATCGCTAACACTCTCTTCTTTACTGATTCTGAGATAGTACTTCATTGGATTCAGACCCCGCCTCATCAATTGAAAACTTTCGTAGCCAACCGCATCACTGAGATTGTGTCATTCACCTCCATGGATCATTGGTTTCATGTCTCGACTCTTGATAACCCCGCAGACGTCGCGTCTCGCGGTTGTTTGCCTGATCAGCTTGCTACACACCCGCTCTGGTGGCATGGACCTCCTTGGTTATTACATTGTCCTACCACTTGGAATCTGTCTAGGCCTAAAGGCACTAACCCGGATCAGACTGAAACAAAGGTTGAGGCTAAGGTTAATTGCGCCGCTGTGCAAGAGCCCAACCGTCTTATGGAAATCATTGAACAGCATTCGAGCTTAACTACTCTTCATCATGTTTTCGCGTACGTATTACGATTCATCGACCACTGTCGCAACAAGAGCCTAGCGATCGTCCATCATCACAACACACGCTATAAGGCCAAAGCAGCCTCAGTTAAACCTACGCTACGACCGCTGTCAGTACAGGAGTTGGATAACGCAAAGGCTGTATGCGTTAAGCTGGTACAAACCTCTGTCTTTAGTGAAGTTCTGCAAAAGCTTCAAACTGGTAAACGCGTCAGCGACCATTTACGCAACTTAACACCATTCATCGACGCCCATGGTCTACTCAGGGTGGGCGGTAGACTTGATCATTCGTCTCTTAGTTACGATTCTAAACACCCGTTTCTGTTACCAAAGCGCCATCATTACGTTGACCTCATCTGTGACCATTATCACAAGCTGGCCTTGCATGCCGGACCGCGTACCACTCAAGCCTTGATCAATAGTGAATTTTGGGTCATAGCTCTGCGATCATTACTTCGCCAACGCATCCATGCGTGTATTCGATGTTTCCGCATGCAAACTAAACCACGCCAGCCCATGATGGCACCTTTGCCCTCATCGAGAGTTACGCCGTCTCCACCTTTCTATAGAGTCGGAGTAGATTTCGCTGGACCTTTTGACACAAAGGCCAACCATTTGCGCACCTCCAAGCTATTGAAAGCTTACCTCTGCTTATTCGTATGTATGACTACTAAAGCAGTTCATTTGGAATTGGTGACCGACTTATCTACTGATGCCTTCCTCGCCGCATTACACCGTTTCACCGCTAGACGAGGTTTACCTTCAGAAATTTATTCCGATAACGGCACGAATTTTACTGGCGCTGCTAACCGACTTAACGATGTCTACAAGTTTCTGGACCGCTCTAGCTCACTTATTGAACGCAAGCTAGCTGACCAACGCATCAGTTGGCATTTCAACCCTCCGGCTGCCCCTCATTTTGGAGGACTTTGGGAAGCCGCTGTCAAATCCGCTAAGTTGTTATTGCGACGCACTGTAGGCAACACCACCCTCACCGCTGAAGAGCTATCTACTCTGTTCATCCGGATAGAAGCCATTTTGAACAGTCGTCCTATTTTCGAAGTTTCGCCAGACCCCAGTGAAGGAGCGTCCTTTCTCACTCCTGGACACTTTCTGATTGGCCGTCCACTACTGTCGCTTCCCGAAGAATGTTATACTGAGCCTCCGCTTAAATCTCGATGGTCTATGCTCCAACAGATGTCCAACCGCTTTTGGAAAATTTGGTCCACTCAGTATCTACACACTCAGATTCAACGACACAAGTGGAATAAGGACTCGACGCCACTCAAGGAAAATCAACTCGTCTTCATAACTGGAGAACACTCAAGCCCCCTTCATTGGCCTATGGGAAGGATCCTCAGTCTACATCCTGGAAAAGACCACGTCTCTAGAGTAGCCACCATTCAGACCGCTCACGGACAGCTGAAACGACCAGTCAACAAGCTCGTCGGTTTTCCGCTTCATCCTTAGTTTTCACCGCTTGTCTACAGCTTCTTTCTTCGGCGCTCTCGCCCTTGTTGTTTCTTTTGGCTGTCTTCGTTTTCCCTGCCACTTTCTTCTTCGGCACCCTCGGGTCCCGGTGCTTTATGGTTCTTCGCCCCCACCCACCTGGCGGATTAAAAACATTCGTTTTGGTGGGCGGTATGTTCGAGTCAGCGCTCGAAGTTTCAAGTTACTTTGACCTACCTAACAGCTGTGCCGTGACGTATTGGCCACGTGATCTCTGACCTGCTAATCGATATCCGAAAATTATTGATTTTCTCTGGATGAACGCTTGCACCCCCACTCCCTTCTTATTTTCTAAGCTTTCTTCCGCTTCAACACAAAGGAGAATCATTCCGACCCTCGAACAGTGCAGTCCTACGTTGAACCTCGTAGCCTATTCCGCATGGCTTTTGTTTCAGACAATTTAAAGTACCGCTTTCGTTCGTTAATTGTGCTTAAAGTGCGGACCGCGTTAATGAACTTTTAATGAGCATTTAATGAACATTTTAACTGTATATTTTCGCCGTGTTAGTAAAAGTGTCGCCCGATTTCGCCGGTTGCGCAATCTTAGTGCGTGTACTCGCGGCAATAAACTAAGTGCTTTGTAAGCTTAACTTTTACGTTTACTCATATTTCAATTGAGTTTTTTAGTTGCGTGATCGCCTTCAAGAATTCTACGCTGCCTGAGACGACCACAGTACTGTGGAGACTTCACCGCGATTCCAACATTGCATCACTTCTTACCTATGGTAAGTGCGTAGTTAAGGAATATGAACAATTTATAATTTATTTGTATTAAATTCAGTGTCGTTGCGTTCTAGTGTTAAATGACTCTATTTTGCTTAGAACAGTGCTTAAACTTGCTATGTTAAGTATTAACGTAAATTACGCAATCCAGAGTAACCTTGTTAACAATAGGGCTTACCGCACCTCGTGGTTTTATTTCTAACTTTTTAATCTGCGGATTAAACAGATAATATTTTTATAATTCTATATGCCTAATAAGTATTTGCTTTGTAATTGATTTTATTTCATCTGTTTACAATTTTGTTAAACAATTTGTGAAGTGTTTAAGAGAAGTTGCTGACATCCATTTAAGTTATAACAATATTCTTACAGAAACATAAATTTTGAAGATTTCCTTAACCTTCTAAAATATTAGTTATTTTTAGAATATATCAGTAATAAAGTTTTACAGAACATTTTCTGTATGGAACTCACAAACACATTTAACGTTTAGCAATAAGACTTATGTTTTACCTGGCAGCAAGATCCTTATGCACAATATTTTTTGATTCCAGATATTTCATTCCAGATGCAACTTGGGTTGCCATGAACATAAGGCACTCATACCTGAAAAATGAATTTATTTACATTTAAACGAAATTGGTTTTGCTTATCTCATAAATACTTTATTTACTTTTAGGTACTAACAAATTGGGAAATATGTAACAAAAATATATACTAACAATTACAAAAACTATTTATATGAAACACTCCTCTTAGTAGTCAACACATTGGTTATGATATGTGTTCTTAATACCATTTTGTGAAATGAGGAAAGGGATTTGTTTAAAGTCTAAAACCTATAAAACATGTTTTGTTCAAACCTACAGTTTTAAAATAATACAAAACCCAGAGAAACGCAAGATTAACATGAATAATAAAGACTAATAAAATCTGGATAGCCTATAAGGAAATATGAGCTAAAGTACAGAAATATTATACAAAGAAAAAAAGAAGATTATAGCAGAATGAACACTAAATAGACACATAAATGGGGAGAAGATAAGCGTGGAGAGTTGGATGATTGAAACTCTAAGACAAGAATAAAAGAAACAAACCATTTTGCCTTTAAGCTTGGAACAATGTTAAGATTAATTTGGTACCCTAATAATAGAAAACAGAGGAGACTTTGAAAATTTACAATTCTATTGATATTGGACAATATAATCTTATTCCAAATAACAGTAACCTTAATAAGAATAAGTATGCAGGTTTAAAGGATATGTAAAACCTTGGTACCAGGTCAGGTATCTCAGCCCATTGGAATTATCAATTTAAATGTGAATCATTCCAACATGAAACAAAATGTTCCTGATGCTGTTTAAATGAAGAGAAAATCTTCACAATAGAAAAGTATGTGTGTGTGTGTGTGTGTGTGTACTATACTTAAAAACGGGAACAAAATTGGTTGCAACAATTTCAGAGGAATACCTGTTGAAAATTTTGTGTAATTACAAAATATTAAAACACAAAATTGAAGAGGATTGGTGTGTGGTTTATTAAGGAGAGTATGGGTATGTTTTTTTGTGTATTTTAGGTAGGTTGTTGAGTATTGTGGCTTCTGGATTAGTTTGTGTAAGGGACTTTTTTGTTCTGTATTTGGTAACACATGTGCATTAAGTTCTTTCACCAAGTAAACAAGAAAAAAATACTCGAATTTTGTAGTCTATTACGTTCGGTTTCCATCCGAGTCATCATCATCTAGCAGAATGTCCCTGCATATAAACTAGCAAAATGCATGGACAAAATAATCAGACAATCCATAAACTTGAACACAGAAACACACATAAAAAACAGAACAAACCTCATTAATAAAATAAAAGACATAAACATACCACATAATTCAACACTACTATCAGTTGACATAACAAATATGTACACCAACATACCCATATCCGAAACGCTCAACATCCTAGAAACCCAAATAATACAGAACAACATACCTAAAACCCACGCTACTGAAATCATAAACATCCTCCAAACCATCACCAAAGAAAACTATTTCACCCACAACTCAAACTTCTATTCACAACCAGATTGCCCATGCGAAGTCCTATCAGTAGTGTCCTGAACGAAATTTGTCTATAACACATAGAAAACACCAAGATACTTACAAACATATACACACACACACACAAAATCCTTTACTGGTACAGAAACGTCGATGATATCGTAACACTATACAGAGGCAACTCTCCTCAATGCGAAAAACTCCTCACCTACACTAATAAAATACACCCAAAACTCCACTTCACTTCAGAAATTGAAACCAACTGATCCCTAACATAACAAAAAGCCACAAAAAGCCACAAAAAGAAACACAGCTTCAACATTTACAGGAAACCCATAATGACAGACACACTTAGCCACAACACCTCAAACCACCCTATCTAACACAAATACGCTGCCTTCAAATCCATGCTCCATAAACTTAGGGAAGTCCCAATGAGCACAGAAAACATAAACAAAGAACTAGACACAATTAAATATATATAGCATACATAAATGGATACAACACCACAATAATAGACAAACTATGGTACAAAATACAAAAAAACACTAAAATTAACACTACAGACAGGGAAAACAAATACATCACATTACCATACATAAACAAAACAACAAATAAAATTGCCTACAAATTTCAAAAAATAGGATACAAAATAGCATACAAAACTAATATCAAGTTACAATACAAAATACAACACGACACCAACATCAAAGATAAACTACAAGCACCAGGCATATACAAACTGAACTGCGACTAATGTAAGAAATTCTATATTGGACAAACAGGTCACAGCTTTAAACAAAGAGTCGAAGAACACAAACAGAACACCAACTCAACATTTTACAATCACATAAAAGAAACAGGACACAAATAGACAGACATTTACCATAACCTAGAAATCCTACACATCAACAAAAAAAGACCACAGCTCAACACATAGAACAATATGAAATTTACAGACACACAAAAACACAAAGTACAAACATATTAAACGGACAAACGCAATACAAATCACACATACTCTTTGATACTATCGAAAACCTGCCTTTAAAACCATCACCACTTGACCCGACATCTCCAAGCAGAAGATACTGATGAAGATTGCCACATAGCGATCAAAAACGTTCTGTCTCAGTAAGTTTTAACAAAAAACAAAATTTTAAAGTTATAAATTTACAAAATTTAAAGTTCGAATAGTCATAAGCTATTGTTTAAGTGATTAAGATAAAATATATTATACAGAACATTATTTTTGTATTGTAAAATTGTATCAAGTGATGATGATATTATAATAATGTGGTGCCATGGATTAAATCAATAAAAACTAATAAATATTAGATACAATATTGTAACCTTCAACATACAAAGAATACTACAAAAAAATCTAACTGAAATATTTTAATCAGTAATTAACTACAAAATTATGGTTGATAGCATTAAAGTGTGTTAGACAAATTAAAATATGTGAAAACTTGGGCCTTATATATGTAACCTAATAGGCTGCATTGAAAAATAGGCAGAATTGAAATAGTCGGTCATTTCTTTTTTTCTCACCTGTTAATGCCTACGTTCAATTATCAAACTATTTAAATTAATATTCAACATTAAATTCAAATCCTACTGGTTTTATGAAGTCTGCTTGATATTAAAATTGTTTAGTCCTGTTTTTAAAGTGGGGAGGAGGTTTTATTTTCCAGAATTTATGAAAATATCCAGGTAAAACATATCTAAAGGCTAAGGAGAACAAAAAAGTTTAAAATCCGTTTGAAAATAGTTTTCATTGTTCTGCACTTATCATTTTCTGTACATTTTTTAAAATGAAGATACAATAAAGATGTGTACATATTTTCTTGGATGGACGTTTCATTTTCATTATATTCTTTCTAATAGCTCACACTTTTATAATAAATATCTTGTACAAATTTTCAGTTGTTAATAAAATACCTTTTTATTCATCCAATTGAGTTGAAATAGCTCTTTGGCATTTAGCCAACTTATCCATAGCTATAAATGTATTTCTCAAAGATATGTATTTCTTTTGCCCCCATCTGGTTGTCGTCAAAATCTTCATTGTACAACCTTAAATTGTTGCCATGGTTACCACACAATATCATAAATAATGCTCTAGGTTTAAAAATGAATGAAAAGAATAAAATAAACAACCAAACTGGATTACGGGTATCGAACCTTGCTTCGCAAACGGACAATGTAAAAGGAAAGTGAAAAGAAACTACAACACAATACAAGGAACAAAAAAAAAGAAAGCATATAAAATAGTAACAAACAAAAATAATAGTCCAGTACCACACATGTAAAGATAAGTGGAAAGTTGCAAGGAAAATTTAAACTAATCAAATGGAGTATTCTAATATTGAATAAAAACAATGAATTGAAAATGTTTTATAAAATAAAAATTGTTATAAATTATCAAATTGTAATTTGATTATAGAACATACTTCAAATTTGAGTTTGTTTTGAGTAGCTTGGCTAGATCTCCTAGTTCTGCAGGGTATTCCATGACTGCCCAAGGAGGCTTCTCTGCTGTACAAACTCCTAATGTTCTCACAATGTTTGAATCAGAGAGAGAACAAAGGAATCTTAACTCACGAAGACAGTCTCCACTCATAGTGCGACAAGCTACTTGACCATCTCGTCCATCAAGTTCACATATACTGACTTCACCGAGAGGACAATTGCCTAGTTTCTTTATGACATGTAGACAGTAATGAGGTATTGGAACAACTTCAGATTCTCGTAGCTTGTAAGATTGTCCCATGCTTGGGGCAATATTCCACAAAACAGTTGGAGGAGCTAACTGTAAAAAAATAAAATATAACTAATAAATGTTTTAAACACATCTGGAAATTAAATTACAGGAAAAACCTACTGAATATACACATCATTAAACACTTCTGATATAATACCTCTAACTAGATCATGAGGGGAGTTACAAGTTTTGTTCGGAGGGGCACAAGATTGCCCTGAGGGGTATCAAATAGCGTCCAGGAATACTACCCCCAAAACATAAGAATATTTAAAAGCTTGTCAGGTAGCCATCACCTAAAAACTTACAATGTAAGGTACATGTTTTTAACTACTTTTTTTATTGGTAAGTTAGGGTATGGCATTCAACAATATATTTCTTGTAAAACCCAAATCGGGTGCTGTTAGACTCAAAGCTTTGCAAAACTTAAAATTTTTAAATTTTTAAAAATTGTGCAAAATATAAGTCCAAAAACAAGCCTGATTTGCTTTCTATGAGAAACATAGCATTGAATACCATATCTAAAGCATCAATTAAACGTGGTTTAAACAATGTACATAATGTACGTTTTACGATACTGACTGTTGAACAGACAGGGAGCCAGTACCATAAAATTGGCATTATGAACATTGTTTGATTGTTCATTGGAAATAAGTGTAGCACTTGAAACACATAGTAGAAATATGTTTAGGTCTAGGAAAAGTAAAATTTTGCTATTTGCATTAACAGTTTGTTTTAATTTGATAATTTAATTAACTACACAAGAATAGACTTAATGTCTAGTTTTTTGACATATTTATGTGTCAAATCATCACAGTCGAATTTTTTTACGATATCCTATTTAGAAAACAGAAGTATTAAGTTAGAAAATCAATATTGACTCATAGAACACCACAGCCAGTTGTTAATTCTACGCATTGCAGAAAGCGATCTTTCACATGTTGCACTGTTTGAAGGAAGCTTAAGACAAATTTAAAAAAACTTCAGAGTTAAATATACATCTTGTTTTTCTAATACCATTTGAATGTTTGAACTCAGAAAATGGATACGACTTTAAAATTGGACGTAAGGGTCCTGTCCCTAAATCACCAAGGTCTGATATATGAGAAATATCATCCCCAAAAGTAGAAAACAACTTTGGAATTGGTTTATTACTCATGTCATTGGAAGTCTTAGAGCTAATGTGTACAGTAGGCATAGTAGTTTCATTTTCAGTCTTTTAAAAAAATGTTCTAACGCTGGTTGAACTTTTTACTCATTGTTTAGTCTCTGTAAATCACTTGAAAATATATAACACAGCGCACAACATAGCACTTACTATGCTGACATAGTTTACATAACCTAGTATCGTCAGTAGCCTACATCAGTATCACTAGACAGGCTCTACAGTTTGCGTGTGCCCGGCAAGCTTGCTGCGCCCCTTCCCCTCAGTGACTCTTTAGTCGGCATTCTGGTATCTATTATCAACGCATGTATCTCATGTCATGTTGTCGATAAATTATAGGTGAATGTTGCCTGCATTCAAATTAACAACTGATACTGCCGAGATTATTTCTTGTCAACACTATTATTACTTTTGGAGTATCTTATTAAGTTCAATGTAAGCTTTTGATTATGAAAAAATAATATACCTGCCCAGAAAGTTAGGGGGCAATGCCCCTACTTGCCCCCTCTTAACTCTGTTCATGAACAAGATATTAACAACTATCAAAGTTTTGATACACTATCATGTAGTTTTTGACCTAGTTTCTACAAAGGTCAGACAGGAAGTTCACTGTACACATAATACCAAGACCACACTAAAGAATTCATAAACCACAACTTTCAATGGAACTTTGCTGGCCACCTTATTTACACAAAGTGTAAGTAGAGATACTTATCAACCAATTTACAAATCTAACATAAACTCAATAAGTAAAATAAAGTTTATACAACTTAACAATTTGACATATACAGATACTAAAATTACATGAATTTGCATGCTTCTCAACACCCTAATGCACTACAATTTTCATATGCAATTTGATATATTTATCTTTTAAAATCATTCACCTTTTATATGACATAATACTTTACTTTAACCATTTGAGCAAATTGAAGTAAATCAATTGCAATTAGAATAATTGATTTAGTTTTCCTGACACAGTTGCCCTCAAACAACAAACAAAGTCCTACTCTAGAAAAGTATATATTTTTAAAACGGATAGAGTCTATGATTAGTGACACATGTTCTTAATAAACATAAATTATATACTTTAAAGTTTTACCTAAACATTTTCTTTGCTGGTATAAAACAATGGTTCAGTGTTTAAGCATTTTTCATTTTAATAAATGTACCTTTAACAATATATGAAAAGATAATTTAACTTAGCCATTTTAATAACAGTATTTTTGTGTGATATTTTTAATGAAATGAAAATTTTTCCCATAGTCAAGAGACTACAAAAATCACTTTAAAAAACCACTCTTAATAGCTCCATTAGTAATATTTTGCATTTGATCAGAGCATTGTCAGTCTTGTCTGCGATTCACAGCATTTATAAATGTACTGATCAAGTACAGAAAGTATGGGTTGATGACATCACCGAGTTGTGACTTTGTTAATTATTATATCTCTAGAAAAATGTATTTGAAACCTATTATTGTGTTGATCTTCTTAAATATTAAAGTATTTTTAAGTGAATAAAAAGTGATCAAAATTACAACCTGCTAATAGGGGAAAGTCGTCTAGTATCGGACAAATCATGTTTAACCAGCAAACAACTAAGGGCAGCAACTGTCATGCCATCAGATTGTTTCTTCAAGGAAAACAGAACTGTTGTCACCATATTGGATGATAATGCTTTGTCGTTTAGTTGTAGTGTCATGTTTTGTTGTTTATTCATGTTTGTTGCAGTACAAAGTTAGGTTTCAGAGATTATAACTTCAGTAAATGTGAGTATTTATATGTATGTTGTTTACCATCATGAATGTACTATGTTCCGTTATAAATTATAGGTAAAATGAATTCCTGCACAAACTAATAACTTCTCTATAGTTGAATCCATGTCAATTGCCATTCGGGTGGTACCGGACAAAGTACTTTCGGATGGTATCGGACAAAAAGTAATCTGACAATATTTACAGTTAAAACTCTACTCAAAGGATTTCTTTACCAAAGAGAAATAGGAACGATAAGAGGGGAATTGAGTGAAAAGTGTATCAAGAGAGCAATAGAACAAGTTTAAAATTAAAAAATGACAATAAGGGAAGCAAGTGAAAGAAGTGTTCCAAGAAGCTCACCAGGGGCAGACTCAGAGCCATATCTAAGGGGAAGTGGTGGAACACTCAGTGAAAATGAAAGTTGTGGAAAACAAACTGAGGAAATATTACAAAAGTACAAGTTTAAGAAAGGTTTAAATAATAATAACAAAATTATCCCAAACAAGGCTAAAAATGTCACTCACTACATCATTTTGGGCAAGAGTTTTGAAGAAGACTGAATACAGTGTCGAATTTGTAAGGACTGGGCTCACAAAAAATTGTGCCGACTTAGAAGGAAGAAGTCATTATTACCAGTGCGATGCGTTGTACAAAAAATAATAAAATAAGAATAGACAGAGTTTTTAATGTTCAACCTAGTCTAAAATATTTGTTAATATTCTACTTCTCGAAAACATAACTAAAACTTTAAAAATAAAAAAAATGTAGGTAGTTTTGTACTTGATTTTTCAAAAATATTAACCTTTTTTCGAATATTTCATGGATGAATTTATATTTAAAATAAGTTAAAAGTCTCTTTAAAGAGCACAACATGACATACCATCCTCCGTAATCTGTAATACCAAAATTGCATAGGTTTTCAAATTTGCTAAAAAGAAATGTTCATCTTATATTTTGAAACAAAACTATTTAATGGTACATAGGTATAGATATAAAGGTAAGAATGGCAAATAAATCAATTATTTTAAGTTTATAAATAAAAAGTTATATGGAAAAAAGCTAACATGGCCGATACCACTCGACCTTCCCCTATTGTCAGCAGATATTATTTTTCACTTGACCAGTACCTTGTTGAATGTTGCAAATCAGGGCCGAAACTGAGGATTCAATCGAATAATACATGGATTAAGTGCAAAACACAAAGATACCGTTAAGAAGTGTAGTATACAGTTCTATTGAGGTAAAAATAGTGTAATAAATACAATTTGTTAATACTTTAACGTTTTAAATAATTTTGGTATTTTAATAACAACTTTCAATATCTAAGACAGTCTTAAAAGGTTGTTTGAAAGTGTAAAATTTCATGAGCTAATACAAATTTAGTGTTATATATATGTAAATAGTTTTTCTTAGAAAATTGAATTCTTAAAGTAAGTATTTAAACAAAAACACATTAAAAAATATTTTCAGACTAAAATTGATAGAATATTCACATCTTGTAATAATTGCTAGCAATAGACAACAAGGACTCTTGAGAAAGTTTGCAACACAGTTCATATTTCTTACAGTACAATTTCACAATTATTTATTGTATCCTATATTTCTAGTTTTGAACTATAATTATTTAAGTTGATGTTTTGTTATTTTACAATTACATTTCTACTTAAATTCACCATCACAAATTCAACACTTTTTTTTGTAAAAAAGAATAATCAGGATTGAAGTTTATTCGCAATAATATAAATCTAGTTCCGATACTGACACAAGTGTGCAGCACCTCAGGGAATGTACATTAACAATTGTTCTACACCAAAAAGCTGATGGATAGACAGATGACTTCAATTTTGTTTGAGCTCCTGGATGGGTAATACATAGTATGATACATCCAGTATGATTTGTAAAATAGATCATTGCATAGAGTAGATATGAAAAAATATATAAATCCTAGTACTTGCATCTGGCTAAAGTAAAACATGGAAACTTAGGTAAAGCAATTTATAGTATTATATAAATTATATAGAATTAGTTGAACAATCAAATTCCCTAAGCAACCTGATAAATCTTGTTACTGAACAGTTTTTTTAATAGGCCTACGTTTGTAAGTTCTAGTTTTTTAAAGAAGTTTTGTAATTATTTACAATTTACATATTTGTTATACCGATTCAACAGCAAAACTGAGTCCAAGATATGGATAAATAAATCCAAAATATGGACCATTAAATTCAAGATATGGAGTAATAAAAGACCTTTCAGTAATTAGACAGCTTCAAACCTGGGATATATGAGTCTGTTGCACTCTGCACTGCTCCAGCTCCCTCTAATAATTTATTAGCTAAATATATGTATATGTAATTTGATGTAACTTCTACTGGGATTTAATTTAGGATTTATTTTATTGTCACAGGTCGGATTGGATCCAAGCCTCCAGTGTACGAAAGGTCTTACAGACCATCCATTGTCGTGAAGACCCACAAAGTATATTTCATTAATTAACTAATTTAAATCTTTAACTATATTTATGTAATTATTTTGACACAAATTGTAACAGTTTTATCGCAATTTCATATTTCTATTTCAAATCGAAGATTATATAGTACCTTATTAGAATAATTGTAATGAACCTGTATTACGAGTCTAGATAAATATAACTATTCATATATTTGTTTCAGTATACATAAAAGTTGTTTCACTTGAGATCCTGTAATGTCTCTGATAGGTTCAACTCTGAACAACGAAGCAGTTTATTACAGGTAATGTGCTAGAGTTGGTTATTGGTATAATTATTCATCATAGAATTCTGTCACCAAGCATAGCCCATGGAGGGTTACTTTTCCAAATTCAATTTTAAAGGGGGAGTAACCTAAATTCCAGTTTATAAACTATGTGAAAAGCATAACCCATTGACAGACAGGGCACAATTTTTAAAGACAATCTGTCTGGTATTATCAATCTGTATGCAGTAAATTAATCTGTATGAATGTAGAAGAAATTATTTTAAACGTTTTAATCTCTTTATAAAATATATTAATTTTAAAAAAATAAATAATAACTTTTAGTTATTAAAAATAAATTTTTAGTATTGTGTGATACTGTTTTTCATTCATTTGTCACACAAAAATTATGGTTGATTTAAAATTATCCTTATCAGCCACCTGTTGACTATAGGTCTCACATATACTTGTAGCCTTGCCTCATGTTTCTGACTTACAGAAAGTTTATAAACATTATTATTATATTTTATAAGTTTCAAGATAATTATGACTGAAGTTTCAAGTATTTAGCTCAATCAGGAGACAAGTTTAAAACCAGTTACAGGAAACTCTTACTAATCCGGCAGTTATGGGGGTGGGATACTGACAGATTACCGGAGCGTCCATTAAAAACCCTATGTACATTGAACAATATTTATGTGTATTGCCCAAAAATAGAGATAACATAGAAAAATATTCCTGAACTGTACTTACAATGATAAAACGAAAAAGAATGTACTGGTCTGAACTTTACAAAAAAAGGTTACCTTATCTTTAACAGTAAAATAAAATAAAATATGTTTCCGTTTACACTGCATCAACATTGTTCACATGCACTTCACTGTACAAAACTTCTGCAACAACATAATGCTCGAAATAGTTCGTATATCACAAGGTACAGAACTAGAACCGGGTGGTGTGAAGGTCACTCAGTCACTGACATCGACATGCAGTTAAAAATGTACAAGTTATATTTAAATCTTCCGTCCTTGATAAATATACCGGATTACTGGAGGGCAGAATAGGTGAAAGGCCGGATTAAAGAGAGTTTACTGTGCAAAGTTTATACGTGAGATATGTTTATGACTGTAATAGAGAATCATGAGATCCTGGAACATTTATTTTTAGAAATGACACTGAAACACTATCTCAGAAATTTTGTCATATATTTTTGCTCTCTTATGATGATTTTACAATTCATGAGTAAAAAAGTCACAATATCATAAAAGTTCTACTTTAAAGATTTACCGATCCTCATAAACAATAAATTCATCAAGTTAAAATTAGTTTTATAACAATTCAAGGTTTTTTATTGAATAATTAAAACCCATATGAAGGAAGAGTTATGGATCCCAGAATCAAACTATTACTCCGCCTATTGAACATAATATCTATTAATTTTATAAACAGATCGGATTATCTGTGGTATAGGTATACCAGGCCTACCTGAGACTGTGGCATTCACAGTGTAACCTGTGATGGTATTTTACTTCACTTGAAATTGTATTTTTAAAAAAAAGAAACACATCAATAAAACTCTGCAAGGAGAAATAAATAAGCAAATGAGAACGCCTGGAGAAGATGCTAGAGTCAGTAACAGTGAAGTTTGTTTGATAAAATTGTTAAGAAAACGCACTGTTCCCATTGCAATTACAAAAAACAGCGTAAGACAAACAAATGGATGTTGCAAACCAATTTGCTTAGAGCTCTCCAGAAGGATGTGCATAACATGTGTTAGTGAAGTGATTGAATGATTCTTTAGTTTTATAACACTAACTTATTTTTATTTATGTTGTGATTTTATTAAAATTACCAGTCCATTTATTTCTAGTTTTATATATTTATAATGATTTTCTCTTAGTTTCTATAATATATACAATGATTCTTACAAAGAGATAGAAAAAAAGATTTCCTGCTTTATAGTTCACTTCTGAAAAAAGTGTATTATGTAATTAGCTCTTTATGGCTGTCTTTTCATATATAATAGCAAATGCATAATCTTTAAACAAACTTACACTTGGAGGAAAAGTTTTCGTCTTGCGACTTCTTCAACCTCCAAAAGTAAGTTAACAATTTAACAACTTTTAGTTAACAAAAAGTATGGTCGCAGGTAATAGCAAAAGTGTAATAAGAATTAACAACCAGCTCGTCATGAACAGCAACAAGATTTCGATACTTTAAAGAAAATTAATATTAGTAATTTTTCAAAATCCATTACTGTTGTCTTGGTTATGCACTATAGGGAACTTATGGATTTTGGTTTTTGTTTATGAATGTTTCTAGCTTTTATGAAGTTTATTTAATTATATTGATGTTTATTCAAATTGTGAGTTAACTTGTACCTCACCTACTCCATATATAGACGAGTAATTTAAAATATCCCAGAATCAAACTATTACTCTGCCTAATGAACATAATAACTATTATACTATTAATTTTATAAACACATCGAATTATCTGTGGTATAGGTCTACCAGGCCTACCTGAGACTGTGGCATTCACAGTGTAACCTGTGATGGTATTTTACTTCACTTGAAATCATATTTTTCTTAAAAAGAAATGTTTAACATTATCACCAATAAATTTTGGTTCATAATTTAAACCTTCTAGTTTAGCAGAGAGTTTACAACTTTTTATTTGGTTCATAACGTATCAAGGCAAGACTCCAGTACTAAAATGCACATCGTGAGAATACTAATATGTACACTAAAATCTTTGTTCTGTATGAATTGGTCTGTTGTTTTAATTTTCAACATTTGATGATTGATTTGTATGGATATTTTGATATGTTGATTTTTTTGAATCCTAAATAAATTTTGAATTGAAAATTGGTAGTAAAAGTAATATATATATATATATATATATATATATATATATATATATATATATATATATTAACTATTAATTATGTGCTCTCATCATTGAGCATATTTTGAGAACTATGAGAACTATTTAAAGCTTTCAGTCTCAAAGTCGATTCACAAATATACCGAGAAAGGTTCTTGCTTAAGTACGAGTATATTAAAGTGTAAGTGATAAGTGAATATAAGAAAACAGTGTTGCAAAGTTATATATATATATATATATATATATATATTACTTTTACTACCAATTTTCAATTCAAAATTTATTTAGGATTAAAAAAAATAACATATCAAAAATATCCATACAAATCAACCATCAAATGGTGAAAATTAAAACAACAGACCAATTCATACAGAACAAATATTTTAGTGTACATATTAGTATTCTCACGATGTGCATTTTAGTACTGGAGTCTTGCCTTGATACGTTATGAACCAAATAAAGAGTTGTGAACTCTCTGCTAAACCAGGAGGTTTAAACTATGAACCAAAATTTATTGATGATAATTTTAAACGTTTCTTTTTAAGAAAAATACAATATATATATATATATATATATATATATATATATATATATATATATATATACGAGATATATTAACTTTAAGAAAATAAGACATTAGATTTTTAAATAAACCTTATCTTTTTGATCAAGATCCTAGTATTAAACATTTTTCAATATTATAATATTAATTTTTAACTTACCCTGTTTTTATCTCTTGGAGCAGTGTGATAACGCTTCTTAGAGCTAGGTGGACGGGCTTCACTATTGTAACCACCGGTATTCAATGTTAGCATATTTCCTTTAGTGGGTGTTGTTATCTCATCTTGAAGGCTTTTCAGTTGAAGTGTCAAGTATGTCCTTGCTGGACTATTCTGTCCCATTCGGACACTATCTATGTCATCTTCAATGTTTACACACTCTGGAGTTTCTTCAGTTTTATTTATTTCATCTGTTAATAAGAAAGTTCAAATTTTGAACTTGAATTTGTAAATTTATATTTTATTAAAATTTAAAAGTAGTACAAAAAGTAGTTTAAAAAGTACAAATTGTAGTTGTAATATGTTGCTGGATGATTTTTAAAATTAACTAAATATAGAAAAAGTTTATTTCTAAATTAAAAATAAATAATTAAAATAAGACATATGTAATATTAAAAAACTTTTAAAAATTAAAGTGGCTTGTTCTAACCATTTTGAATTCAGTGATTAAACTATAATTATTTAATACATAACTAAGTGAATACTTAACAGCTTGCTGACAACCTTTTATACCTTGTGTGATGCTGCCAGTAGAGGCTTAGCCCTGTAAAAGTAATGATTGTTTCGGAACCCATCAGAAAGTAAACTCTTAAGTATTGACCTAGTTATGTATTAAATATTTATACTTTAAAAATATTTAAATCTTTTAAATACTATATTGAAATAAACGTAATAAATTGATTTTAATCTATTTAATAGATGAAATACCTGTCACAGAATTAATGTTGCTTTCACTCTTTAATGGTAGAGTACCATAGTTAGTGTCCATGCAATGAGATGAAACCAATGTTTCTACAAAAGGGGAACTGGGACAGCTAGGCTCATCTTGGTTACCAGGAACTGGCTGTTCACTTGCGTGAAGTACTCCATTGTTCATAGGAGATAAATTCATCAATAAATCCTGGACACATTGAATTTTATTATCGATTGCCCTATTTTGTTTATAGTTGAACTATATTAAAATAAAGTCTTGTAATAAAATATGATAGAAATACTAATGAATAGTACAAGACAATTAATATTTAAAAAAAATGTTTTGCCAACGTTTCGAACATTTTATCTGAAAATAACTTTATGGTTCTTATCAAGACACTATATGAAAAAGTTACTTATTACACTTTTGATATTACTTGCGACCAGACCTTTTGTTAACTAAAGGTTGATAAATTGTTAACTTACACTTGGAGGAAATGTTTTCGTCCAGAATTATCTCCTGAGTCAGAGAGACATAGTAAACTAATTCAATACTACTTTAGAACTTATACAGGGCATGATATTTGACAATCAGTAGGCACACATTTTAAACTATTCTTTGAATTTTTATAATTGTTTAGGAAACAATAATAACTTAGTGTTTTCGTTGAGGGGGAATTGTATTTGAAATAACTAATTACCCAGAGAACATTAATTCATGTGTGTGTGTGTGTGTGTGTGTGTGAAAGAGAAAGAATTATTAAGTGTCAGAGCTGTAGTCAGTAGTATGTTTGTGCAGGACCACAGCTAGTATTTAGGGGAGGTGACTTCTTTAATAATTCAAGATAAAACATGCTCAAAAGGTTTTGAGGCAAAAACAGAAACCTGTAATTTGTCTACAAGTCTGCACTGTCACATCAGACAAGGCTGATAGCAGACATGAATTATTCGATTGCTGAGACTGGTGTTGTGAGATTTTCTCAACATATTCTTTGTTCTCACACATCTCATATATATGATAAAACACAGTAGAAGTCTTCAGTAATCGACTGACCGCAGCATAGTAGACAGCGTTGAGTTGATTATAAATTACACTGTAGTTTATACAAATTTTATTCTACAGTTCAGTTTTTGTCTCCCTTCTTCATTTTATAATTTATCCCAACAGTGGTTATAAACGGAAAATTTCTAAATGCGGTAATTATAAAACTTTAATGTTGATTGATAAGCATGACATTCTACAACGGTCACGAAAAAGCGAAAGTGCTGTTAAACTATTGTTAGAATTTGGAATTCCTAAATGATATCAAGAAAAATGCCAATCAAATTGAAGAGCTCATACCAAAAATGGAAGTTTTCAATGAAGATGTTGAAAAAACAAAAAAATGACAACATCCATTCACATTCAATTTGATGATGCAATGTTAACTGATTGTAATTATCAACTATGGTTCTGATAACTAGTGATTTTATAGTGTTGTGTAATAGTGTTGTTGAGTTTTTCGTCCGAAATAAATCATCTAAACACAACATTAATTACATTACATAGTTATTAAATATATATGTGCAATGTTTACCCACAATTACATGTTAATCTCACAACTTCTGTAATTCGTCTTTTTCTTGAATTAATCACCCCTCGGTCCCAAACATGACAAACTAGGAGGTTCTACCGTATTTTAAAATTTTAGGGAGCATTCTAGCCTCTAAACCCCTGTTGAATTTAAGCTTAAAAAATGACACACCATACTGAGATATATTATAACAAGATACAACCTCAAAGCACTACAAAACTCACCTTCATATTTATAGTTACTCCAAAAGGGTTTCTGAGAATCGTAGTTGGAGATCCTTGCAGCTTCTGATGTCTACTCAGTGCAAGAATAACAACAAAAATACCCAGTAAAAGCAACATTACTGCTGTTAGCACACCGATGATCACTTCAACATAGCCATTGCTAAGTTTATCTTTTTCACCTGTAAATATGAAACGGAAATGTATAAATTTTGTAAAATAGTAAAATGATCTCTACGGAAATTTACAAACACGAGTAATTTTTACTTCGAAATAGATTGGACCATGCATAAACCTGACAAATTTAGTGCTACAAATATTCAAAATATTAAGAGTGCAACTATTTCAAAATTCACTTTTGATGAAACTATTTGGGCAATTGCTTTTGGTAAGTAGAGCAATAATAAGTTTAGACAGTTCTATGTAGCGAACCAAAATCAACAGAATATTATTTTAAAATGGGTGCTTAGTCATGCAGTCATAGAGGGAAAAAACAGCTGATAATCTTGCTATCACTGATGTCAAATGGTCTTTATACTTTATAGAATATTCTTTCATTGTTTAGACAAGAGAAAATGTTTATCAATGTCTATTTGGAATTCAAGACATACTGTGGACAATATGTGTGCTAATATAACTTTGTCAAGTATTACCAGCAAGATTTCTGTATATAATGCATTTAGTGAATCACAGTAGCTACTAATTTCGCTTTTATGAAACCAAAATAACAGGGAACCATTTGTATCAGTCTTATAATTATTTGAAAAACATAAAGTGAGTTTGGAAGAACCTTATTTGGTTCTGGTCCTGATATCAAGAGTGAACTCAGGAACACCTACGAAATCAGAAGAATTCTAAAGATAAACAAATTCTTTATTTATACAGTATCAACTACAGGGAACAATACTCCAGAAGGTAAAAATATGGTAATTTATTTCATATTTAGGAAATAAAAAAAATTAGACTGTTTCAATAGTTTTCTATAACCATATAAAATTACTACTAATATACAATTAGTTAAAATTAAACTTAAATTAATCTAGATAACAATGCTCACTGACTGGTGTCAAAAGGTTCCCAAGTGAGATCAACGGCACCTCTTGCATAAATGACAATCTCTTCCCCATCTTCACTAGCTTGTATATAATCTGAGAAATTTCCATAAACTGGTTCTAGAAAACAGAAATAATATCTCAACTTTAGCTACTAGTGTTACAGTAAAACACTTGACACATACCAGTATTTTAAATCGTGACACTTGCTTATAGTTACTTTTAATTTTTTTTTCATGAGGACAGCCACTTTGGGAAATGTGTCCTATTGTCAACTTGAATATTCTATTGGTCTGAGTTGACATTGGCAATAGGACACATAACCCAAAAGGCTGCTTTCATTAAACAAAAGAAGGAAGTGCTACCATAGACAATTGTGACATATTAATATATGTTCAAGTGGTTTATTGAGAAATAATAGTATTCATGTCCGCATTTATTTATGTTTTAACTACTTGTATTCATTCATTAGTTTATTCTTGAGCTTGACATATTACTTATGTAGTTTACATTGACTTATATACTATAATATTGAAGTCATTTTGTTGTCAGTGAAACTGTTTAGTCATGTAGAATATTTGTAGTACATGAGAAATTCATCCAGAAACAGAAATGAGACGTTTTAAGACAGAAATAGTTCTCAATAAAAACTTGAATTGTGTTAAACATTCTTACCAAAATAGTTTTTGGGAATGTTAAAAGCAACCAGAGACAAACAAATTTGAAAAGAACTGTAGACTTTTAATTGTAATTATGAAAGTTCTGCATGTCATTTTATTGCAATAAAATATTTACCAACATATTTAGAAAGACCCTAGAAATACAGGAAAAATAATAAATCTTAATAACAAAATTTAAAAATTTTTGGAAAAAACAACAGTTTTGGGAACCAAAACTGTTGTTAGCATGTGCTTTAAATTTTCCATAAAGTTATGTGTTAAATATATTAGGAGTTGAGAAAAAAATCAAAGTTGGAAAATTTATGAATAATTTAGTTATAAAAGAAATATATAAATATGAGACAGCTGGACAATTCAACCTAAAAATGTTAAAGAAAGAACTTCAAATAAGTCTTGTTTTTGACAACTTACAACAGCAGATTATTGGTGCTTTTCATACTTCCCAGACAAGAAGTAAATGTAACAAAAAAGACAATTTTGAGTGTTCTGAGAGTACTTAATGAGTTTTAATGTCAATCAGTTTTTATAGTTATATTTCCAATAGTTTTCTAAATACTTGATGAAGTCTAACAGAATTCTGATAATCTAACAGAAATTTCTATAAGGTTCTGTTTTGTCAGTGTTCTGTCATTTCATTTGCACTTAAATCGTTACATATACTCCATCTTGAGACATCCACTTTTATCTTTCTTGAAGAAATTCTGAGTACCTATTGTTTAGAACATATTTACATCAATTTTTAAATTCTACTAACATGTTTCTAGTTAGTTATAACTTGTTTCTAGTTTAATTTATAATACCTGATTCAAATGTAACTTCACTAATAATTATTAAGTTGGACGCAAAATATAGTTGGATCCGAATAAATCGAGCAAGATGGTTATGTAGATGGATGGTGACATTTCGAGCATTCTCAAGCACTGAGTCAGGCATATAAGAATATGAAACTGATCTGCCACTGTATACTTGTCCATTTAGACTAAACTGGATGCGTGCTTTGGAAAAAACCTAGACAAAAATGTTTTTTAACAATATTTTTAAGTAACAAGTTTAAACATATACAATGACTTTTACTGATAATTGTATAATAATATTGCGGAAGAATGGTATGGATAAATAAAGTTAACTGAGAGTCGTACATCATCTAACCAACAGTTTTGAGTGTCACAATATATTTATATCAAAATTAAAAACTTTAAAGCATCATTCTTAAAATGAAGAGTTTGTTCCTCAAAATTTAGAAATTGATTACTAAATAATGATATACAATTTTCAAGATCTTCAACACACTAATAGAGTTGTATTCAAGATGTTTTGGACCGAAAAATAGATAAATAATTTCTGAGTTAAAACACTGAATTAACCAAAAAGGTTTAAGAATGAATATCATAGAAAATATAAAAATATATAAAAATAGTATTAAAAATACGCTTATTGAGGAGCAAGTACAAGTAAAATCAATATATAATAATGCTATTTTCAGTATATTCAATGAAATCTTAAGAATAAAATACTAAAATAAATACAGATTATTTTTGGATGTTTGGTCAAACAGATATGATAAGAATAACTAATCTTTTAAACATAGTATGATTATATATACAGACCAGATTTAGTCATAGAACTATAAGGTACTTGGTATGTTTTGATAATTCTGATAATACTAATTAGCAATATACATTGAAAAGCTTCAATGTATAAGGAAAAATAAAATACAAATTCTTGTCTATGTGTTATTTACCCATATATACTTTTTATAAATTTATTTATAGTCAGAGTCAAACTCTCTCTCTCTCTTTCTCTCTCTCTCTCTCTCTCTCTCTCTCTCTCTCTCTCTCTCTCTATATATATATATATATATATATATATATATATATAGAGAGAGAGAGAGAGAGTTTTACTTTGACTATAAATAAATTTTTATACTTGTGTAAAAAATACAATCCTAAGAAACTATGCTGGTAAAAAGAAGGATAGAGATTCTGTGTTTATTTGCTATAAAAGTTAATAAAATAATAATGAAAAGAAATTTCAATTGTCTCACCTGAGCATTTTTACTAAAATAATTGTTTGCGAATATGTGAACTGCGCTCAGGTTGCGCACAGTGTCCAGTTCAAAAACTAACTCAACAAATCCATCGGGAAATGAATCTTTTTTCCATCCAACCCAACCACTACCTGCAACAAATTATTTTTCAGACTGAAGCGTTCACCAAGAATTTTTACCTTAAAGTAGTTTATATTATTCTGTCATTGTGCCTCTTATTTTCTGCCTTAATATCTACTGAGAATGATGTCAGACTTTTGTTTATTAATTAAATATTTATTAATTACTTTAGTAATAGCTTATGAATATCCGAACTTTAAATTTTGTAACTTTATGAAAACTTACTGAGACAGAACGTTTTTAATCGCTATTTGGAGATCTTCATCAGTGTCTGCGATCGAAAACGTTGTCTCAGTAAGTTTTCACAAATTTACAAAATTTAAAGTTTGGATAGTCATAAACTATTATTAAAGTGATTAATTAAGATTCACCGAATGTAATGGACTACAAAATTCAATAAATATTATGTTTTCATTTTCTTTGATACAAAAAGAATTACTGAATCAAGTAGAAAAAAAAGACTGTTTCTAAATCTAATATTTTACTAAAATTGTTTAAAATGTTTATAAGATAATATCTTGTAAAAATCTTATAAGGTTAGACATTTTTTAGAATAAGGCAATACAGAACTGTAAAACTTTCGTAGATTTATGGGAGTTAGCTTTCTTTAAAGCAAGTTTGCGAGAAAAACTCTCAAGTGAAAAAAATTTAAGTGATTTAAATTTAGAAATAAATAATTGTATAAGTTGTGAGTTTATTAAATTTATTACACCTAGAATATTAAAAAAAATGTGAAATATACTTAAAATGTTTACAAAAATATTAAGACATCCATTAATTTTAATGAAATTTTGGTTTAAGCAATATCTGGTTTAATATCTAAACCTACGTCCTAAACAATGAAACCAAAATTTAATTAAAACAAAATATGTTACAACTTGCCTATAGTAGCACTTAATATATATATATATATATATATATATATATATATATATATATGTTGAGGACGGATGTTTCGGGAGATTTGTCCCACCGTCAACTAATACCGTAACTGTCGGTCTGAGTTGACAATGGAACACATCTCCCGAAACCGTCCTCAACAAATATTATTAAGTGCTACTATAGGGAAGTTGTAACATATGTACAAGAATTTTTAGTAAAAAACTAGTTAGCGCATGTGAAGATGGAATCAACAAATATAAAAGTTTAAATGTAAATATTGTCATTGTAGAGATCTATCAGTAGTTTTTAACAGAAAATAAATATTTCGCATGTTACAAAAGTAGTTCCATACAGATTACGAATTATAAGTTAACCATGAATATGTATTACATTATATCAAGTTGTATAAACTGTTCTAAATGGCATTCTTGAAACATAGGTGGTTTTTTGTCCTTTTATGTGGTAAAATTTATTTGTTTTAAAATTACAAACTTATTCATTAATGTAGTTAATGTTTTATATGGTACGGATTTAATTACTTCTTAATTATATACTTTATAACCATTTACATTCATGAAAGGGAAGCAAGGGCAAGACAGGTTGTAGATATATTTTTATGTAAGGTAATGCCATCTAGTGAAAATTCTGTGAACTAGGTTTAGTAATGTAAACTGTTGTTAGACAGAACGGAAAGAATTCCAGGTCTTATCACATGTCTGCAAATTGTGTAAAATTTTCACATCTGCTTGAGATTAAATATTCAACTTAACTATTGAGATAAAGGTTGGTACAATTTTAATTTCTATACTATAGATCATACCACGTTGGGATAAAACAGTTCTTTATATTTAACGGTTTTTTGTTAATTTAGTTGATTTTAGAAATGGTATTATTGTAAGTTGAAGCATTTTATCATAGTGTAAAATAGTACTTCTGTTTTATAGAGAAATATCAAGTTGATATTGCTCTGTGTGTTGGTACATTGAGGTTAGGTTTCAATATGTTCAAATTCCAACTAATATGGTTTGCGACACTTGAGATTTTTTTATTTCTTGTTTAAAATAATTTTTAGTTAGCATGTGTGAAAATTAAAAAAACAAAACTCCCGATAATGTCAGCAGTTCTTTGAATGACCATTTGGAAGTCATTGTAATGGAACTGAATCCACGACTTGACGATTAAAAACAAAACTCCCGACCAATGTCAGCAATTCTTTGTATGGCCATTTGGAAGTCATTGTAATGGAACTGAATCCACGACTTGACGATTAAAAAAAAAAAAAAAACAAAACGCTTACTGACAAAGTTAGAACAAACTCGATTATGTTTTCTCTGAAGTTCTTTTGGAAAATAGTTACCAACAGACTCAATCTGCATCTTTAGAAAGAACTTTTGTTGGCTGAAACTTATAAAACTACACCAATAAAAGCAGTTCACCGGATATTCCCTCTACGGAATATTGCTAAATAGAAAGGACTGTCACTTCAACTGGTTAGAAAAATCCATTTTACGACAATGCAACTTACAAATTATCAACCTTAAGGGTTCAAACGAGCAATGAACAAGACATAGTTCAGTAGGCTATCATCTGTGTTAAATATTGAATGTAAAATTTTCTTTATTATTCTTCGCGTGGTTTTAAATTGACGTTGTGCCAAGAAGTGTCAGATTTTTGTAAATATATTTGTAAACCAAAACTTGTAGTCTGTAACGCACTTATTACAATGCTGATTTGTTTTGATATTTATTATGACATTTTATAAAAATAGATAAGTCATCAGGTTTTTAACTCTTTGATATATTTTGTGGTTTTAACTACAGAAAACTAGGCTTTCATTATATTTTGTTGGAATTTTTTTATTCCATCATAAAAAAAAATTTCGGGTAGCGTGTAAACCTCCCTTCATCACGGTAGAGGGGTATGTTTCAGATATTGCTACCTTGCCGACGTGTTGCCAGAATTGTCTCCTACTTCCTAAATCAGGGGCCCATAATATTCTTTTCCAGGCCCTGTCTATTCTTCCTTATTCAATTCCTCCTATTACTTCACACTCTCCTGATATATATCTTGTAGAAATCTTCAGTTGTTAATAAAATACGTTTTTATTCATGCAATCAAGTTCCATATATTTTTTAAAACTTATACTGGATGATGTTATACAGTCTTAGAAACATATTTATTGTTTAATTCAAATTAAAAAAAAAACTTACGTCTCAGTCGGATTCGAACTGAGGTACTACATATTTGAAATCCAGAACTTTGGCACTGAGCCAACCTTCCCATTACTAGAAATCTGTTACTTCAAGATGTATATTAAATTATAAGAGAAAAGTTCCGTCTAGTAATTAAACAATACAAGAGATGGATAGAATGAGAAATTATAGATTGCATCGAAAATAAAATCAAAAAAAGAAAGTGAATAAACAGTAATAAAAAAAAACAATAGTCCAACACCATATACTGTGTAGAGAAAAAAATGGAAAATTGCAAGAAAATTTGTTTTCTATTTTGGCACTTAATATTGTGATTCTCTTACATGTTTATACATATTTATATTAATTGTTATGTAATAAAAAGTAAATAAAATAAAACTTTTCTTTTTTGACGTCAGTAGGAATTGACTTAGTTTTTTCATATTACTTGTTTTTTTTCTTACAAGAGAGTGTATAGTTCATAGAGCTCTTTAAAACTCCAACAGAGAGTGGGTCTACTTTAGTATACTACCCTGCAAACGTGATGCCAAAATATCTTCCCATATTTTGTACCAGGGATATTTTATCTCCTTAATCCTACCAGTATGGGGAATGCCTTTCTATCCTTCGTAACAGATATAAAAACATCCTGGTTATCTTACAGTTAGGACAGATTTGGTTACAAAAAATTATGTTTAATAATGCTAGAGGTAAATAGCGTTAAAAGTGAAACACGGTTTCTTCTTTCGGTGAGACGATGCAAAAACATATACCAACATGGAAGCCAATCCATTTGTTAACAGGTTGTCTTAGTAGCTTTAATATTAATATTTTGTCATACCCTAATCTCTTCTAACCGGATATTTTGTGAGTATATTGTAATGTATAACACATTTCTATACTTTTAAGAAAAAACATTTGTGTGTATTGTAAAGTTAATTTTGACTTTTATTTCATAATTTTTAATTTTTGGGGCCGCTACCAAGTTTATTAAATTCCCTCTATTATTCCTGATATAAGCCTATATATTTTACAAATTTTCAATCGTTAATTAAATATGTTTTATTCATCTAATCTTCAAATACATTTCTTTTAACTTATATCGAATGAAAATGTATGTTAATAAAAGTTTTTTTTCAAATATTTAGTCAATAATTTAATTATAAAAATTAGGGGTCTATCCGGAATTGAACTATGAATCTTAATGTTCAAAGTCTGGCACACTTTGGAACTGCGCCAACTTTCCAATACCAAGAAACAGTTTCTGAAAGTATATGAATTCCACCTATCTGGTTGTTCGACGAAACCTCCATTGTAAAACCTTAAACTGTTGCCATGGTTACTACAAAATATCATAAATAGTGGTGTAACGTTAAAAGTTAATGAAACGAATAAAATAAACAAACTGGAAACAGGCAAACAATGATAAACTTTTTTTTCTTGACCTCAGCAGGAATTTACTTGAATTTTTTTAAATATTACTTGTTTTTTCTTGTATCTGAAGATTTTCCGGCACAGGTAACATTTTTTGGCAATATTAATCACGTGTAGAATGTAAAGAATTAAAATTTAGAATGTAAAGAATTAAAATTTAGAATGTAAAGAATTAAAATTTAGAATGTAAAGAATTAAAATTTAGAATGAAAAGAATTAAAATGTTATGTAAGAAGCAACAATGGTGTTAACAATCATTAATATTAATTGAGAACTAATGTAGTTTTCTTTAAAACACCATGACTGAAAAAATGGAACACAAAATTTTGAGAACGAAATTGAATTCATAGCAAATCTTTTTAGCGCTTCATACATTTAAATCACGAAGAGTTAGTGGAAATATGATGGCTTAATATACCTGCTTTCAATTTAAACATGAATTACGCAGTGGTTAAAAACTTCCGAGTCGAGCAAAGTGTTCAATTGAAGGAAGCCAGGTTTGCTAATGAGTGTAGTTGTAGGTTGTCTTTTGTCAAATAATTAATGGAATGAACTCTGCCAAGCACAATTAGCTTCAGAATAGGCGTGTTTATGACTTAAACTGGAATCACACAAGCCCTTACACATTTCAAACAATGGAGCCCTTTCTTAACTTCCAACTTTGGTTTTAAAAACCTTCTCTCTATTTAAAAATATTTGATTTACTCATTAAAGTTTATTTAATGATGCTTCAAAGTTGTGATTATTAATTGCCAAACTCACAATAAATGTTTTATACCATTAACTAATAAAAACCGGATAATAAAAATATATAAACTTGGAAAGAAAATGTAACTACTAATTTGTGTAAATAGCTATCCATAAAATCATAAATACATATATTGTAATCCTCAGATGAAATTATTTTTTCTTGTTATCATACACGATATATGATTAAATAAACAGGTTTATAAGTAAGAATACTTTACTCTATTCTCCAGTCCTGATGTAGTCACAGAACTATACGGTATTAAATAAGTTTTGAAAATGCTGCGAAAAAAGCTTCTGTTTGAAATAAATGTATAAATAAAATAAAATATAGTATTCCTAATTATAAATTAAACCTCTTATACCACAAACACTTTTTATTTATGTTCCGATGTACATTTCGATTGCTAACCTATCATCTTCAGAGGGAGTTTTAGAGGATTGCTTAACAATCGAAATGTACATTGCGACATAAATAAAAAGTTTTTGTGGCTTCAGAGGTTTTATTTATTTATATTTAAAAATTACACCACAGTTGATCCAAGTTATTATGTAGGCCTACAGAATTTTTGTTTTTGAAAGTGTTTGTTTATGTATACATAAGTGTTTATACACACACACACACACACACACACACACACACACACACACACACACACACACACACACACACACACACACACACACACACACACACACACACACACACACACACACACACACACACACACACACACACACACACACACACACACACACACACACACACACACACACACACACACACACACACACACACACACACACACACACACACACACACACACACACACACACACACACACACACACACACACACACACACACACACACACACACACACACACACACACACACACACACACACACACACACACACACACACACACACACACACACACACACACACACACACACACACACACACACACACACACACACACACACACACACACACACACACACACACACACACACACACACACACACACACACACACACACACACACACACACACACACACACACACACACACACACACACACACACACACACACACACACACACACACACACACACACATATATATATATATATATATATATATATATATGCTGATACGTATTCCTTCACGGATGGAAAAATATGATGAATAGTTATTATCTGGAGTACATCCGTTCAGTGTATCTGCAGTTATTCATCTGGAGTATCTGCAGTGCTTAAAATCGCAGCTCCGACGTTTCGCTAGAATCTCTCTTTAACTGTTGTTGGGTTCACTTCGTCAATGCTGGATGAGATTAATCATATATACTCATATATAAACATTCCAGCATATTTTGGATTTTACTAAATAGTTCCAGAAGATATGTTCTACTAAATATTTGGCATAGACGGGTTCAAACGGGTTTTTCGTTTTTACATGTATTACTTTTCTTATACGTTGTGAATATAAACGGAATTTAACATGTCACAAACCATAAGTTGAACAGTGGTCAAAACTTGAGAATATGCAAATATAACCTTAATTAAAAAAAAAATCTAAACTTTATAAACTCGACGCTTCACAGTAAGTCAGAGCACTGACATATTTATTATGAAATTTTAAAGTTCCAAAAATTACGTTTTTTTATTACAAATATTTCCCCAGTATATGTTTATAACCGAATAACTCTAATGGACTGTAATATTACAAAAGCCACAAAGCGAACTGAAGCCGAGTCGGTATACTGAATGTGTTCAGAAATAATTGATTTCCATTCACAGAACTGACATATTTATAAAGTGCGATTCCCTGTCATCAATTATCTACCTATCAACAGCGAGGTTCCGATATGCAAAACTATTCAGAAATTCCGATGATAAAAATGTATCTTGTATTTTCACGAGTAATTAAATGAAATCATTTCACACTAAAACGTGTTTCGAAAGATATAATAAATTCAGATATTAATATTCAATACTTCTTTCCAATAATATGTATATTTCAATCAAAAATTTGTTAGATTCAACAAGCATGAAAATGTTATTAAAATATAATTATGTAAATTAAATTCATAATCAAACACTGACTGTGCATTAGAAAAGAATAATTTTTAAAATATAAGGAAAGGAAGTTTGGTATGAGAGTGAGTGAATGAGTAAGTATGTGTATGAATGTGTGTGCGCGCGCGACACACACACACACACACACACACACACACACACACACACGCTCTCTCTCTCTCTCTCACACACATGCCCACGCACGCCCGCATACACACACACAAACACACATGCCTGCACACACACACACACACACACACACACACACACACACACACACACACACACACACACACACACACACACACACACACACACACACACACACACACACACACACACACACACACATACACACACACACACACACACACACACACACACACACACACACACACACACCACACACACACACACACACACACACACACACACACACACGCACACACACACGCTCTCTCTCTCTCACACACACACACATGTTCACGCACGCCCGCATACACACACATGCCTACATACACACACACACACACACACACACACACACACACACACACACACACACACACACACACACACACACACACACACACACACACGCCCACGCACACTCACACACACGCTCTCTCTCTCTCTCTCTCTCACATACACACATGCCCGCGTACACACACACATGCCTGCATACACACACACACACACACATTTCCCATTCACACATTCACATGTGTGTGTGTTTGTGTGTGTGTGTGTGTGTGTGTGTGTGTGTGTGAGAGAGAGAGAGAGAGAGAGAGAGAGAGAGAGACGGAGATAGACAGATAGATAGTTGGAGCGACAGGGAAAGGAGGTGTTAAAACTACTTATACGTACCTATATGATGCAAATAAGGCCAATAAAAATAAGAAATGTCACTTAAACAATTGCAAACTTAACTACCTGAGGTTTTTGAGAATAGTTAAAACCAAATATGTGTAAATATGGTAAGTATATTAAAATAAATGCGATTTAAATGACGGCGTTTGTATAAAAAATGCAACCAAACGAATCCTTTTTACTATGGTTAATTTCCATTTTATGTCCAACACATTTTTATGTTTTCTGTAAGGGGAACTGGCACACCTTTCTACATTAGATTAGGTTAATTGACTTTGCAGGAAGAGGATGCAAATTTATTTTTTTGCGCTGTTATACGTCACAATGTATTTGACGTATAATTACATTAGTAAAAAGTACATGAAAATAGTATTCAAGAATTACATTAGCTTTCTTCACATTCAAGAGAAATATCTATAACACTAAATTTGAAAAAAAATATAATTATCACTTCGTCACTTATTGGTACTTAACGGAGCAGAGTGGGGAACGCTGACGTCACACCACTGAAACAACTAAAAGTCTTCGAGAAATGTGTTTATCCTAAAATACAACGGCAAAGTGAGTAAGACAGAAAATAAGTGTTCATTAAATTAAGAACATGACTTAAGTAAAAGAATATAAGCGCAGAGATTAGAATACTTCGGTCACGCGATGAGATCTGTATGACCTGTAACCTTCAGGCCATAGAGGAGGTCAGAGGAATCTGGAAGCAAGGTCCAGGCCGGGGAGGATAATTATGTCTTGGACATATTCCAGAATAGTATTGCAAGTCAACGATCATATATTCCGTTATGAATGAAATTAATATAGATCTTGTGATTGCTAGTCGGGCAGAGGACCAGAAGGTAGATACAGATTATGTTTGTTGTCCTGCTAAGATTGTATTTAAGTGCTATTTTGCCTTGGTTGCTCGGAGGCACTTGGAGGTATCGCTCCTACCCACGCGCAGCTTTAAAGTATTTCAGACTCAAAATCATAGAGCCTTAACAATTAAAAGAAATTTTATACCAATCACCGCGTTTGTAAGTAAATGTTTTCAAGAGATTCGTTACGTTTATTGCTTTCATGTTGATTGTTATCTTGGCCGTTTTATCATTGAAGCAAAGGAAAGAATTACAGAAGCAGATCGTAGAACGTTTTACATCTTAGAACGTAATACTTTAAATTTTATAATTGTCAGTATTGTTTTCCTATCATAACTGTAGCTGGCATAATATCCTATTGCAACTGACGTCAAGACTGATTGAAACTGATGTAAAGACCAATTGCAACTGATGCCAAGACCGATTGCAACTGAGGTCATCACTGATTGCAACTGACGTCAAGACTGATTGAAACTGATGTAAAGACCAATTGCAACTGATGCCAAGACCGATTGCAACTGATGTCATCACTGATTGCAACTGACGTCAAGACTGATTGAAACTGATGTAAAGACCAATTGCAACTGATGCCAAGACCGATTGCAACTGATGTCATCACTGATTGCAAATGACGTCAGGAATGATTGCAACTAAAGACAAGACTGATTGCAATTAACGTCAAGACAGGTTGCAAACTGAAGACAAGACTGATTGCAACTGATCTCAAGACTGATAGCAACTGATGTCAAGACTGATTGCAACTGATCTCAAGACTGATTGAAACTGATGTAAAGACCAATTGCAACTGATGCCAAGACCGATTGCAACTGATGTCATCACTGATTGCAAATGACGTCAGGAATGATTGCAACTAAAGACAAGACTGATTGATATTAACGTCAAGACAGGTTGCAAACTGAAGACAAGACTGATTGCAACTGATCTCAAGACTGATAGCAACTGATGTCAAGACTGATTGCAACTGATCTCAAGACTGATTGAAACTGATGTAAAGACCAACTGCAACTGATGCCAAGACCGATTGCAACTGATGTCATCACTGATTGCAAATGACGTCAAGACTGATTGAAACTGATGTAAAGACCAATTGCAACTGATGCCAAGACCGATTGCAACTGATGTCATCACTGATTGCAAATGACGTCAGGAATGATTGCAACTAAAGACAAGACTGATTGATATTAACGTCAAGACAGGTTGCAAACTGAAGACAAGACTGATTGCAACTGATCTCAAGACTGATAGCAACTGATGTCAAGACTGATTGCAACTGATCTCAAGACTGATTGAAACTGATGTAAAGACCAATTGCAACTGATGCCAAGACCGATTGCAACTGATGTCATCACTGATTGCAAATGACGTCAGGAATGATTGCAACTAAAGACAAGACTGATTGCAATTAACGTCAAGACAGGTTGCAAACTGAAGACAAGACTGATTGCAACTGATCTCAAGACTGATAGCAACTGATGTCAAGACTGATTGCAACTGATCTCAAGACTGATAGCAACTGACGTCAAGACTGATTGAAACTGATGTAAAGACCAATTGCAACTGATGCCAAGACCGATTGCAACTGATGTTATCACTGATTGCAAATGACGTCAGGAATGATTGCAACTAAAGACAAGACTGATTGCAATTAACGTCAAGACAGGTTGCAAACTGAAGACAAGACTGATTGCAACTGATCTCAAGACTGATAGCAACTGATGTCAAGACTGATTGCAACTGATCTCAAGACTGATTGAAACTGATGTAAAGACCAATTGCAACTGATGCCAAGACCGATTGCAACTGATGTCATCACTGATTGCAAATGACGTCAGGAATGATTGCAACTAAAGACAAGACTGATTGCAATTAACGTCAAGACAGGTTGCAAACTGAAGGCAAGACTGATTGCAACTGATCTCAAGACTGATAGCAACTGATGTCAAGACTGATTGCAACTGATCTAAAGACTGATTGAAACTGATGTAAAGACCAATTGCAACTGATGCCAAGACCGATTGCAACTGATGCCATCACTGATTGCAAATGACGTCAGGAATGATTGCAACTAAAGACAAGACTGATTGCAATTAACGTCAAGACAGGTTACAAACTGAAGACAAGACTGATTGCACCTGATCTCAAGACTGATAGCAACTGATGTCCAAGACTGATTGCAACTGATCTCAAGACTGATTGCATCTGATGTCAAGACCGATTGCAACTGATGTCAAGACTGATTGCAACTGACGTCAAGACTAATTGTAGCTGATGACAAGACTGATTGCAATCGACGTCAAGTTCTATTGGAACTAATGTGAAGATCGATTGCAAGTGTCAGACAAAAGCCACATAGAAATTTAATATTTTTTATTAACAAATTTCCGTCTAGAATTTCAGTACAGCTTTACTTTACTGGAGAAACCTAAATCAAAATGAAATTCTTCGCAATGTTTAACTAGCTATAGGATATTTTGTCAGACACATGTTTTTAGATATTTTTCTACATTTATTTTATAGAATTGGCTCCCAACAGATTGACACATATTTTTGAATCACCCTGTATAATCATATCACTAAATTAATTACATTTGATTAAACGTTTTGACTAAATTTTTGAACTAATGATGGGGAATTTATACTTTTACCGTTTTATTTAAAGAGGCAAGGTCTGCAATGGCGTAGCCAAGGGAGGCACAGGAAGCACATGCCACCCAAACCAAAATTTTGTAGCAGAAAATAATAACCTATAAAACAGCGCTAGGTTTTTAGCAAAATATTTTCCCGTTGACCCAAAAATTGCGTAATTTCAAGTGCCAAAAAAGTATGAAATATGATTTCTAGGGATAAAAATATTAAAAAATTCCTCAGGAAGGATTGACCCTTCTGATCACGCGGGCGTGCCCCCTCCCTTAACCATCATCCTGGCTACACCCCTGAAAGTCAGTGATCTTCGACACATCATACTGCGCTACGACAGAAGGGAAAATGTGTCTTTTTGGTAACGATTGTTTCAACTATCGCAAAGGAAGAGACATCTAATCAATTCTGGAAATAGCATATATTTTTAATAAATTGAGTCACAGATTGGTAAAGGCAGGTTCAACACTTGCGATATCGTTCATCCCGGTTAGCCGGAAGAGCAAATAGTTCGCAGGTAACCATTCTTATATAGCTGACTCGGAAATATCTAAAAAGGAAGCTGGTAGGAGGAAGCTTTTGCTCACGAATAGAGGGTGGGCAAGAAAAAGGTCGTGGGCTACATGATTCCGAAGGGGCAGAAGTAGGCCTACCAACATAAATTTATTTAAAACAAATCTTCATGGTGTATGTGGAGGAAGAAACCCCTTCTATGATCACTTAAAGGCCCACTATGATATTTAGTGTAATATAAAGCCTACAATAGCAAAATGGCGTGACAAAGAGGCACTTCCTTTTTACTCCGTTAGGGAGTAAGTCAACTTGAAGTATGAGAATCTGCCACGTGACACATGATCCTTCCTTCTACAAGTGGTTTGTCCCTACTTTAAATCCTTCCTGTATTCAAAATCCACACCCATCCCGTTTTGGCAATAAAATTAGATAATGCCTTGAGATTGAAAAAAATTGTATACTATAATAAAATTTGAAAAATAATATGGAATCATTATACCACGACTTAATTCAGTTGAAATATTAAACAAGACGTTTTGAGGGTTGAACAGAATTTATCTTTGAAAGCAAATGGCAAATTGTTAACTAAGCTGGTTGTTATCTGTATATTTGCAGCCTGACATTCAGTTTTCACAATACTCCCCATATAATTGGAGCAGTCAGCCAATTAGTGGCTCAGACAGATGTGCTGTTCCAGCAAGTAGCTGCCATTCACTGATAATTTATGCGCCGTTAAACAGCACTAACATGCTACCTGCTCCAAGCCCTCAATACTTCACTAAATTACCTACGTTTTATACTAGTTTCACATTCAAGAAATAGTTTTACTAACAAAATAATTGTTTTTAGTTGTTTGTGTTGAATAATATTGATTTATTTACAGGAATTTTAATTGAATTGTTGTAAATATCGTACAAGGTGAAAATGGTGAAATATTATTTTTTTGTGTAAATTAAATTTAAACTGTATTTGTTTATGAAAGAATATACGTTTATTAATGTATATTTACTCCATTCTCTCTCTATAAAGATAATGTACGAAAATCAAAGTGAAATAAAAAAAAGATAAATGAAAAAGTGGTTGGTTTGCGAGCCAAGTATATATATATTTTATTTTATTGGCGAGGTTTCGAAAATTGGTTTATTTCCATCATCAGGCCTGGTGAATCTATTTCTTATTAGCAAGCTAATTGTTTTGCAGGTCCAAACTCTTTTTCGTCAACTATTACTGGAAAAATGAATACTAAATTATCCCAACATAAATCAACTGTGGCGTAATGTTCAATTTAAATAAATAAAACTTCTATACTACAAATAACTTTTTCATTTATTTAACACCTTATGTACATTTCGATTGTACACCAATCATCCTCAGGGATAATTTACAAAACAACTCCTCAGGTAAGATGGCTTTGTAAATTACCTCTGAGGATGGTTGCTGTACAATCGAAATGTGCATAAGGTATTAAATAAATGAAAAAGTTATTTGTGGTATAGATGTTTTATGTATTTAAATTAAACTGAATTATATGTAGCTTACATTTTTGTTAGTTTCTAAATTTAAAACTTATAGACTTAAAACTGATAATTTTCACTGTTATTTTTCATCGTGTATCGCAAGTCTGAAAAACAATTGACTTGGTAGTAAAAAATGGATTCAGCAGGCCTAATGATGGAAAAAAAATTTCTGAAACGTCGTCAATGAAATAAAATATATGTAGTGATCTCGCAAGTTGACAGCTTTTTTATTTGCCTTGTAGCCTATTGCTGCGAGTGTAAACATGAATGAAAAAAGACATTATAAATACAAATATCCTTAAGGATGCTTTTTCTTCTTTCTTTTAGTGAAATAGAGTTTAAAGAGGCCCCTACTTTATATTTTAAAATGATTCTTGTAAGACAATCTAAGATTTTTGGCAAACATGATTAGCAGAAGGTATTGTTATTAGAGAAAGTATAAGACCACACTAATGTTTTAACTGACCTTTTCCATATCCAATGTCAAGTTTATAGTTATCCCCGCCGTAAGTACCGTCCACAAGGCGCCCCAGTCCCCCCGTAAATTTACCACCTTGTTTCTTGCCGTCGTACGACACATCTACTAAATCTTGTCCAGGCTCCCAGCTTGTGTCTTCTGGTATTTGGTAACCAACAACTCCTCCTGCAACAGCCAGTAAAGAAGAAAATTTATGATTTAATTACGTTATCTGATTAGCGGTATTTACCCCAAAAATCGTTTAAAGTTTAAAGCATTTATTTTACAATAAATACTTGAACATATATTGATACATTTTCCTATAGTAGGACTTACGTTTTTGATTACTGAAGACGGTCGTTTCGGGAGCTGTATCCCATTGTCAATTCAGACCGTAGCTGACACCTTTGTTGTTTTAGGTTTAGTGTGGATGTAAGCTTGTATTGTAACCTCTAAACCTTTCTACAAAATAATTCACTTAATATCCCTATTTTAACTCACCTTACCATCCAAACCAAAAACAATTGAGGTCAGTTATGGTACGAGTTGACAATGGGATACAACTTTCGAAACGACCGTCCTCAATTACGAAAAAAATGCTACTATATGCAGCGTAACATATCAATATATGTTCAAGTGTTTTGGTGTAAAACTAGTGGCTCTTTTAGAGAATAAAATAAAATTATTAATTCTATGATTATTATAGACACAAACATTTTTCATTATAAAAATAACTTTTAAAACAATATTGTGTACTAGTTTCCTGCATGGTTAATCATTTTACATTTTAACTCTTATGTCGAAGTGAAAATAAAAATATTCAGTCAGTTATGAACTATTTCTAAAGCAAACATTATTTAAAAGCTTTTAAATGTTTTTTAATTATCGAGTTTTAAAGTTGCTCTTAGATTGATAAGTCTAAGTTATTTATGACAAGTTATTATTTGACAAGTCTACGTCATTATTTGATTGACAATATATCTTTTTATGTAGAAGTTTGGAATTTGTATGTTTTTGAAATGTTATAGATTTACATTTCATGAACAAGAATTAGGCGTTTAAGTGATGCTTTGAGTAAACAATGTACAACTACATATGATTTCATAAACAGCTGTTTTCCTTTTCATTTATAGGTTATGGTCACATAATTTCTTTAATGTAATTTCAATTTAGAAATGCAACACATTTTAGAAATTATTCCATCAATGAGGTAGCGCAATCAGCAGATATCTATTAATAATATTAAGTAATAAAATTTAAATGTAAAATGAAAAAAGTGTGAATATAAATAAATAAAAAAAGTTATGATAGTAAACAAAATCTATTGTTGCTATTAAAAGGTTATATGTGTACTGTGTAATTTAAAGTGTATAATATTTATGATAATTGAATAACAATATTTCAAATACAAGTATTGTTCAATATATATATATATATATATATATATATATATATATATATATATATATATATATATTCAAAGCTTTTCGTCAATAAATGTATTAACATCTTCAGGAAAAACAATGATATAACAAACATGTTTTTCCAAAAATTAAATCATACTACAATTTAAACATATAATTTTATACTTCTATGTAATTTTACCATGACATCAATGACCTTGTAAATAGTTTGGTGTTTTGATTTCACTTGAGTGTTTTAGTGTAAAACTAGTGGCTCTTTTAGATAAGAAATAAAATAAAATTATTAATTCTAAGATTATTATAGACACAAACATTTTTCATTATAAAAATAACTTTTAAAATAATATTGTGTACTAGTTTCCTGCTTAATTTGAATTTGTTCATTAATTAATTTGTCTTCTACTTTATGTATCTAATTTCTAATGTTTCATATATATTCATGTTATGCCTCTGTTTGTTTCTTTTATTGGTATCATATATCCTATTTCAGAAAATCTGTGATCATTATTGATACAATGAGTAGCCAAATTTGATTTGTGTATGTTCGGTTTTTATATAAGGGTTCAGATTTTCATTATATCTTTCTTTTAATTTCTTCTTTGTTTGTCCTACATATGATTGTCCTACATATGATTGTCCTACATATTATAATAATATAATACTAAAATGACACAACAATAAATCAGTAAAGAAATTATTTATGGTTGGAACTTCTTAGAATATTTGTATATAGTTAGTTCTGATGTACAGATGTGTTTTGGCTAAAAAAACCACACCAGTTAATACTATACATTAAAATTAGTAATAAAAATAGCAATAAAAAAAATTTTTAACCTTTAATGTTCAACAGTAGAGCTACAAAGAATTTTTTATTGTAAAATATTTTTTGAAATTTAAATATATTTTAAAAACTAATGTATTAATAATAATGTATATTTTTATACATAAGAAAAGAATAGAATTATAACTATACACAGTATGAAATTGATTTAACATTTAAAATATTGATGGTTCACTAATTGCTTATGAGTTACACGACTTTCACCTCGGACGTTTACACTTTGACCTTGCGTGCCGACACACACCCACGTATTTTTCTTTACAGGTTTTATTATACATCATAAATGTACAACGAGCACCATGAATGAATGGAACTCTAGTTTTTGGGTGTAACCCTTAGGCTCTAAAATACATAGTCATTAAGGTGATAGAAGTTCACTAAATATCGGATTAACTTATTGGATTTCGGAGAAACTTTGGTAGATTTTGTGTTGTATGGAGTATAAAGTGACGTCAGGAAAGGTGTATTAAACCTTAATAAATTTATAGTCAAAATTTGAATTATAATTTGAAAATGGAGCGAACAGCTTTATTAAAATGATAGAAAATATTAATAGTTTAACTATAGTAGAAAAAAACTATATTAATTTGGTATTGAACTAAACAAAGTATCAAGGAGAAATTAATAAATGTAGGCTATTAAATGACAATTTTTTAAAATAAGTTTGAAAGGTAAAATAGTAAAAATTAGTTTTGTATTTAGTGTATATTTTATAATAAAGACAATAAACGTGTTGACTAATTAAGGCAGCAATAAAACTACGTTGAAATTATAACAGCAGAGTATAAGAGCATACATTTAAACAAGAAATACAAAATAATTTCATATCAGACTTAGATGTAAAACATCAAAAAGTAAAAACAAAAAAACTCTCTCAAAAAGGATTTGTCAAGAACTGGAGTGGAACGTTTTAAGCTCTGAAAGTTAGGTAGCGTTATCTTGTCAAATATTCTGGGTAAGACTTGTCCGTTTGGATTAAGTCCCGTCTGGTGATTTCCCTTCATAGGTGAGATCATCGACTTGGAATTACAATGACTTCTCCTTTATGTGTCTTCTACTTCTGCTATACAGCAGTGCAAATACCGCTGTGTATTTGTTTAAACACACACACACACGCAAAACACACACACACACACACACACACACACACACACACACACACACACACACACATACACGCAAAACACACACACACACACGCAAAACACACACACACACACACACACACACACACACACAGACAGACAGACAGAAAGAGAGACATAAAGACGGGCAGGCGGGCAGGCGCGCACGCACACGCACACGCACACTCACACGCACACGCGCGCGCACACACACACACACACACACACACACACACACACACACACACACGCAAAACACACACACACACACACACACACACATACATCATCATTTAATGTTTGATTGTCAACATGAAAGTCATTTAAAATACCTTTGTAAAGGTAAGAAGCGTAAATCAATAGTTTCTCACTGTAAGTTCTATTATTTCATGACGTATAGGAGGATTCAATAAAGTACGGAGTTACGGATTCGTAATTACATTTATATAAATATGTATATACATATGACAGAATCACAATGCTAATGAATAAAAAGTGAATTGACTTGCAATTCACCATTTTCCCTTTATACATGGTGTTTGACTATTATTTGTGTTTGTTACTATCTATACGCTTTCTTTTTTTCGCTTTCGTCGTGTTGTATTTTTTCCCTCTTTCCTTCACAATATCCGTTTTGAAGCAAGATTTGATACCGTTATTCCACTTAGTTTTGTTTATTTAATTCTTTTCATTCGTTTCAATTCTAGAGCATTATTTATGATATTGTTTGGTGACCATGACAACAATTTAAGGTTGTACAATGGAGATTTCAACGACAACCAGATTGGGAGCAAAACAAAAATTCATATACATCTGAGAAATTTCTAGTTATGGGTAATTTGGTGCAGTGCCAAAAAGCGCTAATCTTGGAACATGAAGATCCATGAACAGTTCGAATCCGATCTAGAGCCCCAAATTTTTATAATTTAATAATCGAATATGTATCTGAAAAAACAGTATTAACATCAATTGTCATCCACTATAGGGTAAACAAAATATATTTGAACTGATTGGACGAATAAAAATGTATTTTATCAACGATTAAAAATTTGTGCAAGATATATATATATATATATATATATGTATATATATATATATATATATAAGGAAAGTATGAGCTAATAGGAGGGATTTAATAATAAAAAACAAGTAACAAGAGGAACCGATTTGGGAGATGTGACTCATTTTCAAGATGGCTTTATAAACTGGTGTGTTAATTATGATACAAGGTATACATATCAAAACTGTCCTTTTCATTCATCACATCAAAATCAATAAGAAAAGTTAATTATAAAGTTTTGAAAGCGTCGAAAATAATGGCTCTAATTGGTAATAATTTTAACAAATATGTT
>JBAIZL010000005.1:18457083-18507083 GCA_036971475.1 Prosapia bicincta
AAATGAAACTCTAATCCGTAGACAGTTTCTGGTTACTCGTGGCTCTTCCTCTTAGCTGAGAAGGGGTGTCCTACTGCTTTATCAAGATTTATTTCTAACAAGTTTATTTTAAAATGGTATTGAAAGATTATTTTAGTAAAATTTTCAAAAAGTGTAATGTTATGGCAAATAAGCATAAATAGTTGTACAAATAGTTGTCTAAACTTGCATTTGCCTTTTAAGGTTTATTAAACAAAACAGTGCTTGCTTTAAAATATGTTAGAGTTATCTATGAAACTATATACGTGACACGTAGGCCTACTATTGTTTTCCTAGTTAAATTTTTTTGTTAGATCTGAGCACAGAAATTCTTCCATAAGTCACTTAAAGGTATCTGTTATTCATAACACTTTTCATATTCATCTCTGCGTAATCATTTCATAACGCTGTACGTCTTACGATACCCCCCTCTCCAACACGCCACCGCTCTCGAATAAAGATGTTCCTCCAGCTCCCGCTCTATCATCTCATTGCCAAGTCCTTCCCTCCAGCTGGGATGTGGTCTGCCCGGCATTATTCTTTACAATTTCATAGTTTTACTCCTACCAACCCCCTTACGCCAGCGCTCTCCGTGCGTACAAAGATGTTCATCCAGCTTCCGCTCTATCCACTCTTTACCAAGTCCCTCCCTCCAGCTGGGGCTTGGTCTGCCTTGTCTCCCTTGAGGCTCCTATTGTAGAATTTTCTTCGGCAGTCCATTCTCTGCCCTTCGTTCAACGTGTCTGTATCATAGCATCTCCTGGGCTCCGATACCATCCAAATATCTGCAAAGCTTCCATTGATTACTGACCCTTTCCAACCTAGATTTACCTGCCAATTGTTTTCTTTTGGCTCACTTCCTTAAAGCCCAGATTAGCCTTCACGATCGCAAAGTATATTGCTAGTTTGTTTTCCTTGAAAATAGTTTGATTCTACAATATGCTATTCTACAATATGCTATTCTACAATATGCTATTCTACAATATGCTATTCTACAATATGCTATTCAAAAGTGTAAGTGTTTCTCAACTAGCTTGTTTCTATCATCTTTTACTTTATCTATATTTCCATCTTTAGTGATTGTATTTCCCAGGTATTTGTACCCTTCACAACGCTCAATTCACTGTCCCGTGTCGATTCCAAGTTTCCTCTGTACACCACTACTCTTTGTTTTCTTTATGCTTATGTCCATTCCCCTCCTTTGGTTATTCTTCCACTAGTGTTTTAGTCATATATACAATATTCTAATAGTCGTTGATCATGAAAAGGTGGTCATCAGCGAACGCGAGTGTATACACAATATTATTGCCAACAAAGATGCCCATGTTTTTACATTTGAGCGTCTACTCCCATAACGTCTTATCCTTGAATATTTTAAATAATATGGGTGAAATGCAACATCCCTCTTTAACGCTTCTAGTAATTGGAAAGCCCCTAGTGGCCTTTTCACCGATTTGGATTTTTGCTATCGAGCCGCCATACAGTTTTCCCTGCCTTCACCAAAAGCATATAAAAAATGATATTATGCAAAGCGTTCCACAAATTGTTTAGCGGTACCTTATCTTATGAGTTCTCTAAATCCACAAAGATTTGGTGTAATTATTGGTTAGTTTCCATCCCTGTTTCTGTAATTGGATTAACGGAGAGGAGGTGGTCCATGGCTGATCTTCCAATTATAAAACCTGCTTGTTCTCCAAAACACGATATTTCTTTTCCATTTTCATCTTAATTAACTTTCTATAAAAACGGCTTAAAGAGCTTGTACCTGCAGTGCCCATGTAGCTCTTGCAGTCACTTTCATTGCCTTGCTTATGCATTTCGGTATGGATATCATCTGTCCAATGATCTTGCTCTCAAGGTCTCACGGGGTAGGTTTATGCTGCAAGTCCTGTGTCTGAGGATCCGGCTCTTAGGTAAGCCCAACCGAGAGTGGTTGGAAATCCAATTGCACTAATCAGACTGGGTATTGAAGGTGTGGGTAACCTGGCACTACCTAGATTGAACTAATCAGACTGGGTATTGAAGGTGTGGATAATCTGGCACTACCCAGATCGAACTAATCAGACTGGGTATTGAAGGTATGGATAACCTGGCACTACCTAGATCGAACTAATCAGACTGGGTATTGAAGGTGTGGAAAACCTGGCACCACCTAGATCGAACTAATCAGACTGGGCATTGAAGGTGTGGGTAACCTGGCACTACCTAGATTGAACTAATCAGACTAGGTATTGAAGGTGTGGATAACCTGGCACTACCTAGATCGAACTAATCAGACTGGGTATTGAAGGTGTGGGTAACCTGGCACTACCTAGATTGAACTAATCAGACTGGGTATTGAAGGTGTGGATAATCTGGCACTACCCAGATCGAACTAATCAGACTGGGTATTGAAGGTGTGGATAACCTTGCACTACCTAGATCGAACTAATCAGACTAGGTATTGAAGGTGTGGATAACCTAGCACCACCTAGATCGAACTAATCAAACTGGGTATTGAAGGTGTGGATAACTTGGCACCACCTAGATCGAACTAATCAGACTGGGTATTGAAGGTGTGGATAACCTGGCACCACCTAGATCGAACTAATTAAACTGGGTATTGAAGGTGTGGATAACCTGGCACCACCTAGATCGAACTAATCAAACTGGGTATTGAAGGTGTGGATAACCTGGCACCACCTAGATCGAACTAATCAAACTGGGTATTGAAGGTGTGGATAACCTGGCACTACCTAGATCGAACTAATCAGACTGGGTATTGAAGGTGTGGATAACCTTGCACTACCTAGATCGAACTAATCAGACTAGGTATTGAAGGTGTGGATAACCTGGCACCACCTAGATCGAACTAATCAAACTGGGTATTGAAGGTGTGGATAACCTGGCACCACCTATATCGAACTAATCAGACTGGGTATTGAAGGTGTGGATAACCTGGCACTACCTAGATCGAACTAATCAGACTGGGTATTGAAGGTGTGGATAACCTGGCACCACCTAGATCGAACTAATCAAACTGGGTATTGAAGGTGTGGATAACCTGGCACCACTTAGATCGAACTAATCAGACTGGGTATTGAAGGTGTGGATAATCTGGCACTACCTAGATCGAACTAATCAGACTGGGTATTGAAGGTGTGGATAACCTGGCACTACCTAGATCGAACTAATCAGATTAGGTATTGAAGGCGTGGATAACCTGGCACTACCTAGATCGAACTAATCAGACTGGGTATTGAAGGTGTGGATAACCTGGCACTACCTAGATCGAACTAATCAGACTGGGTATTGAAGGTGTGGACAACCTGGCACCGAAACCATAAGGACTGGTTGGAGTTCGTCTCGTCCCAGGGGCTGCAATAGCCGGAGGTGTGGGCCGGTCACCAGTTATGACCTTATAGTAGGGTCGAAAGCCTATTGGAGACAGGTACCATGAGGAGACTGACACCAAATCCCCTGTTTCGGGCCTGATTATAGTCGCTCGGGCGGGAGTCACGAGTCTGAAGTTGAAGCATTCGGAAGCGGGGGGGGGGGGGAGTGTATCTAGATGTACATAGATATTCTCCTCTTTATATATCCTTGTGGCTTAGAGGTGAGATCCGAAAGCTAGGTATTCCAAATCGACCTCTTCTTCTTTTCACCATTTTTTATTCTTTTTACAGACTTTCACAAACACACTTGCTAATGTCCAATAATCTTTAGGGGGTGAAAGCTTAAATTATAAAAAATATAAATACAAACTCTCACCGTAAAAACTGTTATTAAATTTTCTAATAGAATAGTAACAGTGTTTGTAATTCCTATGGTACTTTTGGGCCCACTTTTGTCCATTACAAAATGATATGTCTTTTCACTTACATAATAAATCCACCCCTCGAAGTTTTTGTACTTTAAGGGTAAACATTGTTTCAGAGAGAGTCTAACTGGATCAAGTAATGTTGTTAAAGCTGAGAATGTTTGGCCCAATTTTGTGTTGCATAAGTTATAATTTAGGGGCGGAAAGTAAATCATCTCCGAGAAGGAAGTAAGGGCTTCATTAAGTCGACGAAGAATTTCTGGAACTCAATAAACCAAGGATATAGCGCAGCACGCAATGTTGGCACTGCAATAACCGAGAAATGCTGCGCCAGTATGCCCCCTCTATCGTTCATATTTGATATTAATTAATTATATACTTTTATTAAAGCGGTATTTATTACAACCGTTTTGTCAACAATTACGTAAATTGTATTTTATTTGATTGCATTAAATATTTGATTACAATTATACAGATGAATTTTTTCCATTTCCTTTGTTGAATTGAGGTCAAAATATAATAATAATAATCAATATTAAGGTAGATGAAGGATTATAGTTATAAATAAAAGTAGAATTATACAATTATTCTTTGAGCTTAGCTTGTCAGGTTGTGTTAAAACAAATAAAAGACATACACAAGACTCACAAATTAATCATTCATTTACTCATACGCATCTCAATGACAAAGTCGTCATCATCAGTGAGTGTTGCTACTACAAACTGTAATTAACAACTCGTTGATTTGTAAATTTAAACTTGGTTGAGTTGTAAATCACAGTTTGTCGTAGCAACATTTACTGACGATGATGACTTTGTAATTGAAACGCGTACGAGTAAATAAATGAATAATTTGTGACTCTTGTGTATGTCTTTTATTGGTTTTAAAAGTAGAATTGTTGAAACGCAGAGCTCTTAAAGTTGGGATGGGAATTTTTAAAAAATCGGGAACCTGGGAGTTTAAATAAGCTTATGCGTAAAGACTGTCAGCAGGGGTTTTCACAATAGAAAAATTAAATTTAAATATTAAAAAACTATAAATGTGGTTAAAACATAATTTTAATATCATCACACGAACATAACCTCACAATTAAAATACAATATGTTATCATATAATTCTTCACAAATTGCAACACTTTCAGATACTGCATGATTAGGGATCTAGGCTATATATTGTAAGTGTAAGAATATAAAGCTACAAAGTATTTAGTTAAGTATGAATTTCATTATTGAAGAAATAAAAATTTTACTCACGTTGGATATTTAATTTAACCATTATTGACCAAAACTAACCTAACCGAATAATTGTAGCTATATTGTATAGTAATAAACACACACACACACACGCACGCACAACACACACACACACACACACACACACACACATACACACACACACACACACACACACATACACACACACACACACACACACACACACACACACACACACACACACACACACACACACACACACACACACACACACACACACACACACACACACACACACACACACACACACACACACACACACATATATACACAAACACACACACACACACATAATAAATAATATTCTTATATTTGAATAACCTATGTTGTTTTAGATTTTATATATATATATATATATATATATATATATATATATATATATATATATATATATATATATAGATGAATAGTTAATATCCAGAGTACACCCGTTAATGTTTTAGTGTATAAAAAACACAGTTGCGACATTTCGCCAGAATCTCTTCTAGCATTGACGAGGTGATCCCAATATTTCAAGCGCGAATGTTTGTAGTTGTAAAGTATAGCTAAATTGTATAATAACCACTTTATAATAATTAAGCACATAATATAGTGTTCTAAATAAAGTTTAGAGTTTGTTTGTCGGTAAGTGGAAATTGTGTTTCTATTATTTTCAAAATTTTATTATTAATAATGGTTGACTTGTTAATTATTAAATTAATATCTTTTTTTTATAATAGATTTTAGTAACCTCATGCTAAAACGAAATTATAAAGTTGATCTAGTTTTAGTTAAGGATCCCCCATTCAGTATCGCATGAGTTGTTACTGATATTTAAAATTAATAAATATAAAGATTTGTGTTCCTCATTAATTATTATATTTTAGAACAACTCAACTTAAATTTTTCGTAACACTATAGAATTATATGTTATTCAATAATAACAAATAAAATCTTTAGAAAACTTTATATAAGATCTTAAAGTAGTAAATGTTTTTGCATTCACACCTCATAATTTATTGTGAAAGCGATTAGTACTTCTAAATCACTAACGGAAGAGTTTTGAAAAAAAAAACATTTGTAAGTTAGAGTTTGTATAACTCGTAGTAACACTCACTGATGATGATGACTTTCTCATTGAAACGCGGTTGAGTTAATAAATGATTTCTTTGAGTTTTGAGTATGTTTTTATTTGTTTTAACATAACCTCATAAGCTAAGCTCAAAGAATAGTTTTATGGAAGATTTTTGGTTTATTAAAATTACGCAATAAATGTTTAAAAATAAAACCAACACAATATTAAATTTGTTATCCAACCATGCGGTTATAATTGATGAGTAAAACACCTTTAAGAACTTTTTGGCGACTGTAAAACTGTAGAAATATGGCATCACTAAGGACGTCAAATATTATTATAAGGGAACGAAGATTCCCAAAAGTCAAATACAGAGGTTGAAGCTAACAGCTGCCACCTAAACTTAAGTATTTTTTTGTAGTAGAGCAAACGGCCTGAGCCCTGGACTTGAGATATACGATGGCCCTTTTATTATTAGAAGACTAGGAACCATCATTAGTATGAGGTCGAATACAAGGAAGGGTGCAATTAGTCATTTTCCTGAGCTCTAAGAGCCTCCGCACACGGGTCGACGCTCTAAATGGTCGACTCGAGAAAAATCGCGTCGATCTCCTTTCCACTCAACCTTCTACGACGGGGCATTGGGGTCCGCAGACGGGGCGTTTTGTGCTCGTCAAACACCGAGCGATACCACAAAAACATCACAAAGCCTTCATCATCACTACTTGAACTGCTCATTTTTATTACGTTCTGGGTTTAAAAATGCGGAGGAGGTCAGTTCTGGTAGCGAGATGCAAACAAACTGAAGTCGACCAATGTGCGGATGGCAGACACCCGAGCCGCAGATATCGCGTGACGCGTGAACCTCTGGACGAGTCAACAATCGACCCGTGTGCGGAGGTTCTAACTCTGTCTTCCTACTATGATCCCTTACGCTTTAGTCAGCCCAGGATGAATCATCGTACACACTTCGAGCCAGTCATGTACGTACGTGTCGTAAGGCTATTCGAACATAGAACTGTTACAGCGCATGCGTAAGTTACAAGATCTAATTACGAGGATCATGCATACATCAGGTTCGGACGGGTAAATTACCATCCGAACATGTCCAGCCTTTCGCTGTCAGCGCAACTAACACTGCGTTATTAACGATCGTACAATTATGTTACTAATTTAATAATTGCGCAAACCACTCAGGGCCTACTGCCATTTTGGTTTCAGTTGCATTGGGAGGAGGGGGGTGAAAATTTACTATAATTTTGTTAGTAGAGCTTCACAGTTTAAATCACTGCTTAGGCCTACATATTTCCTTCTTCGTGGAAGACTGATGATAGACTAGACATTTATTTTGTACAAGGTCAGAACATAGACACCTCTCTCTATCTCTATTAAAATCCTTCAAGTAAGAGTTACAACGCCATAATTTTCTTCTATTTTCCGTACCAGAGAGAATATTAATTCGTTTGATATTGAAAATTTGTACCCATCGATACCGATTGAAAAACCATAAAAATTAGATAAATTAGAGCCAAAATAAGGATTTGAATAAGGAAATCATCAAATCATTGAAGATCACTTTAAATCAAAACCAATTCAAGTTTGAATTGTGATATCCCCTTATCGGGACTTTTAAGCGAGTTTTCTATTCAAGGCTTAGAAGAAAAAGCATTAGCACAAATATTAAAGAAATTCGGTTGTGTAGAGTACATGAGATAAGTGAACGATTCCCTAAAGTTAAAGTTAGAGACCCAGAAGGAAATAAAGAAGATTTTATATTTTAAAAAATCAACAAAATACGTAATAATTTAAAACTTACAATGAAAAGATAAAGTAATTGTAGGCCTAATTTAAATTTCTCAAATTTAAAATTAAAAAAAAAAACAGAGGAAAAAATATAATATTGGAATTTTAGAAAAGATACATATTCTGATAATGCAAAATCAAACCTCCCATTAAAAGATAAATAAGCGGTATTTAGGTATTTTTTCAACAGATGTGCCATTAAATAGAAAAGTAGCATAAAGAAAAACTAGGCACTATTTTTCAAATTGCAGAGAACAAGGGATACAAAAAAAGGAATAATAAGAAAGTTATTTAGAAAAATTAAGACAAGAAGAAATAAAATAAAAAATCCGGGGAAATAAATTGACACAGAAATGGCTGAATTTCATTATACTGAAAAATAGCTTTAAAAAATAAGACATTTTTTAAAAAGAAATATAATATAGATATTGGAATGAAAACTAACAACAGTTTAAGAACAAATTAAAGCGTGATATAGAAAGGATAAGTTTAGTAGAAACGGGGTAGGACAAAGAGGACGGAAATTGAATCTAGATGTAAAGAAAATATAACGTCGTTTAAATATTAAAAGATGATTCGAATTATGCTACACATTTATTTGAAGAAAGTAATTGACCGGAAGAAATGGAGAAACACATTGAAACCATACACCGAAAAAATGAAGACAATTCAAATATTATATTATGCTAATAAAAGAAAGAGGTTGAATAATATATAAAATGTTGAAATTTACAAATAAAAATTAAATAAGAAAATATAGTAAACAAACAAATAAACACACAGACGTGTTTTAAAAAGTTTAAAATTGTTTTGTAGTTGAACGGGAGAAGTCAAAAGAAGACGTAAACCAATAGAAAACGAGGTCTGCAAGTGGTGGGGGCATGGCTAACAGTATATAAAGACAAACTCAAGGTTTTGTCAAACAGTACTATTGAAGTTTTGAGAATGGAGTTATTCCGAAATGAGTTAACGATGAAAAATAGTTACGAAAAAAAGAAAAATGTACTCAAATGTATTCAGTAGGCCTACCAGCCTACATTGCACTACCACCTTAGTCCTACTTAATTCGATGTACAATACTTATCTTTTTACTAGGAACTATAACAGATAGACGCCTCTGTGTGCTTCCGATAGAGAGTAGATCAACCTAGGTTCTTGAACAACCACGCATGATGCCATAATACTCCTAGTCCTCTACCAAAGGATTTATGGCCCAACTTTAATCCTACTGTACTTATATCCACAACCCTTCATTATCCTTTATCAGGCGATAATAATCATAGTGGCCTTATACTGCAAAATGTTCCTCTTTTACTATTCATTTTGTACATCGTACTTTATATTACCGTGTTCTACATCAGAGGATTACATATAGACTGTACGATCAATGCAAATTAAGCCAATTTAGTTCTAATTAAAAACTTGTGTGGCTTATCGAGTGAACGTAATAATGTAACATTTAAGCCCCCACTCAACCACAGGCATTATTGTTTGAATTATTCAGCTGTAAGGGAAGTTGTATGAAATTATTGTTGCTATGACGCAAGTCCTAGTTGACCAATACAGCGCAGCATTCTCGTCCAATGCCATCCTCCCTCGGGGAAACTGTCATGAATATTATATAGATTCAGTTACGTAAAATATCATGAGCTGGTGCCAATTTTGCATGCAAATTTTCTTCCTTATACATTCCGTACGTATTATTTGTGATTGGTTATTAGTTCAGGTTGTTTTCCCGACAAACATGAGGAAACAGGAATTGCATACAGAGCAGAGAGTCTAAAAGTTGATATTTCAGGAAGAAAAACTATTTAGGTATTGTTAAATGAATTTTATTAGGTATTAAATATGTTTTTAATAAACTTATACAGTCAGATAAGATTGTATACCCCAATTTTTTTGTTGAAAGAAAGCTTGTTAAAAATTCGGTCAAAGTTTGAATAATCCAGTATAATAATTATTATTAGCCCATGTTGTAGTGTCCTTGATTTCGTTCACAGCTGGGTATCATTTTGTTCCTCGCTGATAGTTTTCTAGCGGCTTGTATTCGATATGACGATGCTGATGAGTTCTTTCTTGTCCTCTTTCATAAAACCACCTTCTTATCCTCTACCATTTCACCTTCTTCTCATCTGGCATTAAGGTTTCTAAAGAAGTTATTGTTGTTTTCATCCATATATATCATTAGTCTACGTTGCACTTTTCCTGGTTTCGATCGCAGCCGGGTACCGTTTTGTTCTTCGCTGATACTTTTCTAGCGGCTTGTATTCGATATGACGATGCTGATGAGTTCTTTCTCGTCCTCTTTCATAAAACCACCTTCTTATCCTCCACCATTCACCTCCTTCTCATGTGGCATTAAGGTTTCTAAAGAGGTTATTGTTTCCTTCATCCACATATTATCATTACTTTAGGTTGCACTTTTCCTGGTTTCGATCGCAGCTGGGTATCATTTTGTTCCTCGCTGATAGTTTTCTAGCGGCTTGTATTCGATATGACGATGCTGATGAGTTCTTTCTCGTCCTCTTTCATAAAACCACCTTCTTATCCTCCACCATTCACCTTCTTCTCATCTGGCATTAAGGTTTCTAAAGAGGTTATTGTTTCCTTCATCCACATATTATCATTACTTTAGGTTGCACTTTTCCTGGTTTCGATCGCAGCCGGGTACCATTTTGTTCCACTGATACTTTTCTAGCGGTTTGTATTCGTTATGACGATGTTGACAAATTCTTTCTCGTCCTCTTTCTTAAAAACCCCCTTCTTATCCTCCACCATTTCACTTCCTTCTCATCTGGCATTAAGGTTTCTAAAGAGTTTTTGTTGCCTTCATTCACATATTATTAACACAATATTATTTGAATATAAAACCAATTCGTGTCAGGTTCCATGTACTGTATGTTCAACACACATAATAGGAGTCATGGTCTAAGAACGATGTGTTTTGTAACTGATTTTTTCTAATCTTTTGAATAGTGTACAAAACAATTTTAAATTGTGACCCAGTTAAATCGGTTAAAATTTCCCAGTTGTAATATGAGTATGTTGTATTGAAACTGCTGCAAGCGGCTGTGAATGACAAGCGTTTACCCAGGCCAGCTGCAGAACAATGGCTACCTACCTACAGGCCAAATAGTAGCAGTATTTCCTTATCTACTAAAAGCTCGATAAAGTAGCTCAAATTCAGATTATTATTAATAATGAGTTCCGATATACTTTCATCAAAGCTTAGAGATAACAAGATCGAGCTGCTTAAAGATTTAAAGAAAAGTAATTTGACCAGCGCTACCTTTAACTGTATATCATTACCATATGTTTAACGTAGGTTGTAATGGGTAATAGGCTGATCCGACATGGAGGCTTAAAATGTGTTGGTAATACTGAGACTAGAAACCATGACCAAGGATTGTAGTCATGTACTGTACTCACTTTATCACTCTCCCACCTAAATTTATAGATTTTTAATTCGAAAAAATGTTGCTTATTTTGTTGAAAGTAGTATTTTTCCTTTTACTAAGCTCTAAACCGTTAAAATATTTCCGGAAGTGTGTTTTTTTTAGTTCCTGTATTAGTACTACAAATGCTCCCTAACTTATAACTCGATATGTATCTTTATAATAATGTATTATTTGGTACGAATGAATTATCAGCAAGGACATTTAGAACTATTCAAATGGCTTATAATTTGTTTTTACACGAAAGTATAAACGTTTTTTAATTTGTGAAAACAGTTATAAAACTAATAAAAGAAATTAATAAAATTCCATTTTTCCTACAAAAATGCAACAAAATATTATCGTATATATAATATGGGGATACGTTTTCTTGTAATATAGTTAATGAATACCAATATATCAACTATTTTATATAAATTACAAAAATTATTGTATTGTAAATATTGTTATTGATTATAGGAATGCTGCATTTGTGCTTCCTCGGTACCATTTTTGCATAGCGGCAAAAATACGAGGATGAAGAAGTCGTAAGACGAAAATGTTTCCTCCAAGTGTAAGTTAACAATTTAACAACTTTTCGTTAACAAATGTCTGGTCGCAAGTAATAGCAAAAGTGTAATAAGTAATTAACAACCAGCTCGTCATGAACAGCAACAAGATTTCGATATATAATATATATATATATATATATATATATATATATATATATATATATATATATATATGTATGTATAAACTTTTATTGTAGGTAAAAGTCATACTTTTAGAAGAGATACATTTTTTAGGTTTTATTATTGAGAAAAATTATCGCATAATTCTTCTATTTTCCTACTAGACGTAAAAAATAAAACCTTAGCCTTTATTTAATAAAACAGTGACTTTAGTCGTCGCTGTAAATTATAAAAACAGAGAATTAAAGCGGCGAGTTTCGTTGCGCTATAATTAATAGAGTTTATTGGGGAGTGTATTAAGTTGCACAGGTGTTTTGTAGATGGGGGGCCGATAATTTAATAACGCCACGCCAACTCTTACAACACGCCACCACTATAAATCATGCCAATTGGGCGGACAGAACCGAATCTACTGAGTTAGATTTATCGATTGTGTCGCCTTCTATTAATCTTTTTAATGTCCAATTAAACGACCATATACGAACACAAAACACATGTCTGATTTTATACACAAAATATACAACCGCGACAAGTTTTGTTTAAAAAGTAATAAAAAGACATCTTTTAATTGGCGCTGTTTATGTCCAACACTAACAAAACTATAATAAATGTTGCACTTAATAAAGATAATTTAAAAAAAATGATATTAAAAACAAATTAAACACCAAATAGCACAGATTTGCATAACCGTCATTTTATGAATTTCATTTGCATCTCATAAGCGCACTTCAAAAAGTCAAACTAGTACTTAAAAAGTCATGAAAACCGAACAAGAAAAATTTGCATGCACATTTGCATGCACAAAGTGTTATGCAAAGCACACAATGAGGCCGCGACACCGTTAACAGCGCTAAAAATTGTGTTTAAGAAAATAATTCAAACTAATATTTTATCAAAGTATTCTCGTAAACTGTTTGTTGAAAATAAACGCCTTCTGACATGTTTACAGATTTGAGATTTACGCGTTCTTGTTAGAAGTTCAGCTAATTGCAAACGTTTGTTAAAAGTTTTCCGAGTAATAATTTTATCAGGCATCTTCAGATGCCAAGTTTTAACCTTTAAAGTTACATATTTTTTTAAAGTAAAAGTGTAATATTTGGTAATCAAATCAAACAGTTTAGAAACAGAAAAGACGACAGTTAGAAAATAATTTAAATTGGCATATCTCTACAAAAAAAATAATAATAACAAAATAAAACCAGGTCAGTCGTGGTACAGCTGACAATAGTCGAACTTCGAATAACATGTATTACATGAGCCATAGAAAGTTAATTTGATAAGTAGCTTATATAATATATATTATAATATATATAATAATATATATATAATAATATATATATAATGTATATATAATAATATATATAATAATATATAATATATATTATGTTATTAACATGTCAGTATATTAGATAAGTATACGTAAAATTATATGTTGGCAAACAACATAACCTAACATTTTGCTAATGGACAAAAGAGAAAGTGACTACTTTTACATAAAAAGATACAGCTGTTGTATAAAATCATACTTTCTTTTATAATTTATAAAAATATACTTTGTTTCAGAAAATTTCATTTAAAACTTAAACATAACCTCAAAGTCAAGATGAAAACAACTACTAACGTCAAACTAATGTTTGGCTTTGTAAAAATCTTTGGGACAATTCAGCATTGAGAGAGGGAAAACTTGGTGCTTCTAAATTAGCTATGCATGGATGAAATTGTTACAATTCCGACTTGATGACGTCACAATCTACCATTCACTCTCATGTTTTTTTACAAAAAAACACTTTTAAATACAATTTTTTTGACAGTTTCATTCTTGAAGATAAAATCAAAATAAGGTATCATCTCAACAGCATCACCAGTATTGTCAGATCCTGGACATCACTCCTGTATCTTCAGCATCACGTAAAAAGTAGGTGCGGTATAGGCGATTTTTTCCCGTCCTTGCGACTCACGAGATCTAATTACTTGAACGTACATCTTTGGTATTATTGGAGTTTGAAGGGGCTCTCTTAAAACACTTGACTTTTATACCCACTAGCATCTGACGTTAGTCCACAAGGCTTGTGTAATAACTTGATACTTTCCGACTGTATTGCTTTAAAGCATATATAGCTTTAATGTATTGTAATAATGCACGCTAACTAGTAGTGCCTACAGAGGAAATGTAGGCTAATAGGCTAATATTTGTAGCTCTTCTGTTGCATAGCTGACAATAAAGCTTTCCTGGAAGGATGATCCTGCAGGTGTTTAGGGTCCTTTTTAGAGATAGAGGGAAATATACAATTTGTAACGAAAACATATGACGAATTACCAAGTACACATCTGTGTAAGGAATGGATTCAGGGAGAGTATATGGTTAGAAGCCTGATCATAGAGGGAAACATCAACTTTTCCTGGTAGTGAAAGTGTAAAAAAAATTCCCTCGCTTGTTCATTGACTTGCTTTCTAACTGAATCAGGGATTATTTTCTCCATTTTAACAATCCTAATGTAACACACCTGTCGGAATCGATAACTTAAATGAAAAATATAATTAACAAGTTACAATTTATTAACTATACTTAAAAATCAATGTATAAAATTTAACATGAAATTTATTCTTACATTTTGTAGATTAATTATTATAAAATTATGAAAGTAAACTATAAATATTCGTAATAAAAAATATTTTTACATTATTTATCCAGGAATTTAGTGTTTCGGAATGTAACTCACCAACGTACGTGCAGCCGCGAAACTCAAGTCGCATGCAGACAGTACGGCGATGCACGCTATACGGCAAAATACGCAATTGCGAAGCAAATATAGGAGGCATTAGGCGATGACTCACAACGGTGGCTGTGTCGCTGTTTCCACTCAGGATCTGCAAACAAACCAAACTGCAATGTAATATATGTCGCATGTAAATATTTCGTTAAATGCAATAGTTTGCAAATGGCTCAGAATAAGTTTGCAAACATATTCCTAAATGTACTTTTTAATATACACATATTATGATAAGATATAAAGGTATTACCCATATTTAAACAAAATCATGTTATTATTTGTGAAATATTTTTTTACTTTAAGTTGAAGAAATACAAAAGTAAACTTTGGTACAAAATACTGTAAATTATAGTAAAAGCTCTACGCCATTCTATCATCCGGAACGTTCTATTAACCGGCACATTTTTAGAAGAAAAACAAATCAGTACAGTACCCTTTATTGTTGTTACAAGATGCGATTTATCGGAAATACAGTACAAAACAAATTTCAAACAGATGCCAATTAACTAAACTATAGTTTGATTTAAAACAGAATAGGATTCTACGTAGTGAAATTGGACAGAGGGAGTGGGGGATACCACCATCTGAGCGAATAGGAAGTTCATATCTTACTGTGTGGGGAGCCTTGTTGCCAATTCGACATTAAACTTCCATTCGTCGCTCAGTTTCATCGTAGCTGTGGTGAAGTAATTTACTAATGCTGTAGCTTGTTTCGTTCGCCGCTGGCGATGGCGCGTTGAGTCACTGCGTTCGAACTGACAACACCGCATCCATACCCTGCTACAGACCCATTCCTATTCTACTCTAAGTCAAAGTATAACCAAGAAAATAGTTAAAAAAAAGTAAACGTTTCATGGAATAATGGCGCAGCCGTTCTTACAACGCTGTTAAACTTTGTTGAAGGTGAGAAATACTACTCGGCTCAGAAAGTTTTAAAACTGCATATGCTTCATTCAACATTTATTGATAAACGGTCATCGCGAATTAGGGAGTTAGATATCCGTGATTATATTAATAATAAGTAATTCAAAATAAAATTTTTAGTCTTCGTATAGTTAAGTGTACTGGTGCAGGTTTTATGTTAACGTTGTATGAACGATAAATTCCTTTTCTTATACATTTTGTGTGTGCGAGCTAGTTATTTTATTATTACGTAAGGAAATACAGTGATTGAATACAAATGAAGGAATGGTTACATTAGTACATTCAATTTTCCTTTTAGATCACATAACGTTACGTACAGTACGTACTGTATATAGCCTATATAGGTTTGGTTCTATTATACGGAAATTTTCGATAACCGGCAACATGCCGACCCATAGGGTGCCGGATATTATAGTAAACTGTAAGCAATGACACCAATATGCATTAAAATATTTTTATTCCTTTTATTTCAGTTGTTTAAAAACTTTGTATTTGCGTTTGTCTGCGTTTAAAGAGATTTCGATAGATACTAAGTCTAGTTATGGCAAATAATCCTGTCTAAGAGAGGTTTAGTTCTATTTATTTTACATTGTGATGGCAGATTTATGTCATACCTCTTCAAGACGGCTTAACTATGAACTAGTATAAAGTATATATATAAACATCATCAGAATTTTCATTCCTGATGATGTTGGTACTGTTTACCAACGACAAGCTTTGGACATAAATTAATAAATATTCTTGTATTTGAATAACCTATGTTGTTTAAAAAAAAAATATATATATATATATATATATATATATATATATATATATATATATATATATATACTCTCTTTGTTCTTGGGTATGGAAATAACCAAATTAACTAAAATACGTGAGAGGGGAAAGATGATGCGAGGTTGGAAAAGGAAGTGATCAGAGAGTCTTAGAGGAACTTCTGAAGAGGGCAGACGTATTGGGGGGGGGGGCCAAGTGTCAGTAATGTTAATAAGGGGTAAAAGTTGTTAATAGAATTAAGGGAAATGTAATTTTTTGTATTTGTATGATTTAAAAAAGTGCGTCGTAAATAATTTAAGAAAGAATTAGGAAAAATAAGTTAGTTATGTGAAAGTGCAGCGAAGCAGTATCAACGGACAAGACCCTAGGAATCAACAAACAAAAAGTACTTTTTTTATTTCACTAAAATTCGCCAACAGATCTTTATAAACAGTAAATTCAGAATAAATTTAAATTCTTTAGTATAAAATATTAATCTAGTTTTTTTCACCACGTTCTAATTTATAAAAAGATCCATAATAACGACCCGAGAGAAAGAGAAATCAACACTGTCATTATTAAACTTTATTGTAATAACTTAAAGCCTCAAGAGTCCACCTTTGTTTTTTTTTGGTAATTGTAATATTAGTTAAGGAATCAATCTTGCCACTAAATAGTATTAAGGTAAATGGGTATAATGTGAGTTAATTGAGTGTCAAGAATAAATGCCAGTGATGTTAAAATTGATATTGGCGTTAATTACTTAGAAACATGAAGGTGAGACAAAAGAGTGTTAAGGTAATTAAATATATAACCTAAAGCAAAAGCTACATTTTAAATAACTTAGGTTTTAATATATATATATATATATATATATATATATATATATATATATATATATATATATATATATATATATATACAGATATAACGGTTTCCGTTAGAGAGCAGCCACACTTCAATACCCCACCAATACGAGCGCTCTTATAAGGTTAGTGGTCAGCCCTTTACTTACAGTTTGTAGCCGTTAATTAACTCAAGTATCTATTCTAGGAGCCCGAGCTTCAAATAAGGTCATTCTGGCGTTTAAAGAACATTAAAGAATGTTAAAGAATATTTATATTTAAAAAAATAGTTTTAAAATATTTTAATATAAATGGTCATTTTCAATAAATTGAAAGTAATAAAACACATAACACTTTTAATTTTAATTAAGCTTGTTAAAACGTACTGAGACAGAACGTCTTCGATCGCTATGTGCCGACCTTCATCAGTGTCTCACACATATCATCAGTGAGACACTGATGAAGATCGGCACATAGCGATCGAAAACGTTCTGTTTCAGTAATTTTAACAAATTTACTAAATTTAAAGTTCGGATAGTCATAAACTATTGTTTAAGTGATTAATAAGATTCACCGAACGTTATGGACTACACAATTCAAGAATTTAATTAAGCACTAAGCAATAGCAATTAACCATCAATAGCACTTAATTTTTTCAGGAGCTTTTATATCATAGAGTCGTCGTCATCGTTTTGATCATCATTGGGAATATCTATACGAACATTAAACTGTAGTTGTCTGTAAATTGTTAAAATCTGTTGCTTAGAATTCGTATATCTATATTCACTGATGGTGACGTCATTAAAGCCGTGTTCTAAAATTACTTATTACAAGCTAGTGTATAATTTTAACTTTGTTCGAATTTTCTAAGTATTCTATAACATTATTTGATAGGAATGGAATTTATAAAAAGATTATCATTGTATTTTCACGAAAGTGACTTTTCAGAATCTAGCCAGGTATTTCGTCGCGTATATATAAGAAACAATCAAGATAGGCTGTGGTAATGACTTGCGTCATATCTGGGCGTCTTTCTCTGCAATCAAGACTAAAATATATCAATGAAAATGTTTTTTAAAATTAACTTCAAACGTATTGTCAAAAATAGTTTACAGATTCAAGATATAAAGTTTAAAATACATTTAGATATACTAAAACTTAGGTTTATTAAATGAACAAATAAACCTAAGTTTTAAAAATATTTGCCTAATAGGTATAGGGTACGACAATCACTCAAGTTGCTATTATTCCCTAAAAAGATTGAAAGGATTGTCAGTAACCGAATGGATTAGGGTAGACATATAAATCCACTTCTCTGACAGAAGGATGAGCCAGAAGCAGACCAATCACTCTGATTACAACCTACTCTCTTCTGCAGCGTAGCACTCTCCATTTAGGATGTTTCTATTTAAATACGTAATGATAAGCCTTTCTAACCTTGCCACTTGGTGGATTTCTCCATTTATAATATTCTTACTATATTACGTATATGTCATCATATTTACCTTTACATTTCACAAAAAAATAACACTAAAAACAATAATTTAATTCTGTGTAACACTCTCTCCGACCAGTAAGGGTTTAAGAATGCCTGAATAGAACGTTAAGAAGAGGGCGCCACCCTCGCAAACTGGGGCGGCTTAATTTTCTTCCTAATAAATTTCCCGTCCATTGGTTTTATAAATTTCGAAGGGAAGAAATAATTAAATCGTAAGAAGTTAATCACTGCGGATTAAGAAACTTCCAGAGAGTGTGCCACTACCAGCTTTAAACCTGTTATCTCGACGTTTTCTTTGTAAGAAGCGATTGGGGAAATGTACATTTGTCTTGGCAGTTGTAAAAACGATGCTTCACTATTTTAGCGTTAATCACAGGCTCAGGTTTTGTGATTTTCGTAAGGAAAATTTATTAACTTAATAAATATTTGGATATTTTATATCTTAAACGTAAAGAAAACTTGTAATAATGTTAAATAAATGATAAAGACGGTTGTTTTATCTACTTATTGCAACGTTTCGGCAACTGGGGTGTTGCCCTTATCAAGCCTGTAGTGCTATAAAACCGAAGTCTTTACGTTTAGAGTTTAAATGAGTTATGTGAGGAGGCAAAACATCAAACCCCTTTCACTTCACCATTAATATTTATTAAAACAATAATGTATTACAACCAGCAAACACAGAAATTAGTTTTATGTTCGCTGATTACAACTGCTGAACAAAAATTATCTCTTTCATTTGTTTTGACGTAAAGGTATTTATATATTTCCGGTTGGGCAAACGAGGCAAAGGAATGGAAGTAAAAGTTACAGAGCTAGTAGCTTTAAAGTGAGTTAGCTCTAGATCATGGGTGACCTTGAACTGATAGTAAAAGGAATAGATCTTTAAGTTTATATTGCTTGTAGGTATATTCAAAATTTCATGTTTATAATGTTTATTGAGTCTCTGTGTGCGAATGGTTCTCTTAAGGTACGAGCGCGCGCGTATTAGTGACTATCAACCTTAGAGTATATAAGATTTTGGCAGTAGGCCTATACTTAATGATGTTCCCATATGAGATATATAAATTGATTTATCCAAAACCTCATATAATTCTAAATCTATATTCTTTGTTGTATAACAATAGCGCAATCTCTTTTTCCTACTAAACTTACATTGCTTAAGGGCGAAAGTGCAGAGCCAAACGACGTATTGTGACAACTTTGCTTCAAATATTCCATTATTATGTCATATATAGCCCTAAGGGGCTACAACGTCACAGGCTGGGTCAAATGGGTTGTTCAAATGCAATTGAAATGCTTGGTGTAACTTAGACTCGAATTCATTACCTGTCAAATCATCACACAGTGCACAGGAAATATAAATTTTAATAATCGTTAAAGGAAGGTATTTGTAGAAAAACAAATTGGTCGAGTCATCATCAAAACCTACATACATATGTATTGTTGTTAAATTTATATGTTATATGAAAATATGTTATATTTTCCTGAAATACTTTTCAGGTAATTTCTTGAAATTCCTGAAATCAATAAAAAATTGATTACAAAGATCTACTAAATTTAAATAAGGAATTAAATTATTACTATAACACGTAACAGAAAAATGTTTAGAATTTTAAAATAAAATCAATGTTGACATTAAAAATCTTACAGTAGCTCATTAAGTATACTAATGTTTACTGTAATTAATTAATTGTATAAAAAATTATGTTGAAGCTCTATATATTAAAGTATTTGTCTATGTTTATTCAAGCTTGGGTGTAAAATTAAACATGTTGAAAGAATAACTATGCCAGCTGAGGATTGCACATGTATATGGTTTATTGATAAATTATAGTAAATAATTTTAAAGTTATTAAGTTCAATGAGATAGGAAATGACTATGAAGTAACTATACTAGCATTGCTTCACAACATAATACTTTAGCTCTTTCCATTTTCATTACATTCATGTAAACAAAATCTAAACAAAAACTTCATAAAACTATCAGCTAATGAAATATTTGAGTAAATACGTAATTATTTCAAAATTTCAAATTCTGTACATAATTTTCACTTTTTGCACAAACAAAATTTAAAACCTTGTTTTGTTAGAGACACATGTGAGCAATCGACAATACCACAGTGTTATCTCTATTGACAGGTTTTGGCGACAGTTTACTGCTTTATATACAAAGTAAAGATCTGTTGAATGTACGATCTATCGCTTGCTCCTGGACCAACCACCAGCAAAAATACTGTAAATTTATTGTAAAATGGAAACCTTAATTGCTTGCTCCAGACTATGAAAATGCCATTAATACAAAAAAATGGTTGGTATTTTTGTGATATTCACATATAAATATTAACATTCAGAAAGACTAGGAAATATATGGAAAAGGTAGATTAACTAAGTTTGTTTACTTTTAATAAACAGAACTAAATAGTTTTGTATATTCTTTTCCATTTTAAAAATGTTTTAGGGACATTCAAATTTTCGTTAGATATTGTACATGAAAATTTGTTACAGTATTACACACACACACAGAAGCACACACACACACACACACACACACACACACATACACACACACACACACACACACACACACACACACACACACACACACACACACACACACACACACACACACACACACACACACACACACACACACACACACACACACGCATACACGCACACACACACACACGCGCGCGCGCGCACACACACACACACACACACACACGCACACACACACACGCGCGCGCACACACGCACACATATACACACATACACACAAACGCACTTACGCGCACACACACTATATATATATATATATATATATATATATATATATATATATATATATATATATAAATATCGCAGTATGTTTTCTTGTGTATTAATAAAGAACAAAAGTCAAAATACAAATACAAGAATGATGTTGGTACTGTTAGCCAACGAAAAGCTTTGAATTGAAAATTCAATTATAATTCTTGTATTTGTATTTAGACTTTTGTTCTTTATATATATATATATATAATATTGTACTTATGAACAAATAATATTTCAAAGATTTTTACTAGTTTTACATTGTTAACAGCTTTGCCAAATCATCCATAACCTCATAAAATTTGATTTTTACACTATTTTCACCATATTACAGGTTTAAAATAATGAAGAAACATTAAACACGAATAAAGACAAACCACAATAAAACAACATAGTGATGATATTATTTAGACAACCTTTAATTATGTATAACCTGAAATAACATGACTAATAAGTTATTTTAAAACACAAGTAAAGGAACTGCTTACCTTACTAATAATTGAATTATATCTCATACTAAAGAATAATAATAAAAATAGTGTGGATGGAAGAAGTAAATATTTATAAATAAAATGTAATGAATATAATTATTTTAATTTCGTCAGGAAGAGAAAAGATTAAAGGAAAGATGTACCTACAAGTGTTTGTCTATTCATTAAATCCTTCAAGGCCATGTTTTGGTCTATATACTCGTAAGAAAAAAAGTTTTAAAGAAACTTTAAAGTTTATAATGGATTAGATCTATTGTTATAGATTCTATATTTGTGAGGGCAGTATATAGGTATATTGCGTACCATAGCTTTATTCCGTTATGATTGAGTAGACAGAAAGTTTTGATTGACGGAAATGCTCTGAAACGCGTCAACCAGAAGAAATATGACTTGGCACAACTTGTAGTACCTAATAGGCTAGGTATAACAAGGATATGCTTTCGAAGAACAAGTGGAATTAGAATGTATATATGATACATCAAGTACACAAGTAATTAGCAGCTTGCAACGAGGAACAGGTATTGTGGATATCACCGCGCGGTGCCCTAGATGTTAATGTCAGTCCTTTATTATCCTTGTTCTTCATAATGCCACAACTGTAGGAGATGAAAAGTGTGATTATAATATATACATATACATTTTAGCAACACTGTTTTCTTGTATTCAGTTATCACTTACACTCTAACGTACTTAAACCAGAAACTTACTTGCGAGTCAACGTTCGAGAGCTTATTAATTACTGTTCCCTCACTTTCGAACTTTTTTAGAAGATTCCAGTCTTTAAGACGCTCGAAAATAGCCATTTACGTCTGTTAATTAACGCTACAAAATTTTCTGTACAGTATATAATAATAATTTTAGTTTCCATTGATGCTCGATAGTGAATCTACTGTAATTATGTTTCGAAAGTTAACTGGCATATATAGCAAGTAAGATTCAGGTTAAAGTACATTTACGTGTAAGTAAGAGTATAATTGCATAGAATCGGAGTACTAGAGCACTTAGAGAATTATTCATCTATCTTAGGAATTTAATTAAGATTTTGAAATTTGACATTTGTAAATGAAAGAATTATACATTCCGAAAGTCGACTCGCAAAAGGGAAATATAAAAGAAACATAAGTGATATATATATATATAATTATAGGCTATAATAATTAATTCCTATACGTGGGTTGTAAACCGCCCCAAATATTTTTGTTGGTATTCAGTTTTCTGCTTTTTAATTTTAATTGATTTAATTACAGGTGAGTTGGTGATGGGAAGCTTTAAAGGAAGTTCTGATTTAGGCCAAAAGTAAGCGCTACTATAGTCAAGCTTTTATATATAAATACATGTTTAAGTGTATAAGTTAAAGTGTCTCAAAACATATTTAATGATTATACATTTTGAAATAGTTTTTATCGGTTTCTTTTATATATTTATAATAATAACATTTTAGTTAAATTATAGCAAAATGCTTCAATTGACTTCATATATAACTCAATCGTAATTCTAGCCTTATCCATAACGCGACATGTAAATAATTAATTATAGATTAGTGCACAACAGATTACGCATGCGTCAAACCAAGTCAGTGTGTACATGGCAATTAAGTCCGGCCATTAGTCATCGCGGCGCCAACGCAGCTGAGCGCAAGCAACGTTTGAAATATCAGAAGCCCGAGAAAATTCCCTCCGCGCCAAACAAAACCCTTGCATGTCCTCCGCTATTGTTGTCGACGTAACAAGGCATTTCTTCAAAGCTTTGTGCTCTCTGTTCGTGCTTGTTACATGAAACATAACCGTAAACAGGTAAAAGAAACATGCAACACTATTTACTCTGCGTTCGTACAGTAGTTTGTATGAAAAAAGGAGTATTAGTGACAAGTAAAACTGACTGGTTATGCATTAGCTATGCCTACGTCATACGTTACCTATTTTCTTGAGCAACTGTGAAAAATGAATTGATTAAAGGCAAAAAAGCTCAATAATCAACAGTTAAAAAAAATAATTCATTAAATATAAAATAAAAATTTTAAGTGGTTTCGGTCAGTAGATAATCATCTTCAGAGGTACTGTCTAAAATATTATATAATTATTCTTAAATAACAAAACTCCCTGCCTCCTAACCTCCCTACTAAATGTACAACCAATCACGTATAAACACGATACCTCTAAGGAGTAACAAACTGTAATGGGGTGGGTCTAGAAAACTCGTTATAAGTACAAACGCAAAATAAATATCTTATAATCATACTTTATTATTAATTAAATAAAGACTAAATTGTAAAATTAGGCCCTATGGCGTTATTCATTAAATTATTTTAATTTTTATCCATCTAAATATTTTCTAAAAAATTATAATTCGTTTGTCGTTTATATAGAAATAAAATTAACATCGCTTCAACACAAATAATGTTTTATCAAATATGTGTTCAGACAAACATGATTTTCCAGACCGAAAATTATTGCCATGATAAATAAATTCCTTAGAACTAGTAATGATGTTTATTTTGCATGACCTATATAAACCTTCTCACAATTTTTGCAAGAAATATTATTTAGGCATATACCTGATTTTTCAAAGAAAAATATATTTTTAGGGGTATATATTTTTCTTCCAAACGGTAACTTAACGCTATATTGGGATCGAGAAGATGTGTCTACATGAAGGAAAAAACGGTAGATATAATCAAGTAGGTCTGTTTGAATTAGATGTGCTCTTATCCGGGATAAAGAGAGGTGTTTACATACCTCGTGTATAAAATATGTAACTACACACCCGTACAGTCGCGACCACGTAACCTTGCACTTGGCCTTGAGAGATCGCAGTAGGCGAGACAGGAGGAAGAGGGCTGACTTGGATAAGCATAAATACGTTCCTACAAACGTGATAAAACTGTTAAAACACTCATGATTAGTAATTATAAACTATAGTTTCTTTAATTTCCGTTCAAATACATTGCTGTAGTAGTCTTCTGTAATTTTGCGATAGCTGATCGTTTCTTTCATAAGTTATGTTACTAAACATGGCAGTTATAAAATATTATTTAATAAATTTAGTAGTGTAGTGTTGTGAGTATCTTTTAGTGACTAATTTTTGTAGTTCAAGAGACAGTGGTTTATTGTGTATTAAAATATATTTAGCTTTGTTGTAAACTATTTCTATTTTCACATTTAAATTTTTATCGCTTGATATCAAAAGTTATAATTATGGCTAGCGAAATCAAGTCTCGTCTCGTTAAGGCCCTTTCGGTAGTTCAGCTTTCACAATTCCGTCTACAGATCTGATGACGCCAGTCAGCCTTACAACGTGAATATATATATTTGCTTACGTCATACATTTCCTGTTTGTCGTAGGGAGAATAATGCTTACAGGCAAATAACAATTTGGGGAACTCTATAAAACGACTTACATGAGACGGTCGATATTAGATAAATTCTGTGATAAATTAACTTCAGCATGAAATAACAAACAATCGTGAAACATGTATAGACACATCGGATGCAGAACCTGTTGATATGTAGAACATTCTGAAAATGTAATAGGTTACAGGAGTGGTAGTACAAGAGAAAGCAGGAGTGAGCAAAAACACGGTTATTTGGACACACAACAGTACATAAGCATGCATACACACACACACACACACACACACACACACATACACACACACACACACACACACACACACACACACACACACACACACACACACACACACACACACACACACACACACACACACACACACACACACACACACACACACACACACACACACACACACACACACACACACACACACACACACACACACACACACACACACACACACACACACACACACACACACACACACACACACACACACACACACACACACACACACACACACACACACACACACACACACACACACACACACACACACAACACACACACACACACAACACACACACACACACACACACACACAACACACACACGCGAGCGCGCGCGCACGCACACACATAGACACACACATACACAGTCTCTAAAATTGATTTTCAAATAATTACTTCATCTAAAATTATATATTCAACACTGAATCACGAAAATGCGAAACACGTTCACAGCCTATTGACAGAAAATACCTTTCATTAAAACGGAACAGTTTTAGAAGCCGTTAAAGTATGTTTCATTCAGACATTTAAATTTTACTGGAAACTAATGTTGTCAATGGTAGCTTGAAAACAAGTAATATAAAAAAATGAGGAAATTCCTACAGAGGTTAACAAAGAAAAATTTGATTTATAGTCTAGAGCACTATTTATGATGTTTTGGTAGTAACCATGGCAACAGTTAAAGGCTGTACAATAATGGTTTTTATGAGACAACAAGAGGGAGGGGGGGTAAATTCATATAGATAGACATATACATAGTATATATATATATATATTTATATAGATTGAGAAGTATATTTCTAGATATTGGAAATTTCATGCACGTCCAAGGCTCTCTAGACTTCGAACATGAAGATACTCATTTCGATTCAGGCTGGAGCCCACAAATTTTATTATTTAATTATTGAATAAATATTTGAAAAAAACTGTATTAACATCAATTGTCATCCACTATAGGGTTAAAAAAAATGTATTTGAACTTCATTGCATGAATAAAAACGTAATTTATTAACGATTGATTATTTGTACAAGAATGTGTGAGCTAATAGAGGGAATTTAATAAGAGTTACTCGGACGTACATCATTGCAAGTACATCGCACGTCCAATGATAACGCGACATAAAAAGCATGGTTACATGAAGCGCATTGTTGCCGGGGGAACTAATTGTTTTAAAGCAATAGCTGTTGACTCAGATGCGGCGAGCGCCCAACTTCGCGCTGTTGTGAGGCACAACCACAAAACGGCGCCACGGTTATTTACAGGTGTTCTGGGTATACAAGCTGCTCCGGTTTCTCTGCCGGGCGGAGCAGTGCATGCTTCTACAACATATTAACACAAATAACAATAAGTACTCACTGTAATACAGAAGCGGTTTGTATAAATACTCATTTATATTAAACTCTCTGATGTATTACATAGAAGTTTTACCTGTTGATATTTATATAAATATTTACGTACACAGTTTTATTTATAAATACCGATAATAATGGGTAAGTGTAAGTTAAAAGGTTGTGCTTTCGTTGGAATACATAATGCCGTAAAAGCCTGGGTAGAAAGTAGAAAGTAGAGTAGAATAATATAGAGTATATCATAGTTATTTAAGTAGCTTCTCTACATAATAGACGGACTATCGCGAAAAGTGTTTTGGCTCCTATAACAGACATGTAAACGTGTTACAAGGGCGTGAGTGATTCGTGGGTTTGTAAATATTTTGTTTAAAGATGAATTCGGTTTCTTAAACGAAGAAAGAAACCGGTTGTCATATATAAAGAAATAAGACAAAATACAATAACAAGAACAATTATGAATTTACAATTCAAAGCTTTTCGTTGGCAAAAAGTATCAACATCATCAGGAATATTAAGAATTAAAATTAACATATGTGCAAATTAGATCAAATAAACAGCGCTGCCATATCTATTACAATGTTGTCAAACTTTTATTTTGCTGCCCTAACATTACAAACACTGAATATAGTATCAAATTTAGATTTTACTTGTATTTGTTTATTTATTAACTTATTATTAGTATTATATTTATGTATTTCTAAAGCCTCATAAATATTCATTCTCAGGCCTTTTTTAATTTCTTTTAAAAATATCATTTTATCTGTATTAGGAAATATGTGATTATTATTAATACAATGACTACCAAAATGGGATTTATAAATTTCTGGCTTTTCATATGCATTAAAATGCTCTTTATACCTATCTTTAAGTTTTTTCTTAGTTTGCCCTATATAAACCTTATTACAACGGTCACATTCCACTTTATATACACAGTTTTTTTCATGCATATTATTAATTTTATTATTATTATTCATTATATTTGTTAATTTATTATTAGTATTATATGCGAATTTGATGTTGCTACCTTTAAACAATTTTGTGATATTTTTTATTTCATTACCAAAAAATGTAAATGAAGTCCATATGACATTTTAATCATTATTCTTGAAATTTAATTATTATTTTGTTTCTTTATAAATATATATATATATATATATAATAAATGAATAAAAATATATCAAATACAAGAATAGTTTCTATTTATATATTATTACTCAAAGCTTTTCTCCAATAAAATGAGTTGAGCATCTTCAGGAAAAACAATGATATATCTAAAGATGCATGTATCATATATATATATATATATATATATATATATATATATATATATATCATTGTTCTTCCTGAAGATGCTAATACTTATTTTATTGGAGAAAAGCTTTGAGTAATATTTACTTTTTAAACTATTCCTGTATTTGAAATAGTTTTATTCAATAGCTATATTACAAGAAAACGTATTAACATATTTAATATTATATATATATATATATAAATACATACATACATATATATATATATATATATATATATATATATATATATATATATATATATATATATATATATATATATATATAGTTTACTATGCAAATATTAGAGAGTAATTGAAATATGTTTGAAACTCATCTTTAGTACTGGAAAGTGTGACTAAAATATTACATGTAGGAATTATATAATTTGTTCATCGTCTTATATAAGTTTCATTGTTTGAAAATAGAAAAATAGTAAATCCATGTCTGATTTAAATTTTATAAATATATAATGTCTAATAACAATCACTAATAGAATGTACTTAATAGTAAAACTTGAGGGCAATCTGTAACACCATAAGAATATGTATTGGGATGTGAATATGTATGGATATATGAATCTTTATGAGCATATGTATTTGTTTGGGTGCATGCATCTGTATGACCATAAGAATATGTATTGGGATGTGAATATGTATGGATATATGAATCTTTATGAGCATATGGATTTGTTTGAGTGCATGTAGATAAAGATGTATGACCATATGCATTTGCAAGGAGATATCTGTATGAGCATATGCATATGCATTAGCGTATGAACATGTATGTGTACATGTATCTGTATGGGCATATGGAAATGTATGGACAAAAAACCGGTACGATATTATATATCTGTATGTATGTTAAACATATATATACTTTTTATTATTTTAAAAACCGGATAAAATAATTATTTAAATGATTTATTTTACACATCTAGTTTATTATTTTTATGATGTTTTCTAAATTTGAGAACAAAGATACATTGTTACGCAAAATACTTGCTCAGTTGAAGACGGGGAGCGGGGGATAAATCGATTTCAAGATTAAAATATTTTTCATCCTAATTTTAAAAGTTATACTAGCTAGTTCTCGTGGTTGTATGTCGCAGGCAATACATGAAAGGCAGTCAGACATCCTATACTACTGAATTAGGAATGTTTGAACTTATTAAAAATCTTTATATAAGTAAATGGTTCCATCATTGGAAGGTTTGTATTCATCAATCACCGGTCAGTGCCGAACATGTTGCCATTGCCGATGTTTGTGCAATCTGGCATACTGTCTCGCAAGGTAACGTTACGTTTCGGCAAAGTCAGGGGAGACTTTAAGCAATTTATTCTTTTCGCCCAAGTCCCGAACGCCAAGCTTTGAATTGAATAATTGATGCGATAAATTTAAAACTTAAGAATTAAATCCGGCGGTATTGAGAGCGATATTTTACCTGGAGTAAGATGAGGATGTTAAGAAATTTATTGCACTTAGAAATTAGGCGGGTGGATTTAGGAAGGGATTTAGAGTTCGTTAATGTTTTTAAGGACTCCCCGCAACAATTTGATGCATGCGGAATGGAGTTTTAAGACTTTAAATCCGAGGTAATGTAAAGGACACACATAATGCTAATAAAGAGGGACGTTCTCTTTAGGGTAATATTTTATGCTGATATTCAGAAAGTCAAAAGCCAATTAATTAAAGTTTATAGTATAATTAGAAAGGCAGAAATACATATACCAAAACACACACACACATACACACACACACACACACACACACACACACATACACACACACACACACAAACACACACAAACACACACCTACACACACACACACACACACACACACACACACACACACACACACACACACACACACACACACACACACACACACACACACACACACACACACACACACACACACACACACACACACACACACACACACACACACACACACACACACACACACACACACACACACACACACACACACACACACACACACACACACACACACACACACACACACACACACACACACACACACACACACACACACACACACACACACACACACACACACACACACACACACATACACACATACACACAGATATATATTATACACAGCTAATTGATATATATATATATATATATATATATATATATTTGTTTATTTGATTATATATATATATATATCAAATATATATATTTGATTATTTATTAATATCGTATTACTTATGTTATATTGGTAATTATAACGTATAGAGCAATAATAATTGTACGTGTAAAAAACAATGAACCTATTCACTATTTAAATTTAAATATAGGTAACAATATATATATATATATATATATATATATATATATATATATATATTTATATATATATATAGTTCGGTTTCTCACTTCAACTTTTCACTTCTTTAATGCTGGATGAGATTCTAGTGAAACGTCGGTTTTATACACTGAAAAATGATTGGATGTACTCCGGATGGTAATTATTCACAAAAGTTTCCATCCGTTAAGGAATACATAAAACATTACATTGTTATATAAATAATACTTTTATATAATATTATTAAATATAACTTACACATAGCAAAAATAATTATAAGTGTAGAAAAACAGTGAACCTAATCACTATAACTTAAATATAGTCCATAATATGTACCGTATTATATTACACAAAAAAATCGTATTTCAAAGTAATATTTTACAAACGCTCATTAGATTGATGGGAAGGTTAGTCAGTAGTCCATAGATGACTGACATTGAGAGTATATACTCAATTAAATTCAATCTTCAATTAAAAGCCACAAGAAAAAATCTACAAGGCAGCAATAGGAGCTAACACCACGCTCCAACCGGTCTTTATTGCCCTCTTTACTCATGCCCAAAGGTTGAGTGTTCCTATTCTGAAAGTGGGTTGTGAAAAAGTGCTAAAAATATATATTTGTGTGCTTCCGGTGTTAAAGCCTGGCTTTGGAGGCTTAGTACCATCAACACCATTCGGCCGCATAAAATTATAAATATAAAATGTATAACATATAAAAACACAAAACTCACAAATTATTCATTTATTTACTCATACGCGTTTCAATGACCAAGTCATCATCATCATCAGTGAGTGTTACTACTACAAACTCTAACTTACAACTCTACAGTTGTAGTAGTAACACTCACTGATGATGATGACTTGGTCATTGAAACGCTTATGAGTAAATAAATAATTAATTTGTTAGTTTTGTGTATCTTTTTATTTGTTTTTAACATAACCTCAAAGGCTAAGCTCAAAGAATATTTGTTTAAATATGGCACGCAAGTCAATCGAACTTAATTTACTAATTGAAAGTAAGGCTATTATCAGATGATATTTGGTTTTTGACTAGTTGCAGAGGAAAGAATGTATACCCAAACTTCATGAAAGTGAATATCTCCACAAGTAATTTCTCATCAAGACGAGTGGAAAATGCAGCTAAAAATATTGATTGAATTTAGAAATTAAATCATTGTATTCTAAACAAGCAAATTTGGAATTACAATCATATGAAAAAAGAGTTATAAGTTAGAGTTTGTAGTAGTAACACTAACTGATGATAATGACTTGGTCATTGAAACGAGTATGAGTAAATAAATGATTAATTTGTGAGTTTTGTGTATGTTTTTATTTGTTTTTAACATAATCTCACAACCTAAGCTCTAAGAATATTTGTGTATTTATTATTATAATAATTAACATAATTATTGACGTTAAATACATTTATCCCATGTATTTCAGTATATAATGTATTTACTTTATAATACATATTGAATTAACCGACAACAAAGAAATTAAAAAAGTAAAACATAATAATAACAAAAACATTTTTACAGCTTTAACATTATCCCAGCTTCAACTGGGATTTACAAAATCTACATTTATAACAATAAGTAACGTCTATATGCATAAACTCATTATTTTGCAAATGAAATTTAAAATCATTCGTTTTAAGTTCACAAAAATTATTAAATAATTTATAGTTTGTGATAGAAAATGTGTTGGTAAAATATAATAAAATCTAAATCGATTAATCACATTTAAAAAGGTTTTATCTAAAAAGCTCCGCAATCTTGAAGGACGGTTTTCCTCACTGAGACTCGATTTTATCTTCATTTTTAAGACTATTCTATTTTAAGAAGACATTTTATATATTAAAACACATTAACAGTCAAAAGTTTCTAGTTAATAATTGTATTTTATTTATTTGAAACCAATAAATGTATAAATTTGTTAATGAGGAATGCTAAATATTTGATTTATTTTAATCATCCATAAAACAATTAATTTTTAATCATGAAGAAAAATAATGGCGATGTCATTACACGATTCAAATAAATAATAAGCAGCTGTTTTAATTAAGGACCATGAAAACTAGTAACAGTGAATCAATAACTTGAATCAATAACTGTGTAATATGAAAACCACAATATCTCTGTTTTTATTATGATTTTTTAACGATAGCTGCTCAATTGTTGGTTCTATTTCAACAATTAGTTGTTCCTTAATTGTTAAATTAGTTAAATAGGAGAATAAAGGCTGACCCATGGCAATCCCTCTTTAATGCCTCTGGTTTAATATTATTCAATTGCGCTTATGTAAAATGTTGAAATTGAATTTAACTCTAATATTAATTGTTTTAAATAATATTTTATATTAATATATGTTTCGAACCTGTTGTAAGGCAATAACATGTACACTTATATTTGATAAAGGTTTTGAATTAAATTTTATCTTTATAATAAGGAGATAAAATTGTCTCGTGTTGTTTGTTAAAGACGTTTACAACTTCTAATGAATTCATTTTGACGTTAGAAGACATTGGTTTTACAGCACCAAAACATTTGGTCAATGAAGATATAATATAGAGGATTTATTTATTAATATATATCTAATAGTTATATTTTCTTGAATTTCGTAGTCCATTACGTTCGGTGAATCTTATTAATCACTTAAAACAATAGGTTATGACCATCCGAACTTTAAATTTAGTAAATTTGTTAAAACTTACAGCGACAGAACGTTCTAGCAAATTTAAGTTTTAACAAATTAACTAAATTTTAAGTTCGGATGGTCATAAACTATTGTTTTAAGTGATTAAAAAGTTATATTTTATTTCTATGTATTTTACTATCACTAGTTTTATTTTATAACATTTTAGAAAAATGTTTTTCTCAACTACGTTAATTAGAAATAGTATATATAAATAGATATATGAAATTTAGAATTTTGGAAATAGTTTCTACTACTACACGTGCTTACTATTGAAACGTATTATAGAATTTTTTTAGTAGTTTCTATAGAGTCCTTAATCTTTTTTATTAGCGCTACTGTTGAAAGTCAACGATGTAAAGTTACATTGTTATTGTTTCTTTGTTTAAATTACTACAAGATAAAATGCAGATATATTGTTGTAGATATTTATTTATATAAACGAATGGAAAGAACGTAAAGTGTTGTCGATATTGCTGAACGTGTCTGTCAGAATAGGTTGACATGTAATTTAAACATGTCCCAACATAAAACTTCTTGACTCAAGTTATCTGCTAAAGAAAGCGAAGTGCGTTATGAAAAACGTTGTCAATTATTAGGAAATGGTTCGTCGAAACTTTCAAACTCGATTAGAATTATGAAAGTTTCGACAAGATAGATCGCCTCCAGCTTGTTGAGTTTTGAAGGGGCTGTTTTGTAATGATTTCGCCCGGAAAATGTAGACGATATTAACAAGATCGCGGCCCAGTGGAATGGGAATTATTACGTGACATTTTGGAGAGGGAAAATTTTTAATGATATTGTGAAAATATAATTTTATAAGTTTCACAAATAAATCAAATGACATTTTGTAATATAGAATTTATACATGGCGGTTCGTTACGAAAAACAAGTTCCAACAAAAAAGTCTTCTAAGAATACTATACAAGAGTCTATAATTATATTCTTAATTAATCACATAAGTTAAAATAATAAATACCTAATTCCATGACTTGTGGATTCGTAAGTACTTTTAAAGTTCATATTATTTTACTAATTGGATCAATTATTTTTTTGTTTTGAACCAGGTTTATAAAAATGCTAATATTCCTGTCACCGTACATTTTCACCCTTTTATTGAGATAGTTATTCTACAGAATCTCACAAGCGCCCGACGTTACGTAACACGATCACCCCAAGCTGTTACACTTATACAATACCGAGAGCTGGTTAGATAGTTGATTAGACAATTTTATGATATTTTAAAGACAGTTATTTATGTCGGTTCCTGTTCCATTTCATAAACCCATCTGTCTTAGAACCAAAACTTAGAAGTACAGTGGCGCACAGGCCTCGTTTTTACTTATTAGTTACTATTTTATTTTGGTTTGAAAATCTGAACAAAATGTATGTTTAATTTATTTTAATACTTAATATATTTTGCATATGCTGGAAAACTCTATTGAGTCTCATATATTTCCCCTTTTTTTCCAAGGTAACTTATAAAATTCGTTTATAAAGTTACTAATTTTTTTTCTCAGAAAAATATAAGTTAAATTTGTGTGAAGTTTATTTTATTTCTTAATATATTTAGCATATTCAGTAAACTCTCTATAATCCGGCCCTTCAATTATCCGTCCCTCCAGTAATCCGGCGTTTCATCAAGGACAGAAGAACATAACATAACTTTATACTTTTCACTGCATGTTGATGCCAGTAACTGCCTTTCAGCGAGCTTTCACGCCGCTCGGTTCTAGTTGTTCAGCTCGTGATATACAAACGATTTCGAGCCCTATGCAGAAGTTATGTACAGTGACTATTAGTGAAGTGCAACAATGTCGTCACAGTATAAACGGAAACATATTTACATTTTTGTGTTTTCCGTTAAAGATAAGGTAGCCTTTTATTGTAAAGTACAGACAAGTACATTCATCCAGGTACAGTAAAGGACTGTTTTCCTATGTTTTATTAATTTTTAGACAATAGACACAATTATTGTTCAATGTACATTGTGTTTTTAACAGGCCCTCCAGTAATCTAGCGTTTTCAGTAATCAGGTAGTATCGCAGTCTCATATCTGCCGGATTATTGAGAGTTTACTGTGTTGGAAAACTCTGTTCAGTCTCATATATGCCCGCCGTTCATAGCACTGTTCCTCTTGACGCGTTTCGAAGAATTTTCATCAAACAGAAAAGTATACTCTAATGGATATTTATAAAAGTGTGATTGATGGAGAGTATCCAAAAGGAGTCAATAAGATTAAACAATAATGGTAGAAGTGGCAGAAACTTGTGTAGAGCCTATCTCTAGGTTAGAACATTGTAAAAACTTTAAGAGTGGGCATAATAATTACGCTGCAATCTTTAAGCCCTAAATCGTTCTAACATAACTATATAAATGGGCATTGAAAACCATTATAACAACGAAATATCGGATGAAAAATATACTCAAAGTTATTGACTTCATGATGTTAACCTTATTTTTCCTCATAGGAAGTCTGCACTTAACCTTGTGTACTCGAATACACACAATATTTCACTCATAATATATGTATTTCACATAACCTATTATATATATTTATTAATATTATTTTATAGATCACAGTTGGCCTTAGATAGTTCGACAAGTTGTAGAGGGAGATGGTGTTGAACTTTCAAATTGTTGAACTATAGGGAAATGTATTTGTAAGCCATAAAAACAGGACTTTTATGAAAAATACACATATTTATTACTTTTTAAACTAAATTAAAAATAATCTATTACAACTGATGTTACAGAATATATATATATATATATATATATATATATATATATATATATATGTGTGTGTATATATTTAATAAATAAAAAATATTTCAAAAACAAGAATACTTTTAATGTTTTTTATATTGAAAAACATCTTGTGGAATTTTGTAAAAATATTTTATTAGATAATTATTTTCCTGAAGATGCTGGTACTATTTTATCGGCGAAAAGCTTTGAATAAATATATTCATTAAAAGTATTCATGTTTTGAAATATTTTTAATATATTAACTATATTACAAGAAAACATATCACCATATTTAATATAATATATATATATATATATATATATATATATGTATATATATATATATATATATATATATATATATATATATATATATATATGTAAAAGATATACAGCCGGTTTGCGTAAGTGTTTATAGTTGATAGGTAGAGTGATATTTAAGAATCTGTTAGTCTTTTTGTTTTTTCCAAAATACACTGTTATTTTTTATTCCTTTCGTGTTTTTCACTTTTGCGTACAAGAGGAAACAGCAAAAAGCACAATTACATATTCAGCCTCCACCCATAAAGAGTTATAGTAAATAGTGTTATAACACTTACCGGAAAGAGATGTGAACATGCGACAAGTAAGTGATGTGTAATTTCTGTATATATAATTAAAGCGTAAGAGTAAACACATTCTATCTCTGATACAACAATATCTGAACTTTCAAGAGTCACCTCGGCTACTGTAAACGTGACTTCCCGATTTAGTAATATCTCGATTCCGGTAAAAGATACACGAGCGAATAGTGTCAGATGCTGATCGTGACGTCATCAATAGCAGCCTATACTGAACTTGCTTTATTCCTCATTACTTGGATTATCATCGGTAATATTATTTAAATTTATAAATATTATAATTTATATCTACAACCTTAGAAAAATATGAAATGTACAAACACTACACAACAGATAAAGAAAACGTATTAAATGATTACACACACTTTGAAGCCAACAGCCTTTTCTATTATGTGACACACAACTCAAACAACCCACCCCATTCTACACTCATAAATCCAGTCCCGTTATAGCCTTTACCCCTAACCGATTCCGCCAGTAGAGGGTTAGCTTCGTAAAAGGAACGAATGTTTTGAAACGCGTCAGCAAGTAAGCAATTACGTATTCACTTAGTCAAGTATTTTTAAAACTATTTTAATCAGTGAATTCAAGATGATTACAGCAACTTCTATTAATGTGTTTAAGATTAATAACAGATTACAGACCAATTCATGCTTTGATAAGTAAACTCTAAGTTTCGATTTTGTAACAGAAAATCCTTTTCAAGAGCTAAAAGAGCTAAAATAATCTAATATTAAACCGTTGAATATAAAATCGAACGTAGAGTGTATTTTGTAAAGGGATAATTGGTCTGTTACTGTCATTAACCTTAAACACATTAAACAGTTATTAACATATATCAAATAAGGTTTAAGTATATATTATAATTTAGATACTGGAGTTAGATCGCATCCTATTCATGTTTCACACAACGTGTTGAGCCAGTGACGACTTCTTCCTCTGCAGGCGCTTTTCCTGCTTTATCTACAAACATCCACTCTATAATAACACCACCTCAAGAACCTTCACAAGCTAGAATTCTCTCTATTATATCGTATAACTCGAGGAACTGTAGAGTTCTCCATGTATAATACAAGGAACAGCTTTTAAAACAGATTTACCGTATCACATTACAAAAGCATGATTAACTAGGTGTAGCGGCACAAACGGACACGACTTACTGTGCGGGAAGTGGGAAATAGTGAGATGGAGAGGATGTGCTAAAGTAGAAAATTAGTGGTTAAAAACCTTCACAGTAGTAAAGGATATGACACTTAGCCACAATCAGTGTAGAAGTATCGAAGGTTTACTATAATAGAAAAATCTAAAGACCACATTAGAAAACTAGTATCATTTTTTGGAATTCTTCTTATTATTAATATTATATTTTTTATATTAAGAAATATTTTAATATCTTTAGATAAATATATTGTAACGTCGTATTTAACTAAAGATAATTGTGCTTTTCTTTTCAAGTACTGTACCGTTTATCCCAACGGCATTCCTTCTGGAAGCCACAGTCACTTTGGTAGCTGACTATAAAAACAATGAATAAAATAAAGTTTTCTTAGTCGTTCATTAATCGCCATTATATTACGTCACAATGTAACAGATTTAAAACTTTAACTGTTACATTTCACTTTCTCTTTACACAGATTAGTATAAGGCAGGCCTACATGATTCTAAATAACCTTAAAATGTTAAACAAGATCCAGCTTGCTTTAGAAGAAAATCAATTCAAATGCCAGCCAAGCAAACGAAGAATTCAAAAAAGTTTTATTTTTATTGTCAAAACATCTTGTATGTAGAGTGTAGCGTGTTCGAATCCACATTCAACATTTAAATTTTTTAACTTTGTGTATGCTACGCAAGTATATAAAAAAAGCTTTCGTATGTAGAAAATAACAACACCCTCGTCGCCTGTAACAAGTAATTGTAGTGTTTGCATTTCAATCTTCCATGTTCTCAATATAGTATTTAAAAGCGAAGACGTCCATTATGCTAAGTGTAGAAGGAAAAGTAAAAATGCCACGCTCTTGACGGGTACAACGCCATGCCTAATGGAATGAAACATTTTCCTATTGATTTTCTTTTCTTTTGTGATACAAACAGTTGAGCCTCGTTTGTGATTTCTTAAACCTCGTATCAAATAATATTACTGGTACGAATATTTATTTGCCTCTTTATATTGGAATACATAAAGTTTATACTGAAAAAATTGTTCATCGTATTGTCATTGTTTATTTAATATCTCGTTGTCAATGTTTATTATTATTTCATTGTCCATGTTTATTTATTATCTCATTGTCAGTTTATTTAGCATTCCATTGTCAATGTTTATTTAATATCTCATTGTCAATGTTTATTTAATATCTCATTGTCAATGTTTATTTAATATTTCATTGTCTTTTTATTTATTATCTCCTTGTGAATATTTATTTAATATCTCAGTGTCAATGTTTATTCATTATCTCCTTGTGAATATTTATTTAATATCTCAGTGTCAATGTGAATTTATTATCTCATTGTCAATGTTTATTTAATATCTCAGTGTCAATGTTTATTTTTTATCTCCTTGTCAATGTTTATTTAATATCTCAGTGTCAATGTTTATTTATTATCTCCTTGCCAATATTTATTTAATATCTCAGTATCAATGTTTATTTATAATCTCCTTGTCAATGTTTATTTAATATCTCAGTGTCAATGTTTATTTATTATCTCCTTGTCAATGTTTATTTAATATTATAGTGTCAATGTTTATTTATTATCTCCTTGTCAATATTTATTTAATATCTCAGTGTCAATGTTTATTTATTATCTCCTTGCCAATATTTATTTAATATCTCAGTGTCAATGTTTATGTATTATCTCCTTGTCAATATTTATTTAATATCTCAGTGTCAATGTTTATTAATAACTAAGTCTTTAAGACCGAGCGACTTCTTTTACTAATAAATGGCGTTACTGACTTTACTTTTGTTTATTGATAAAATGTATGAAAAATTATTTACATGAGTTAAAAAAAATAATAAACACCTAAAAATGGATAATACTTTTATAATAATAATATTAATAATTTGTAATACTTTTATTTATAAGTAAAATTTAAATAAATGATTACATCTCTCTATACGATTCATATGCTTCATTAATTATCATATTATTATTTAATAATAATCTGCATGTAAAACGGCTGCTCCACAACATAACCTATATCACAAAATCAGCTGTTACATAAAATCATATGTTGTAAGATATGCGTTTCAGAAATAGCGTGACGCGAAGGTAATGATTTAATCTCAGGTTTTGTTCACCGCGCTTAAAACGTTATCACCTAAAAAAAAGGAATTCCTGAATTCTAATCATGTAATTTCGGTTTTTGAAAAAAAAGCTATAACCACTGCTCAGTTTTAATAAAAATTAATCAATAGGGGTGATTCTATCAATAGGTTCGTGGTGATTCCATAGAGAAATGCATTTAACATTATATAAATATAAATATAATAATGGAAAGAGTTACAATTTTATTTTGTTTAAATAAAATAGAAAAGAGTACTATTGAATTTAGATTGTTGTTTCCTGTTTAAAATATAATTTTGTTGTAACTTTTAGTTTTTTAGAGTAGTATGATGAAAAATGTCATACATTAACCCGTTCAAAAATAGCCGTTCGAATATTACGCTCTTTATGAAATGAAACGTGTTAGGAGCAGCTTTTAAAAAAATGCACGGAAGTAAATGGTAGAACGTGACGTCACACGAGAGGGTGTACCGATCTAGAGGCAATGAAATTAGTCAAGAAGATTAAGGAATGTAAGACATGACGGCAAATGTCATTGTAATAAAACAATAAAATCTATGCCGAGAATTATTGCATTCAAAATTTTAAGTTGCTTTAATAAAATACTTTTTAATCTAAATCACCACTATCCCAACATATTACCTGATTGATAGATATTGTTCATACGTCTGTTTTCAGGCAAAAACTGTGTAATATAACAGTTGCATACGAATAGCGTGTTGCAAAAACAGTTATTCAAATTAGGTAGTAAAACCTGAAGCGATAAACTATAATAGCAAAATCATTTCTCGATTTCATCAACTTTGATTACTTACTATTACCACTATCGTGTAACGATTCATTCGAAGCAACAAAATAGGAACGGAAATGACGTCACACAGATCGCATGTTGAATAGCTTCATCTATTTGATGCAAGTAGACGTAAAGCAATTGACAAGACGCAATTATATGGGAATTATTCAGAATAAACCAATTAGTTGAGCGGTTTAGGTTAAGATGAAAATGAATATAACATGAGTTAAGGTAAAATCTTTTACTAATAAAAATGTAAATACCACTGCAGTTTATGGAAAAAATTACATGGTAATTAATTTGTAGAATGTAATATCATAACGTAAGAATTCAAACGTTGACGAATAAGAATATTCCCTTCTACATAGCTTGATAGGGGCGTGAACTGTTTCTCCTATTGTATCGAATTGTCTGAAGTATTCCCGAATGTCAGACATGACGGTAGATTTACATTAACTAAGTAAGATGTTTTGTCTTTACTAAGAGGTTGTTTGGAGGTTATGTTTAAGCAATTTTAAACGGAATTTCTTATACATTCACTAATATAGTATGTGTTTGATTACATTTTGTGATAACGTATTTACTATTTACTAGCCAACGTACACCCTTGGCAGTTGAGCCATTTGGCGACGCGCTGACCAGAAGAGATGGGCGTCTTTGATGGGATTGTTGTAATCCTGGAGCCAGTCCAGGGCTGTGCAATCATTAAGGTGTTCATTTATTAATTCACTACCACACAGCAGACACTCCGTGGTCGGTATGCATGGATGCGGTGAAGGGGCGCAACAAGGTAATCATGACCGTGACAACGTATGGTTTCATAAAAAGATGTTTTCCGGCTTAGTAAAGTTACTTCTGCATTGTGAATTACGTGTAAGTAAAAGTTTATGGTTTCCTAATTCTTCAATTTAAGTTATAAAATATATTTTTAGGCCTAATTAGGTTAATTTACTAAAGCTTATTCAATAAAATTTTAAAACTTTATAAGTATGTAAAGTTTAAAATTGAAATTCTAACTTTATTGTAAAAAATACTGTTATTTTACGTTCTGTATTGCAAAAGTGTTATATCTGTTCTACCGAACAATAGACATGTGATGTCGATTGGACATTCTATTGGTCCAAAATAAATATTCATGGAGAGATGGACTATTAAAGCCTAATTGAGATCCTATCGACTTCTCATGAGTACACGATTTTATGAACCAAATTTTTATGTTATACTTTTGTGTAACGAATGCTGTTGTTTTTTTTACACTTGTATATAGGCCTATTGTTGATTTAGATGTTAGCCCTTTTTTTGATTGTAAACATATGCATATACACTGGTTACAGTCTGTCCAGTAGACTTAATTGTTATATTCTCGTGTATTCTAAGTTAGTTCTTTACCAGACGAAAATAATCTACACACTATAAATAATCTAAAACTTTGCATATATTTGTTACTATTTCCATCATACCTCTTGGCTCTAATCTTAACATGCTTTTACTATAATAGTTTCATATTAAAAAATATTTTTAGTCTTGAAAAACATTTCTTTCTTTTTTTGGTTTTGTTAAGGTAAAATTACGATTTTCAGTAAAAACTATAGTACTTTGTTTTTAATTGTTTGAAATATAGAAACAACTTGTTTAAAAGAAAATATTACAAAAAAAACATGTAAAACCATTTATTCATAACAAAGAATTATAACTGTATGAAGCAACTGTGGCGTAATGTTTATTTTTAAATAAACAAAACCTCTAAACCACAAATAACATTTATTTAAACCTTCCTAACAAGGTTTAAATAAATGTTATTTGTGGTTTAGAGGTTTTATTTATTTAAAAATAAACAAAGAATTAGTTTTGAAAAATTTGCTTATACAAATTATATCCCAGTTTTTTTCGAAAAGAAAGTAAAAGACACTGAAAAAGAAATTCGTTATCGATAAACTTGTAAAAATATTATAGCAGATTTTTTAAACAAGTGACAAAATGTTTGCCACATAAGCCTTGCTGTGACAAAATGTTTAAAGTCTAATTCAGTTGAAAAATTTTGTTTCATTAAAGTCTGTAAGATTTACATTAATTAAAAGTTCTGGCAAGTCAGTGGATTAAGAGTTTTAACTAAAAGGATTTAAAAAATGTCAAGGACAGTGTAAAATCAATAGAATAATTAGTATATAAAACATTTTAAAGTAAATTCCTACTTAGGTCAACAAAATATTTTAATTACTTTTTATTAAATAATTACAATTAATATAAATATGTATATTAATATGTCTGAATCACAATATTAAGGGGCAAAAAGAAAGCAAAATTAGTTATTAAAAGTAAATAATGAAATTTAATTAATGAACAAATATTTGAAAAAGTGTATTAACATCAAGTATCATCCACCAAAAGTTAAAAAAATGTATTTGAACCTGAGTGAATGATCTTGAAAAAGGGTGAAGACTTTCGAAGAAATTGAAAAAGGGAATTTGTTATAGTTGTATTTTTTGCCTAGTATTAAAATTATTTACTAAACATACTTAAATAACACCTCATTTTTGTTACTTTTAAAATTTAAAAAAATAATTTGTTAAATAATTCTTTTCGTTTAAATATCAATATAGTTGTGGTTTCGATTGCATAAAGCTTTCTTTACATTAATTTTCTTTCACTGCATTAAATTTCAAGAAAATAAAGCCTAAGTAAAAAATTATTGTAAGTTAGATTGACCCATATAACTGTTTTAACTAATTAAATAAAGCATTATACAATACTGTACACATTAAAACAGATTTTTCTTTAAATGTATTTGTAAATAGTCCAAAATATTATAACAATGTTAATTGAAGTTCACGTTAAATTTGGAGATTCCATCTGTGTGTGTTTTGATTGCAAACGGCCTAAAACAATAATGTTCAACTCAGTTACCAAAAAAAGTCTGAAACATTTGCCCTTTTCATATTATTTGTTTTACCAATTTTACAATATTTTCCAAAAGTCCTACCTATGAACGTGGTAATTGTACAGGCTAGAAGAATTTTAAAATAAATAAATATTACGGAAAATGAACATTGTATTCTGTTCAAAGTGTAAAAGTCTGTTATGATTTCTGAAATTTTGCAATTATGTCCCATAGGTGTTCCAAGATATAATTTCCACAACCAATATGTATTAAGGAACCTATTAGTTGAGAAGAGGGAGATAGACATATTCACCTTGACGTACGTTCATTGCACTGATCAAGTTACACGGATGAGTTCTTGTTTTAATAATGCATGATAGCTAACAGAATATTGTTAGGAAATCCCTATTTTCAAGCCTTTATCTAGCCGCAAAGAAATAAGTGCCATTTTGGGTAGTACATGGCTTGACCTAAATACGAACGTTTAGTGCCAAATAAACGTATATTTTGAAGGCTGCAAAGTGCAATTGATGCAACAAACTATTGTAACCGTTATGTCCTTTCTCGAACACGTAACAACGTTATAAGGAATGCATTAATTTTTTCAGTTTTATCAGTGCTAAGTATTTCACAAGATACTTAGCTCCACCGCCAAAATTGACAAATTTCCTGATTGTAAACTGCTTTTTTCACTACAAATTTACTTTTCTAAAATTTTTGTTTGTCTGGTTTCAATTTACAGATTCATTTTAAAAATATTTTAATGCTTTACTGCCAAACCTGACTTTAGACCATTACCTGGCCATTGCCAAAACCGTATGGGCCTACATAGTTTTTCAAAATCATTAGCTCTGGGCTGCTCTCGTAAAAACACCAATTACTTAAATTGTTTTTAAATGCGCTCGCTGTAGTGTTGCCAACCTAAATTTGAAGTCAAACCTTTTAAAACATCCTAAAAAGAGATATAATTGAGTAAATTGTAAACAGACTTTACTTAATGGCAGGGTTAAATTTTTTAAAGGTATTTGTTGGACAATGTATAACTAACATTTGTACTTATAGATTTGTAAATAATGTTGAAGAATAAGTTTAGGATTTATTCGAGCCCTTGAAGAGTGATAATGTTTGTTTTTTTGATGTTTCATCATACAGAAACCTTTTTTTCTCATTAAATTCTTTCTTCTATAAGCTCACACTCTCGTGATATATATCTAAGCATGTTCTAATTGTAGTGGATGACGTAATCACAATTTTCACCTGTAGTGGATGACATGTGATGTTTACACAATTTTTCAAGTATTCATTCCATAGTTAAATTATAAAAACTTGGGGGTGTAGGCCAGATTCGAACTGAGTATCTTCATGTTCAAAATCTAACCAACTTTCCAAAACTAGAAGTTTATTTGTCAAAGAAGAATAAGATTTTTTAAATTTTTTTTTCGTCGAAACCTCTATTGTACAACCTTAAATTGTTGCCATGGTTCCCACACAAATCATAAATAGTGTTCAAGAATTAAACACAAATGAAAAGAATAAAATAAACAAACAAACTGGACTAACGGTATTGAAACTTTCTTAATGCATTATAAACTGTTGCTTTGTTTGTTATAAAATCTTCCTTTTATACAGTTTTATTTGTTTATTTTGAGGTTATGTTTATATGTTGTGGTTTCTATTAGGTTATCTTTTCGCAAACGTTAACATTTTTGAAATATTATACAGAGCACAGAAGCGTAATTATGATAAATAAATAACAATAACCCTTGCCACAAGTATTTCAACACCCTTGATAACTGTATTGGCGAAATGTACATCAAGGGTATTTAAATATTTATAGCAAGGGTTATTGTTATTTATTTATTGTTAACATTGTTATGGTTTGTAACATTTAAAATGACGTTTTAGATTAGAATTTATTTTAAAATAGACCAACATATTAAACAAAATATCTCTTGAGCAATTGTGGAAGATGAATTAACTAAGAGCAATAATATAATTTATTCACAATACCATCTGATAAAATTTCGGTTACAAAATCATTTGTATTCGAAATGTACATCCAGTGTTAATTGAATTAATTAATTTTTTTGTGGTCATTGGAATTCTATTTTTAGTCAGTTCCTCCTATTATTTCACACTACCCTTATATATATATATATATATATATATATATATATATATATATATATATATATATATGTATATATAGATGTATATATATATATATATATATATATATATATATATATATATATATATATGTATATATAGATGTATATATATAGATGGTTTAGGCCTATATCTTGCATTATTGTATTTTTCATTCCTGATGATGTTGGTACTGTTTACCAACGAAAAGCTTTGAATATAAATAAATAATATTCTTGTATTTGAATAACCTATGTTGTTTAATATATATATATATATATATAATCTGTGTCTTGTACACATAAAAATTATTCAAGTTCAAATACATTTTTTAAATCATGTACTGGAGGAGAATTGATGTTACTACAGTATCTTCAATAATGAGCGAATTAAAAACTTTCCACAAAAGGGGCAAATTATGTAATACAGTTATCTAGTCCCATTTGGCTTAAAATAAGTGGTAACATATGGTTCATATAAAACAGGTGATTTCATGTTATAGATTATGTAGTCTAACAGCTGCTTTAACGCATAGGTTATGTTACTGTATTCATATTTTAACGTAATTATTTATTAAAAAGTAACTACTACAAGATTTTTTTGTTGACCAAAGTAGGAATTTACAATAATTTATTTCTAATTTTACATTAGTATTTATTCTGTTCGGTTAATAAGTAGTTCTGGAGTAATATTTTTAACATTTCAAGAATTAAGTAAACTTAAAATGAAACTGAAAATTATGCACGGACTTGGAAAATAACGCTTTTCATGAGAACCCAGCCTAATATCAAGCCACATTGTTATCAAGCCAAGGCACTTTTAGAATCACGCAATCGAAACATTCTTTTATTACAAAATAATTTTAATTTTCTGTTTATCACGTTTCTTGGAAGAAATAAGTACATTATCGTATTTAAACTGTAAAATTGTAAATTTAATCACGTTTTTATTACAAAGAAATTGCTTATTCTTAAATACGCTCGGATTTATGAAAAGTATCAACATATTTGCATTTAAATACTATAGGGCTGGAACCCTGGAGTGCTAATGGGAAGTTCGCATGACTGTTTTGGAAATCAATCGGTTGTACAATATGCAACACATACTGTGTGACGCATTCACGCTATCCCACACACATAACGTGACGTGGGAGCTGCCGACAAAATAAATAGCCTACAGTGCTACATCTGGAAATGGACAATGTGATTTCGTAAAACTGCCATCATAAGCTTACAGATTCAATAAGAAACACAAACACCTTAAAGTAAATAATTTAAAATTAGGTTGTAATTGAAATTTAGTAAGGCCATTATACAATTAATTTCTTCTATTAGTTTACACTCTCACACTCTCCTTATATATATTTAAAAAACATAGGTTATTCAAATACAAGAATATTTATTGATTTATATTCAAAGATTTTTGTTGGTAAACAGTACCATTCCTGATGATGTTGGTACTGTTTACCAATGAAAAGCTTTGAATATAAATCAATAAATATTCTTGTATTTGAACAACCTATGTTGTTTTAAATTATTAAACAAGAAAATATATATATATATATATATATAATATATATATATATATATATATATATATATATATATATATATATATATATATATCTTGTTCAAATTTTCATTCGTTTCGTTATTAAAATAGTTTTAGTAATCCGTTCAGGTTCAAATACATCTTTTTAAACTTATATTGGATGACACTTGATATTAATACAATTTCTTCAAATATTAACTTATTAATTAAACCTAACAACAAGTTAATTTTACTATTTATTAGGAATATACTGTGGTTGATTTTAATAATAAATACACAAAAACCTCTTAACCACAAATTTTCTTTATTTTACCCTTTAGGTTAATTTTAGTTTTATATGGAAAGAATGGAGCAAGGTATGCAATAGTTATTCCGTCTCATTTGGGTTAACATAAGTGATAACATATGGTTTCATAAAACAGCTGATTATATGTTATAGGTTATGTTGGTAGTACCGCAGTTTTAACGCATATGTTATGTTACTTCATTTATATTACTTGTAATGTTATTCATTTTTTCCTTGGCGAAAAACCAATTGTGGTTATCATTGCCAAACCTATTTTATTCAATAAAAAGTAACTAAAATAATATTATTCTTTGTTAATCTAAGTAGGAAGTGAAAGGAATAAAAAAATTTCATATTTAGCTTTATGATTAAATATAATGAAATGTTAAAATACTTTGGTAAATCTTTGAAAATTGCGTTTCTTATAATTACAACCTAAAATTATGTTTAATAATATTATTAATAAGATTTAAAAAACCTGTTACAATAAAAATGAATGTTTTAAATATTTTATATACCTAATTGTTTATTGTGTATAAAATATGTGAAATTGTCAGTAGTTTACTTAATAAGTACCTAATTTTGTACATTTGTTTATAAAATGTTTTTTTTAAATATAAAATTAATGTTCACAACTGTGTAGAAGATATTTAACATAATATGCAAAAGGTATTACTGCAGTTAAAAATAAATTATTTAACCTCTATTTATCGAGATCCATAAATATCTAAATGAATCTCTATTTATCTACAATTATCGAAAAGTCACACAATTTCTCTATAAAATGTTTAATAAAATATTTGGTTTTAGTTTCACGTAATTTTTGTCAATCAGACCCAACTGTAATTAGACCCTTGTTTGAACCTATAGGTTAGAATATTAATCTAGGGGCCTCCATAAAAAGAGTGTTTCAAAACTAATTATCTAGTACAACCAGTTTAAAGCTTAATTAAAGTATAACAGTCTTACATAGAAGTCTTGGTATGTTACAAAAGTAATACGTATTGTCAAGCAGTTGCAACGGGGCTAAACTCTGCATTACGGCTTTTCTTCTACTACAATTATATATATATATATATATATATATATATATATATATATATATATATATATATATATATATATATATATATATATATAGAGAGAGAGAGAGAGAGAAACAAATTTACAAATTACATACAAAACTGATAATAAAATTAAAAATTTAACAAACAATAACAATAATCAAAATAATAAGCACGAAAGGAATGGAGTATATAATATAAAATGTCAATCTTGTAATAAATTATATGTAGGACAAAAAAAAAGAAATTAAAAGTTACAAAGAACATTTAAACGCTTATATCAAACCAAACATATACAAATCAAATTTAGATACTCATTGCATTAATAATGAACACGAATTTCCTAAAATAGAAAATATGAAATAATTAAAAGAATTAAATAAAGGATTAAAGATGAATATATGAGAAACATTGGGAATTTATAAGCATAAAGTTAAAGACAAATTAATTGATGAACAGATTCAAGTGAGATCAAGGCACCAAACTATTTATAAGGTCATTGATGTTATAGAAAAAATTACATAAAGTGCAATACTTATAAACATATGGTCCTTTGTAGTACATATGATTTAGTTTTTGTAAAAATATTTTGTTAGGTAATTATTTTCCTGAAGATGCTGGTACTGTTTTATCGGCGAAAAGCTTTGAATAATATATGCATTAAAAGTATTCTTGTTTTTGAAATGTTTTTAATTTATTAACTATATTACAAGAAAACATATCACCATATTATATATATATATATATATATATATATATATATATATATATACATATAAGTATCTGTCCGACTGTCTATCTGTGTGGTTGTGTGTGTGTGTGTGTGTGTGTGTGTGTGTGTGTGTGTGTGTGAGTGTGTGTGTGTGTGTGTGCGTGCGTGTGTGTGTGTAGGCCTTATACATATAGAAATTAATTTCCAACTATTTTTTACAACTCTGTGTAATTATTGGTATTGATTAAAAATGAATTACCTATTATTATTTCATTATTTACTCATTTTTTTGTCTCCCCTAGCTACCAATTTTTTGTACTAATTTAGGATAGTTCCTTTGATGTCTACTGCAATCATTGCTATTTTAGAACAGCTCCTTTTGCTATCTACAGACCAACCTAAATTTCTCCTCACTACACTTACGG